>VNJM01000441.1:0-315486 GCA_008042475.1 Drosophila kanapiae | reverse complement strand
ACAATATATACATTTTATTTATTTATTATTTTTATTTTATTTTATTTTATTTTTTATTTATATATTTCCATTAATTAATTGAGAACTCTGGAAGGGAGATCAGCTGGATGGCACCTTTTTAGTCTTCTTTTTCTTGGTAGGGTTAGAAGACGTCTTGCTAAATTGTTGTTGTGACATCTTAGACGTTGCTCATAGTGGGATGCATTTGTTTGCATTACGTCGCCAACCTTGGGAACCTTTAAGTCCCTTTCTATATCCCTGTTTCGCATGTACCAGGGGGCATTACAAAGCTTTCTAAGTATTTTAGCTTGGGCAACCCTAATTTTATTAATGTTGCTCTTTGCTGCAACACCATATATCTGAAATTTTTTTTTTTTTTTTTTTTTTTTTTTTTTTTTTTTTTTTTGCGTTTTTGGCACAGGACAGCGTGAGTGGGTCAGAAGAAAGAGCCAGGAAAAGCGCAGAAAAAGCGAGGGCCAAGTGAGCAGCGTTGGGAAAAATGCATAAAATATGCGCATATATAATTTGACTAGGCGTGCGTCCAGCAAGGTGTATGTGTATGCGGATGTGCTTGCGGATGTATAGGTGTGCGAAAGTCTCTGTTGTTGCCCCCACCGGTTGTTGTTGTTGCCTTTGGTTGCATTACTTTCATAAATATGCATGCGGCATGCGGCAGTTTGTGCTTTTAATTAAAATGCAGCCAACAGCAGCAACGCCAGCAAAAAAAAAATAAAAAGACAATAAAAAAAAGACAAGAACGGAGAAGCGCACATATTTCAAGTTTGCCTTGGAATTGATTGAATTCCTTGAGCTCGCCGCCCATTTCAAATTTTTTCCCTTTTCGTATTCCTTACCCCAGAGAACCATTTTCAATTACATAGAGTGCCAGTGGGGGCGTGGCATCTTGGTCAGCTAATTTCTGTCACTAGTCCAATGGATTGCCAGTCCAACTTTCAACTACGAGTTCGAGCGCGAAACTTTTGCTAATTAATTCATGCAAATGTCCCCCTCCGAAACAACTGTCAAGAGTTTGAGGCTAATTATGCGGAGCATTCTCCTCCATTCCGCCGCCCGAGCGACATTGACATTTTGTCAATGTTGTCAACATAAAATCCCGAGCAAGAGTGTCATAAACTCTGACAACAGCGCGCTGTTTTGTAAAATTAATTAAACAAAAATGTAAGAAAAGTACAAATAATTTTCCGGCGCTCGTTCTTGACTCGTAGTCAGCGTCAAAAACGAGGGACAATCATCCGCCCTCGCCGAAGGTCCAACTTAAATGAAATTTTGGCGACTGCAAAAGAGATCTGACAAGGGGGAAGCTGCAGGCACAAAGCGCGGGAGGAAAAATGTTTTCACTTACAGATGTGGTCCCAATCATAGCACGAAGATTTTGTGGCTTATGACAAGAGGAAATCTAGGAAAATTTCGCTTAATATATATCATAAATCTATATTGACTTTTGATAGCTTTTATTAATAATTATAATTATAATAGTTATCCATAGGTTATAATAGCTAAGTGCCAACCGAGAATGTACCAGGCAGAAGAAACGGGCGTCGATAAAGTATAAAGCATAACCAGACGAGTCGATTTAGCCATGTCCGTTTGTCTGTCTCTCAGATACTAAAAGGGCTACCAAATTACATTTGCTACATTTATCTGTTGCACGCAGATCGGTCGAGCAAATTCGTGTGTGTAAATAATATGGAAGGAGTAGTACTTTATTTGGTTAAGGAGGGAATTCTGCAAGATACATTTTGGTTGCTATTTTTGTGCCAACGCAAAAACATGAAGATTTCTGTCATATGCCCTGCTTGTAGCTGCAAAATTGCTCAATGGTTCTATTAAATTTTTGAGCCAACCTCGAGTCCCTGCTGCCGGAATATCTTTATGGTGAGATTAGTGCGGGAATTGCATTTCCATGGAAATGCTGCAGCTCCCCTCCTAAGACGGCCATAATAATATTGTAATTTGCAACAAAAGGTGCCACACGGCAGCGAGAAGAGCTGGGCTGAGCTGAGTGAAACAGCCAAATAAACTCGGGCAAAACAATGGAAATTGCACTTAAGAAAATGAATTGCATGCAAATGAGGTGCAACGTGGGAGGAGACGGAGGGGGCGTGGCAGGCAGCCGCAAAACAAGACCACAAGTCAACCAGCGAACAAGCAGCAACAACAATCGGCCGAGAGGTGTGTGCACAGGAGGGCTTTCCGGGGCTGTTCCAGGACCTTTCCAGGGGCGCGAGGAATCACAAGGGATGAAGGACGAACGAGCGCGGAGGGTCTGTGGTCCCAACCAGGCGTTAAAATGGCATTTACAGCGCGGCTCTCGATGTTGCCGCCGCTGCTGCTGGCAGAACGCAATAAATTTTCCATGGAAAATTTCGTACATTTGATTTTCACCAGCTTTAACGACATTTTAATGTGCGTGGAAAACACAAACAGGAAAACAACGACCCATCCACCAGCTCGCCGGCAACCCTCGCACGCTGCACTTCCGACCGGACAGAAAGGGGTGCGGAGTGCTGGAGCGAGAACTGTAAAGTTTTCTGCGTGTGCTGCTGGCAAATAAAAGTGCAGACTTTTAATCAAATTAATAGTTTTCGGGGGCCAGTACGCAGGTCAAGTATCTACATGCGTGCACGGCAAAAAAGTGGGGTCACAGATCAATCCACTGTCTGTCGCCTCAAAATTGAGCTTGACCTACAATTATTATTATTAAATTTCTTTACGAACACTTCCTCCTTATATAGGCAAGCACTCACTATTTTTGAAATGAAACACGTTTACGCATTAATTTTTGTGATGTAATTTTGACTGGAATATGTTCCTTCAAATATTAAAAATTTAATAAATTTCTTGAAAAAAATCACATCGAAAATGGAATGTGTCCGATAAAATAAATCATAAAGTTTCATATATCGAATTCAACAATAATAAATAGCATTTAAATCTAACATATCGATACTATCGTTTAAACTACATTTTTTTAGTTTCCTTACTGTTTTTTTAAGAGTGAAAAGTTAGTTTAAACTAAGCTTAGGCTATTCCGAGACACAGTTCGATATATTAAAGGAACAATCGATTTTTCGCTAATGTTAAAATATCGCATTAATGATAAAAATGAATAAAAATATCAATTCTGTATCGATATATCGCTTTTCTCCTATGTCTTCCTAAGCACTGTTTAATTTGCCTCAAAACTGAAATAAAACTCTAAGGAAAACCATTTGTTATAAGTTTTTTTAATTTTCATATATAGCCGCTGGTATTATTTTTCACACAAATGTGTGTCACACTTGTTTGTTTTTATGAGAAATCCGATTGACCCGCATGCAACGTTTTTTTTCCAAGTGCGTATGTGAGTGGAGGAGGTCTAGCAGTAAAAATCGCTTTTGGCAATCAAATGCGAAATCAAAATCCGAAATTGAAATACGCAAACAAAATTGTAAAGTGGATTTGATGTCGAAAGTGTTTAAAATTCGTTTGTGCATTCGCTGCTGCTCGCCGCTTGCCGGGAGTTGGCTGAGTGCGGAAAATTGGGATTTCGGACCGGCGGATGCTGGTGGTTCCGGGGGCGTGTGGCATTAAGTGCTAACTACGGGCGGAGGAAGCGTTCGGCCCTGCCACTCCGGGGCCCCGTGAAACAAGAAGAATGAGTGAACCGTCCGATAATGCGGGGTCTAATCAATCAGTGCTGCGACGATGCCAACAAATGCACAAACACCCGTTGGCCACCGCATTCGCTTTATTGGTTAAATGTCCTAATTACTTTAAAAAGCCGCTTGCCCAGGGTCCTACGCCGCAGATCCGATGGTTATTTTTGCCAGCTTTGCGTTTTTATTGAATGTTTGCAAATGAGCATAAATAAATAATTCAATTCAATTCGAAATTTCGCTCGTTCTGCGGACGCGCGTCACCCATTGCTGCTGACCAATAAATCAGTCATTAAAGAGACCCACAACTAATGCGACAAATGTGCGAGGCGGCCGCATAAATTAAAATTAACATTTGGTCACCCGAATGAGCCGTCCGCCACACACACACACACACACCCTATACGACCTAAACACTGTACACAGTACGGTGCTGAGTGTAGGTTGTGTGTGAGCCATCATGTGAATTAGTAAAATTAAACCCCAAAATGCCGACCGCAAGCTGCCGCAACAGCAGTGCACGCAGTTTAATGAGTTCGGTTGCAGTTCCAACGTCCCATTGTCCCGAGGTGCCCAAATCTATGTATAACTTTCGTATATATTCATATACATATGTAGAAACCGCAGCTGCCATCATGGCCAAGTATTTCTCCCAGCCAAATTAAATTAAATCGCAAAGCAAAGAACAGGTCGCACTTGTAAGTGCTGCAGCTTTTGTTATTGCAGCAAAGTGCCTTCAGTTCGAATGGTCATCAAGGCAAATAATACCCGTCTGTGTTATGCCCAGATCAGAAGCTAATTCGTAGATTTATTTGCTTGAATTGGATTGCATTGATAAGTGTTTAAAATGCCTTGGATTTGTTTTAAAATTAAATTAGAACAGTGACCATTCTCAAGCCAATACAGGCAATTCCCTGAAACGTCTTTGTTTAAAGAGTTAAGTGCGTTGACATTTAAATTAGTCACTTACCAATGTTAATTTTATCTCATCCGTATATCCGTATATAATGAAACCTAATATTTTCCAGTCCACTTGACAATTATTTTAAAACTCAGTTGGGTGAAGGCATCTCCGGCAGCAGAGGGCTGGGATGTGATTCCCAGAGGTAAATAAAATCAATATAGCAGACACACGTCTTCCGGCTAAATCCATTAGTGGTTCATGTGTAAAATATGCAAAAAAATAAAAGCCCGCCCAATTTAATTCGGGAATATATTGATGTGAAAATCCTTCCGTTGGGTAAACAAAAATTTGTCAAATTATGCCGTTAAAAAAAAAACCTAAAAACAAAACAAAAACAAAACCCTGCTAACCCAAACATTATAAATTATTGATGTTAAACGTTTCAAGGGGACTTTTCGTTAGGAGACCGCTTGAGGAGCCGAGCCGAGTCGAGCCCTATGACCCACTCCGCTTCCTACGGTCCTGCTCCAGATCCTCGGATCCCCTAAAAAAAAAGGCACCTGGCCAAGCGGCAAAACTACAGAAAATACTACAAACAAGTTGGCAGCCTCAAGGCGATGAAATTTCTTTGACATGAATAAATTATAGAGCAGATAGCGGGCTGGGAGGGCTCTCTGGGCCACTTCTTTGGGCCACTCTCTGTCTCCGGCCCTGGCTCTGGCCTGGTGTTGTTGGCCATGCCTTTGTTTATGGCTCTGGCGTTGTTTGTTTGCGACCCTTTGACTTGAGTGAGCTGTTTGGGCCACGCCTGCAGCGGGATTTTACAGTCTCTGGCCAAACACTTTTACTGCCCCGACACACTTTGTGCGAAATATCCCTGAAATGGATTTTAGCAACTTAATTAGTTGCATTGTTTGCTTTAAATTTGGTTTCCCCCACTTCCCCCTTAGCTGTATTTTGAAAGCAATAACAAAATGGTAAATATGCTAATGGGAATGTTTTCGCCGTATATATATAACGAAATGATATATAAACATTGTTTGCAGTGACAACTGCCCACTAAAAATTTTATAATTTATGCCTTATTATGTGTGTGTGTGTGTGTCTTTCTGAACGAATGCAATCAATCGCACCGACCGACCACTGTGCGTCTTCCATAGAATAACCGTGATTCGGTTTATTTTTTGCTCGGCTCGATTTTAATTTCAAATTCATTTCGTCTATAAATGCAATTTTCTAAATTGCATTGATTTGTGTGCTCAGAGCACACACAACAGGCAGCCGGCAAAGCTGCAAAAACCATGGCAAATACCGAAATTGATTTCTGTGAGCCATCAATAATTCGAAAATTGCGCATTTTTAATGCTAATTTAAGGGAATTTAATTTGAAATTCCATCGACGCCGCCCTATTAAATTGTTGCAAACGAAATAAGCTGGGCAAACAGGCCCGAGGGCCCGAAAAAGTTGGAAAAACATATTGCAACTTTCTGATCCCTTCGGTGCCGGCCAAATCGGCCTGGCCTCAAGCCAAACATCAATCAATCAACGGCCTGAAATTCGGAGTTTTGCCCCATCTGCGGCTACCAGCGCTCAGTCCCCGAAAGTATTTACAACATATGCAAGTTGTACAACGGGGCGTATGATGAATACGCAAGGCTCCGGATCGGCCAGGACGGCATTTCATTATTACACATGGCCAGCCCACGCCACAAAGCTTTGGCAAATTGTCTAGTTGGATAAATCCAAGGGATCAACTTTTCGGCAAGGGGCAAAACTTTATTTCTTCGCCGGTTGCGGGGAGCCAAAGTTTTTAACTCGGATTTTCTGCCTCGGCTTTATCTGCGCCCCAGCCCGATCGCCCCGGGCGAGACTGCGCCGATGGCCTCCCCTACTTATTCTTTCTATTCATGAATAATTAACGGCATTGTTGTTGTTCGATGGCTTCTGCGGTTCTGCCTTCGAAATGACTTTGAAATTCACAGCCGAAAAGTAGTTAAGAAATCGCAGACGTCTAAGATGTGTGTGGCGTTGTGTGGGTCGGGTAAACTTTCAACTGCACCCCTGAGGTGCTGCTTGAACTTGTCCGCCGGAATCGTTCTATGCAAGTTGTACGGCTTATAAAATTTAATTGGTTTTTTTGCTGGCAACAGCCGTATGAATTGATTGCCCGTTCAGGGGCAGCACAAAGCGATGTTGCATACACAAGAAAAAAACAATCTTTAACTTCAAAAGAGATATTCAAATGAAATATAAAATCTATAACCTGTATAATATTGGGACTCATACTTCTAATTCAGGTGCAAAATAATATTAAACCTCATCAAATGTTGTTTTTACGTACCTTATTCCTTTGGAAGATCACTTGAACATAATAAATATTTGACTTATAAAAAATATTACATTTATTAGTTGAATATTAAATAAACTTACTTAGTTAACACAGTAAATACAAAAAACAACAGTCAGTTTCCTGAGGATATTCTGACAAAGCAGACGAACTGAATACTAAAAATGGTTTCAACAAGAAATTATAGCTAGCTTATACGAAATATAAGTCAATGTCTTTATTATTTATTACTTATTTAATTCTGTAATGCCCTGTGGCATTAAAGGTTTAGTCTTTTGTGGGTATATGAATTTTAGCCATGAGAAGTTGCTTAAATAAATATTAATATTTAATAATAATTCAAAATAAATGTATTTAATTAAGGAGTTACATCCTTGTATAATTTTTTGGTGTTGATTTTTTTATTAACTATTTCGCAATTCAAAATATATCCAATATGTTTTCCTTGAGCGTTATTTTTTTTTTTTGAAAAGATGCTCAAATCGCCAATTTCCAGTACTGTAACAGTTTTCGATATTTTCCCTTGAAATTTTACCACGTCTTAAGCTAATAACTATCTAGTGATTGACGTAGAAAAGTGAATTTGGACATTTTTAGTTATATTTTATTTTTAAAGGAAATCAGCCAACTTTTGCTTAAACATTTGTCATTTTATCATAATTAAATCATTTAAAAACCCAAACGCCATGGACAATATATATATATTTAAATTATGTGACTTTTAGACGCTCTAGGTTTATATTTCATTGAATTCTGCTGCGTGCCACGGAGGTCTTTGGTCAAAACATAGTTCAGGATAACAGCTGTCATCTTGGATTTGTTTAGCCAACAGATTTATCTGTTCTTCAATACTTGGCATCATTTTATCCATATGTTTCTTCTTATTCCTTTTGTAAAGCGTAAAAACGCTGGAAAACAGCCGTATACAGTGGTTAAATGTAACCCCTTAATCACTAACTACTCTATCTATCTAACTTGTTATCAACCAAAACATAAAACTAGTTCCATACAGCGTGGTCCCTGAAATTGATTACATAAATATTTGCAACTTTCCTTCAGTGTACAATGAAATCCGAGGGGCAACATCAGCTCTTGCCCATCTGGCCACTCATCTGTGAACGCACTTTGGCACAATGCAGCAGCCAGCACTTAGCTAACTGACGCCTTTTATTGCCTCTTGCCTCATTCATTGCTGGCCGGCAACAAAACGGTTTAATTTAGTTTCCTGCTCGGATGGAGCTGCCACTGCCGCAGCAGCAGCAACAACAGCAGCAGCTCGAATGGCGCACGTGATTTTTGATGCCCCAGCGAGATTTCCGCTGAAAGCTGCACACTCACACAAGGCTCTGAATGGTACGAGAGGTCGCTAAACCCACCGGCAAACGGGGGAAAACTTTCCGAGCCCAGCTCCCAGTTTCCAGCTCCAGCGGGAATCTACATATATATGAGAAAGGGAATTTACAGAAGCGCGAAATTTAACACCCAGAATTGAGCTGCTTCGCTAATTAAATGAATTCACACAATGTCAGGACTCGCGGATGACAATACCAACACAGTTCTCGCGGCGGCAGCGGCAGCGGCAGCAGCCAACTTCCATATCCGCTTCCGCTCCGTTTCTGTCTCAGTTACTGTTACAGTTACAATTACAATCGCGCAGCATTAAATAATTCAATTATTCAGAGGAGCGCCCAAATGAACATCGACAATGGCGGGCGGAGTCTTCGGTTTTGCAATTATTAAAGAAGCGTTCAAGAGCAGCTCAGGGTTTGCCGACAAAATGAAGTCTTAAATCACAGCATGTTGTTTCCGCTGCACCATTCAGTGTTCCCCTTCCGGTCCACCCTCACACTCATACAGTCGCACACACAGATCACAATCGCCGGAGAGAGAATTGTTTCCGTGTTGGTGCGATTGCCTTGTTTGCCTTTTCGTTTTATCAGCAGCGCCTTTTATGTCATCATAACCGCAATGGGCCAGCGTCCGCGTCCGCGTCCGAATTCGTCGGAGTCGGAGTCCGTACAAGGCCGCCCCGCCGGAATCAGTGTCCGGCGACTGAGAATGAGAATGGGAATGTCCGTTTACATAAATTTTCACTGCGCAAAAAGGGAAGAAAACTGTCGAGCGAGCAGAAAAATGAGATGACAAATGAAGTTTGTCGGCTAATGGCAGCGGAAATGCGCGGAGGGGAATCTGAATCTGAATCAGAATCCGAATCCGCATCCGAATCAGAATCAGAGCGGGCAGGACGAGGACCAGGAGCAGCCAGATCGTTTGAGGTATGCGCCACCGCCATAGCTTACACTTTTTGCGGCGTGGCAATGAACGGAAGTTGAAACAAACAAGTAAATAAATGGCGCCAATTTGGGGCGGCCATGGCGACAGGCGTCCGTCCCTCCGCTGGATGGGCTGGGGAGGCAGGCGCAAAATGGACGGGTAGCCGACGACGGGTCGTTTGTTGTTTTAAAATTGGTCAGGGAATGTGGAAATTTATTCGGTAAGCTGAGCTGACTCAGGCAAAGCGATTATAACGAGAGTAAACAGAATCCGTTTTCGCGTATGATTGGTGGCCTCTCCTTGGGCCCGGACTCCGGCCATCCGATCTGCTCCCTAACGAGCAACCCGTCCGACGGCCAGCCCACCGCCGGCTTGCTTGCCTGCTTGCTTAGCTCCACTCGAAAGTCCGCCAGGCAAACAAGTAACTCAATATTAAAAACCAATATGTCCAACTTCCGCAACACTTTATTACGCTCGCCGAAGGAGCAGCAGCTGGAATAGCAACCAGATAGCAGCATATTACGTGCGACTGTAAGTGTTTGTCGCATGTGTGCGCCATATGATAATATCCCCAGGAAGCACATGTAACTACTGACTGACCCCTACCCCCTGGCCAGAATGTTCAGTCAATATCGGACTAAGTGCCACCGGAATACTCTACTAAGCGCCGAGGAAGAATCGTCATTTTTATTGTCATTATTTGGAAACTAGAGCTAAATCTTTCTAATTACATAGATACTAATTGAGCTCAAAAATTAAATATCTCAGAACTTAAATATCAAGCCCCAGAGTCTAGATGGAAATAGACTTTGTTTATCGCTCCAATAGCTCTTCATTTAATAAGTCATGTGCCCATCAGGCTGCTGGGAAGTTCACGTCAAGTCGGAAATCTAATCGCTGACTGCGATCAAAGTGTCCAGTTGTGATATTAGGCTCTACGTTAAGTTCTGAACTCGACGAGCGCCTCTAAGGCGACGGCCATCGACGGTCACTAAGTACCATGCCATGTCCGGCCAGCGCTGCGTATACGTAATTTGAGGGGCGTCGTGTGGCATAATGTGCCATCAGGCTGAATATTCCCGGTTCTATGACTGGACATTAAGTATCCCATAAAGTTGACTTTGTGTGGGTGAGTACAGCTGCCCGGCTGCCTGTGTGCGTAACCTTTGGGGCATTGTAAATATTATTCTTATCATTCGCTATAAATCTACATATGACAATTTTCGCTTCAGTTTGCCAGCGGGCAGGGGGAGCAAATCGGCAGCTGGTACCACCCGGTCAGCCCATGAATTATTAAAGTTGCAAAATAAATACACAGTTTGCCTGTCTGTATTTTCAATTAGCCTATCTGCAGCACCCACCTTCGCCTGCCATCATTTTGTGCTCCGCTGCTTACCACTCAAGCATTCGCTTTGGCCTTTGATGGCCAGGAAATTTAATTGGTTGCCTGCGCCACCGACGTTGCCTCACTTGCAATGCTCTTCATTAAAAAGAAAAAAATGCATTTCCATCGTTCTTTCTGCACCTGCCGGAGAAGCTGTACAAAAGCGGCTAACGAAGTGCCACAAGCAGCTGACCATTGCCGACTTTGGCTTTGACTAACTAACCAACCCGCCGAGCTGAAGGTTGTCTAAAATATTACCAACCGCTGGCCGCCACAGGAATTCAATGGCGCAGCTTCCTGCTCGCCTCGGATGCATCCACAAAAACGGACAGGGGGGCGGAGGTCCTTGCAACATGTGTCAGCTCCGCGGAGCGATAACTTATTTTTGTGGTCGCTGACCAAGGTTGAGGTGAGAGCGGTGACGCAGGGGCAGGGAAAATATCAGGAATATCATGCATGCATAATAAAACTGCATAAATCGGGACAGGAATGTTTACATACTATATATACCATATGTGATAAAATGGGAGGGAAGCCTTTGATGAGTCTCGCAACTCTAAAAATCCCCACAAAAATATTTAATATATTTAAAAAAAAGCGCAAAGTAATAAAATGTATAAACAAATTTCTACAAATATTTGTGTTTCAATTACTATAAACGTTTTCTATGGGAAATTATGTAAAAATACTTACGCTTATTTAAGAAATATTTTAGTTGTAAAAACTTATTTCAATCAATAAAAATATTACAATTTGTTTCCTATTTAATGAAACTATTCTTTGCAAATAACTTGCTAATATCCTATAAAATGTTGGAGAACCTTGGAGTTTATTTATAAAATATATTTATAAATAAGCAGATCATGAAGTTGAGAAATCGAGGTGCTTTTTACAGTTTACACTCCCATTTTAAAGCTTACATGATGAGTTTTAAATGTTATATAAGACAAATGCTTCACAACTAGCATCACTAAGCGATAGTTTTAAGCGCCATTGAATTGACAAAGAGGCCAACATTTTATAGACTTATTCCCTCGTCGGCCAAAGGGAAAGTACAACAAAGACAAACCCAACGGAGCCCAGCAAAGTAGATAGAGTTGCCCTCTGATAAGACGCAAGGGCGTCGGCCTTCGCCGTGAGAAGCTGCCGCCGCGTTGATTGCCTTGCTGACCAAAACAAAACAGGACGGAATACGGTATACGGAATGGTGTAGAACAGTGCGGAGAACAGAACTCTGGTCTCTGGACTGCCAGCTTGTCCCGGATTCGTGGCTGCCAGTTAACTTTGTCTTGCCTAACGAACGCGCGTTAGTTAGCCAAGTTGCGCGTGTGTGCGAACGTTTTGCGTTATCAGCGGTCAGCGCGACGTGGCCTCCACAATGCAGGACCTTCGCCACGTCCGGGATTCAGTCGAGTCGAGTCGCTTTTTTCCATGGCCAGGCCAAGTTGTTGACACTTTTATGAACTCCACAGATTGGCCATGTTGCGTGGCTTTTGTTGCGGTTTGTTGGCCCGTTACAGCGACCGCAGGCCAGCATAGCAACAGCAGCAGTAGCTGCAGCAGTAGCAATGGCAGAAACAGGAGCCACGGATCCAGATACAACAACTGTTTGCCTTGCCCACTGGCAGTAAATTCTGCAAAGCTCTCGCGCTAATTTGAGGCTTTATTCTGGATTGGCCCCGCAATAGCCGTCTCAGTCAGCCCGGCCATGTCACCTGCATCCTTATCAAGGATGTAGCTTCTCCTGCTGCCGCAACTGCGTAACTCGCTGCTTCGACACCTCAATGTCATTGTTTGGCCCGCTGCCATGGCCTCTTAATGCTTAGACGGCCGCTTTTGCCGTTGACACTGTCACTGACCGCGACGTGTCCTCCATGGCTGGGCACTCGGTGCTTCCTCCGTGCCAGGCAAAGTGCACTGATGGGAAGTGACTGCGTATCCTGGTTAGTAATTTAGTTCTACAAGACCTGTAGCAATTCTCGAATCACACATTAAAGTGTATGCTTAAAGTGTTACATTACTATTACACTCTAAATTCATTTATTTGTAATTTATTTATTTTGTGACTTATCAGGCACCTAACCAACTTAGTAAAAGGCCCCCAACTTTCTCATCAATTGTGCAGGGACCTGACAAAAGGGACAGCCGTCTGCAAAAGCACTCGGTTGGAGTAGCCCTGCGGTTGTGGCCACCTAATGAACGGATCCCAGCAGTCTAGCGAACATAATTGCTGTGCTGATAATGATGATGGTCCATAAAATACGTCAATTTTAATAAATACCCATAAAAAATCCCCGCCGCTGCCACTAAGCCACGCTGACATTTTCATTACCCCGAACTGCAGCAGTTTCTCCGATGCCGAACAGGCCAGCGTCTTGCCCTCCGCCATTCGGTTGTCAAGTGTGCTTTGTTTCCTATGTCTCTCCTATGGCATTGACTGTGATTCGCCCTGGCAGGACGCAAACAGGAGGAGAGCAGCAGTGAATAAGTGCCATCGGGGTGCTCCCTCCATCCACCACCATTCTGCATAATGTCGTTTGCAATTTTTTAATTAAAAATTTTCCAGAACTTGACTGGCTTCTATTTGGCTGCTCATTTTGTTGTTTTCCTTTTCTTTTCGTTTTGCGGTGCATTGCGTACTGAATAGCGCATCTTGGGGCAGCAGTGGGAGTCAAGTGACAGGATGACAATTGTCACACAAGCAGTGCTCGAGGCCAGGCACAAGGCCAAGAGGACTCTCCACTGCCAAGTGCACAACATTTTGCACGACAGAGGAATGGGACTGGGGACCGATTTGTCAGGCTTGAGAAATGACCACGAGCACACAACACACGTATGCAAAAAACCGACTTAAGGGCCACAAATTCCATTTTACTTCCAAATTAATTGTATGCAAAATTCCTACATTTGTTACTCTCTCCAAAACGAGCCTTTTTCTTGTCAATAGAAGTACATAGAATTAATTTAATCCTATTAAAATGCTTTTCATCTTATTTATATTGTGTTTGGCTTGGTAAAGGCAATTTTGCAAAGCACTAAATACGTTCACTGTAAAAGTGAAGACAGGCTTTGGGACTCAAGAAGATTGTGAAAAGTTTTATTAAATATATTATGAATCAGACCTCTAGATTATAAACTGAAAAAGAAGCATTTACGCAGAATAAAAGTAAAGTTCCCTAACAATAAGTCGCTTAAGTATAACAATTTATAAGTATAAGTATACAAATTTATTATTTATATATATTTAAATACAATTTGTATTATTTTTAACAACAAAGAAGTAAAGAAAATCATTTGTAGAATCAGAAAACTGAATGAGAAAATTGGAATCTACAGAAACTCCCATTAATTATTTTTAAAAATACTTTCGATTACTTTATGTAAGAATTATGGTTTAGATGGAGACCCGATCCCGTTGCCTGCCTAGTTTTAGGCCAGAAGCCGGCACCACTCTTACAGCAGAGGCAGCCAGCGGAAAGCGGCAAGTAACCCACTTACATGATACAAACTGACGGCCAACATGGCGTATGCGTGCTGCCTGCTGCCAAGTTGGGGTGTGTATGTATGTGTGGGAGCTGTGGGTGCGACGGGGCTGGCTTTATTAATATTTGCTTGTTTTTGGGCAAACAGCAATAATGAAAAAGAATTCCACTCTTAATTGCAACGCCAACTGAGCGGGAGCAGCTGCTAAAAAGTAATTAAAATTTGTCAACATTTTTGCAAGAGACACTTTGACGACTAGGTCTAGATTGGTTTGAAGTGCACGGCGGAACAAGGCCTTAAATGTGCCGCAAATTGGAGGCCCTAGGAAGAGAAAGAGCGGCATCTAAATCTAATTTAAGCTCATTAAAATGCAAGTGGGCGTCAAATGTTAAATAATAATAATGATTTCGAAATGTAAATATTTACCCGGGCAGAATATTGTCAAAACGATTCCATTTCGGTTGAACAGTCGACCGTACATATTTTTAAATTGCGGTTCAACGCAACGGGGCAGAGATTGGAAGAGGCAGTGAGTCCAACTATAATTAAGTTGATCCGATTTCATAACGCTTCACAGACCTCCTGCATTCGTTTAGTGTAAACATATCATTTATAAATAAATACATAAATGTGTATATTTTCCGGTTTATTCGTCCGTTCGCTTATTTCAAATGCAAGTGGAAATCCTATCGAACCCAGCCGCTGACAGTTGGTGGCCGATTTTCGGTATATAATTATTTACACCTGCTGCACTAAATAGCTAAGCCAGCGCCAAATAAATTGTAAATAATAATGTGAAAGCCAATACTCTGATCCCAGGCATATGTGTATATGTAATTCTGACAGCCAATATGTATATTATTTCTGCAAAGTTCAATTCACTTCACTTCATTTACAGACTTTATTTTGTTTGATTCTGATTTATGGTTTTCAAGAAAATGTATTTAATATCCTAAAGGGGTGTTTATCTCCATCTTGATGGCTATCTACATCAAATCGAAAATTAATACAAAATAAGTAACTAGTTATAGGTGATGATACATAACTAATTACTCAATATTAAGTACAGAAGTCTTTAATTGTCTTTATGTAAATAAAATAAATGTTTGAACTTTAAGTTAATAACACACTCCTAGAAATATCATTGGAAAAAGTATAAGCCCCTTTTTTTGCATATTTTTCTAAGTGAAATTTATTATTTTAAGCTTCCCTTACAAATTCACCTTTTTGGAACGATAAATTAACGACGAAAGTACTAAAAAGCTAGTTTTGTTTAATTTTTCTTAAATTGCATTTTGGTAAAGAAGAGCGACTGGAAACCATTAAAAAAGAATTCAATTTAGAGTAAATATTAATACATTTTATAAATTATGTGTGCTGTTTCCTAAAAGACTAAGTATATCAGTACTATTTGCAATACACCAATAATTAAAGCTAGACTAGAAAAATCAAAACAAATGAATGTCAGATATTTATAATATATATATAATACATATTTAAATTCATTTCAAATAGTTAAGAACTAACGGAATCGAAAATACTGATTAAAAACCTATCGGGATTCCGCTGATAGCTACGGTATCCTCGGACTGTTTGGCATTTATGTGGAATTGTCAAATATTATTTTACGCTCAGGGTGCTCCCGACATCGATGCCTTATCCTGAATTTACAAATTTGGCTGACCATCTAATTTCAATTTGTAATTAAATCGTCCGTTTTGTTTGTGTAATCAGTAGCCGGTCTGCGGGATCCTGAGTCCCCCTGCAACTATGTTTATATATATATCTATGTGTTTCTGTGTCAGAGTGTAAATGTGTGCCAGCTCGTGGCCGATTGTCCCTGTTAGCCTAATTTAATTACAACGGCGAGGAGAGGCGAAAAAATTGGTGCTCGATACTTTTGGCCAATAACTGCGAATTTTAATTAAATTCAGATGCGTGCAAATGCGTTTGTGTTTGTTAGTGTATCTCTTTCTGTTTTTCCGTCCGTCTCTCTCTCTCTCTCTCTCTTTCCTTGTGTGTGTGTCTGTGTGTTTGTGTGTCAGTGTGGGTTATTGCATATTAAATTTGCACAATTTCGGGCTGTTTGATGTTTCCGTGTGACTTTCGAATGGCCGCAGCAGCTGAGAACGACTGCCGACTGTCCACCAACATTTTCAAATCAAATTTTTGGCCATTTGATGCAATTATGCATGCAATTGTGGCGTGTTTGTTTGTGTTTGCGTGGATATCGGTGTGCGTGTGTGTCCGCATTTCATTCGATTTTATTTGTGGCAATTTAAATTTTGCTGCAATATTTCTGCGTTTTTTACCAATGCCTCTGCCTGTGCTCTGCCACTTTGGGCCGTCCACAGGCGACCATAAATGCCACTTCAAAGTAAATTATGACACACACACGCGCGGAGACGAGGAGCGGAGAGATATACAACTTGTAGCGGCAGCTGCGGTAGCAGTGTAACACTTGCCACCACGACTGCGACGTCGCCGGGTGAAAACATGGAAAAGTCCTTCGCATCCTTCGTACATCAACATCAACGCCTGTTGGGCGCATGTTAAACACTCGAATGCAATTTGTTAGACAAGATATGTGGCAAGCGCGCCACGAATGTTGCAGCCCAGCATCCCATCATCCCCAGCTCGCCCCTCGTCTTCCGCTTTTCCGCCGTCCTGCTCCATTTTCCCGCTGCATCAGGGCCCGGAGCAATGCTGGCAGTTGGGAAATTTATGCAAACGCATGCGGCAGCCGAACGCATAATTCACATAATTTGTAGCAGTTGCATTTTTCGCCAAATGCCTCGTGGTCGTTATTGTTGCTATTGCCGCTGCAGTGTCTGTCGCTGAGTTTTAGATGCGCTCTGCTGCAGCAGCAGCGACAGCAGCAGCGACAGCAGCAGCCGCTGATGCATTGTTGATGGTCCGAAAATTTGCCAGAAGTTTAGCATAAAATCCAATGCAAATTGCCACCCCAACACAACGCGAAGAAAGGAGCGCGCTTCCGAGGAGATATCTCTTAACCTCTCTGGGGCTCAGCTGATAATGATTTCTGGCACATATCCCTCACGCTCCACTGACTCACAGACACATATAGAGAAGGATATAAAAGGACCGACGGACTGGGGGCAGGGACCGACGAAGGATGTCACCTGAAATGGAGCCGAACTGTGGCAAAACTCAAAGGAAAATGACACAGATCAGTGCGCACCTTCAAAAATAGTTGAACTGCCAAACCAGCTCTTGTTTTTGACATATTTTTCGGTTTAAAACGAAGGCAGGCAGTCTTTTTGTGTTAGTAATACTCACTCATAAATTTGTAGAAATAAATTTATAAAATAGATTCCTGCAACTCAAGCAATAAGTTTTTAGAGTAAACAAAACAAAATTTATCTAACGTCGGCTTTAAATCCTTATTTCTGTCGAGTAACTGGTGATTCCCTTCTGAATCAGCATATCTATGGCTTTTTTGCTATTGATTTGTGTTTTTTTTTAGCCTACTTTATTATAGTTTTTTAGTTTGAGAAGGCTATCTAGGTTTTCGATATTAATAGCTTTTAAACAACAATCTCTTAAATGATTCTGGGAAATACTCGCAAATACAAACGTAAAAAATAAAGGGAAGGGTCAGTTTAGGTTGACACGCACTTCACACACACCTGCCGCCTGATCCTGGGCCAGGGATAGCCATAATTTAGGGCAAGCAGTTGACACATGGATCCCAGCCGCAGGGCCCCTTTAATCAATTGATGAGCAGTGGCTCCTTACCGCAGGATAATTCGTCCTTGCCCTATCAATAATGCAAATTTATGTGGCACATTCAGTTCACATTCAGGCGGCCGTCGTGCCGTCGTCCTTTGAGCTGCGAGTTCCAAGTTTTAATTAAAAATCTGCCAATAAATTATTTCAAAGAAATTACAACAAGAATCGTTGCCTCGTTAACTGATTATGCAAAACACAAGAGCCACGCCCCCGCTCCTCGCCGACAAGTGCAATTATTGTCAGGCATTTGCTATGCAAAGTTTTTCTAATTGAAAATGCAAGCTCAAGGAGGCCACGGGGAGAGGGACGAAGGGGCGGCAGGCGCTGGCGGATTATGGGCGTGGACCACAACAAAGCGGAAGGCATGGCCGCAGCGGCAAATACAAATAATAAATTTAAAATGGCCGCCAAATGGCTGCCGCACACACACACAGACACACATACACACAGGCGCAGACAAAGGCGAGCGTGAAAGCGCGAAATACAACACAACTGTTGGGACAAAAATGGGGAAAATGGTGGGATTTTCCAAGGAGGGGCACAGTATGAGGACTGGTAGGGGGAAGCAGCAGAACAAAGGACGGGCGACGGCCATGATGCAGCCGCAATGCAAGCGCCTGGCAAGTCAAAGTCTTAAATTGAAAATGAAACTTAAATTAAAATGCCAACTGGAGTGGAACGAAAATGATATTAAAACTGAGCCAACACAGCCAGTAACAAAAACAATAACAATAACAACAAAGACAGCAACAGCACCAGGATATCATCAACAAGAAGAAGAAGGAGTACAACAATAACGGCATGTCCTGTTCGCCTGCATTGCCATTGATAGCTGACAGTGGGCGTGGCCGTTAAAGGGGCGTCCAGCGGTCGTCTTAGTGGCAGGCCACAAAAGCCTCGAGTTTGTCAACAAAAATGAAATTACTCCTGCTGTTGTTGTTGTTGTGGTTGAGTTTCCTGAATTTGTTGTAGTTGCCACTATTCGACCTGTCTGTGGAGAGTTTACATGAAACACTTTTCTAATTAAACAACAAAAGGTATGCCCGCAGAGCAGGTGAAAAAAACAAGAACAAAAAGAAACAGGGCTAAAGAAAATGGGCGAACGCTGCGTTCTGCATACACGAAGCAATAAGTTCAGCTCATTTCCGCTGGCCGGGCTCCTTTGGCTCGTTTAATGCATAAATAACCAGGATACGGAGAGGAGGAGCGCCAGGAGGCCACGCACTCCTGTGTCTCTGCCACTGAATTATGAATTTTGCAGCACAAATACGACCATTTCTCATATCAGGAGCACTGATACCAGAGACCCGGGCCCACACACAGAAAGGATTTTGTTTTAAAAAGGGTTTATATTTCCATATTGATTTGGGCATCATAGTTTAAAGAGAATCCTTATGGATCCTGATGTATATCCCCGCTGTTTTTTTTATTTACCGAAATATGTTTGACTTAAGAATATTATTTTTATTGTTTTTATTTTACTTAAATTAAATATGAATAATTACTTATTTGACATAGTATTCTTTCTTATGATTTACCGGATATTTAATAATATTTAATTTATCATTTACTCAACCATTTTAAGACCATTCAGTGAGGAAGGAGAAAACATATATCTATTGTAAATTATTTAAATTACATCAGCAATTAAAGATATCATATCTTGTATAATCTTTTAAAATCCCTAAAATTTTACAGCAACAAAAGTAATACTATCAAGTTTATATACATATAATTTCAGTGTACATTTTGCGTTTATTTATTTTTACCGTGTACACTTGCAAACGCATTCCTGGGTGGATACAATAACCTGGTCATTGGCTTGCAGCTCGCCTTAAAGCCCGCTGCCAAGCCTCTTAACGGCACCACAGACAAACAGTTTAGAGTTCGGGCAATGGCACTCCAAGGAGCTGCGTTCGATCGGCCCCTCCGGGTCCCTGCCTTTCTGCCTGCAGTGCAGTCAATAAAAATAAATGTCATAAGGAGGAGCTTAGGCGACAAATGCATCAGTGTGCAAATAGACCAGCTGCAGCGGCAGGAACGGGAGCCAGGTCCTTGCCACTCTCAACGCTTCAAGCCGGCAAACAAACAGGCAAAGAGCCATAGTCGGAGCTGAAGAAGACTTCGCTTGACATTTGCTGTTTGGTCAGCTGGCCAAAGAGTATGGGGACTGGGACCTTTCGGATCCATATAGACACAGGGACACAAGTCAATTTGGTATGCAACGACTAATCAAGCCGTTGCCACTTTAATACAAACCCAATTTGCAGTGCCTGTAAGAAAAGTGTCGCAGACTTATATCAGCATCACCCAACCACAGGACCTCAGCTCCAGGAAGGAGCTCCAGCAGCAGCAGCAGCAGCAATCATAATCATCGAGCCTGTCCTGAGGAGCCTCTATACATACTAATGATGTGCACGCCACACGAGGCTGATTTAATTTCCTTTCCACCTGCAGCAAACACACACACCACCGCACGCCGCCGCACACACGCTTACACGTGCAACGGACACCACCGCAAGTCTCAACACTTACAGGAGCCACAAAAGTCAACACGAGGAGAGAAAGGAGCGAAACTTTTCCGAGCACATACATCAAGCTACTTACAGAGGGAAAAATTATCATCAATTTTGTAAATATAAACTAAGAACCGTACTTAGAAATTTTGATTTAGTTTATGGCTTTTAAAATTGAATTTAAGCTATTTTAGACATATTTTCAATGGTTTTAAAAGCCCTGGGAAACCCTAGGAAAGCGTTTCTTTTCGTAGATGATAGGAAAACTGTGGTGAATTAAGATCGTTTAAAATTATGTTTAAAATAATTCGTATGTTGCAACGTAAAGAAATCTTCGGTATCTCATACATTTTCTTGCATAGTTCGCCACACCCTTATGGAAAATTATGGAAATACTCTAAAATCCTTTGAAAAATGTGTCAAAAACTTTGCTTCAAAATGTTACACCATCTTAAGGACTTTGGAAACTCTCTGGGATTCCTTTATTACTATAAAAAGGGCACCATTTAGGTTGGAATGTCTCACTAAGCTCCAAACTAATTTTAGAATGAAACCTGAAACTTAAACTAATATCGAGTGCCTTTAATGACAGCTGGCAATGTTTCGAGTGTAAGTATGTGAGAGTTTGGGGGTTTTGCATCAAACTTTAACATAAACTTGGATGTCGCTTCCGTTTCCGTTGCAGGAGCTGCAGGAGCAGACGATGACAAGCGCGCTCTCGCTCTGTTCTTCGCACAAGTTTTTGCAGGATAGTGTGAGTGCTGCGGTCGCCCACGGAGGTGTAGGTGTAGATGTTGGTGCGCCTCGTATGTGTAGTTGGACGGGCGCCATCATTTTTGTTGCTGCTGTAATCCAGCATAAAAAATGAATTATGTGCACATGCATTTCTTATGTGCTCGCAGCCGCACTCTTATTACTTCCTCTCCGACGGCCGCTTCCGTGTAAGCTGTTGAGTAATGAGCAAATGAAATCCCCTCGCTTATCTCTGCGCGTCTTTGTGGCCGCTTTGTGTGTGGCTGAGCATCCTACTTAGGCCCTAATCCTGCTTACGCACCCACCACCCAAGACGCATTTTTCGCATTTGATAAGTTTCAGTGATTGCCGACAACTTATAAGTATATGTATATATATATATACTTGTATTTATATAGATTCCAGCTCTGTATTGCTCGCGAGCATTACTGTCACAATTATCCCGATAAAGGCAGACGTCCTGTGTCGGCGCCTTGACAAATCGTTTCGAATATGAATGCCATTCGTTGGGCGTGGGGAAGCCGCTATTAATGGGCTATAAGAAATCAATAAGCCAACGTTAAATCATCGGCAATCATAGCTCGAAAAGGCGAAATAGCGGCGACAAAAAAGGGACCTCACGATGGCCATTAACAAATGCTGTCTTGCCCGATATCGGGGGCAGGGGAATGTCTTTCATTTCGGGCCATATTCATTGAAATGCCTGCCATACCATTTGCCTAATGCAAGGCCATAAAAATATAGCAACGACCACACACTGCGTATGAGTAATAATGCTGGCAAACTAATTTAGAGGCTTTTAGTCTCCATTTAGAATTTGAAAAGGATTCTATATATCTACTGGGATATGTGTGTGGATTTTCACACATCCACTCAACACCGCCGGGCCCGGCCACTGGGATTCCTTTGAGCCGAAAACTAAATGAAAATCGAAACAATTTTTGTGCGATTTCCGCGCGGCCACTCTTTTAGTATTTTAGCATTTTTCTATGCCCGCCCGAGCGTATGAGCTGCAGTCAACGCTTGACAAGAAAAACTGCACTCAAAATCAATAAATCACGCCAGATCACAGGCGGCGGATGGAGCGGGACATGGACCGGCGCTAAGCTGAAACTAAAATCCCCCAGCTGGAGGATTGCATCGGGGGGATTGCGGGACAGGGGATGCCGGGCAACATATTGTTTCAATATTTGAATTCAATTTAATGGCGGCTAATTGAAAAAACAGAACAGCCAGTGTGGCAACAATAATGCACTGCCCGAGTTTGTCCAGCGACTGGGTCACATTTTTTCGCAGCTCGGCCCTGCCGATTCTATTCTGCAACAATGCCAACCGTTTTTTGCCAATTGGCCATTGAACACGCCCCACCGGGTCATCATCATGGCACCAGTTGCCATCACGTGTTCGTCCCCATCCCGGCAGTTGAGTTATTTGCACGTTTTGATAAGTGGACTTAACAACCGCCGGTGGGTGGTCATCCCTCGGAATGGGAGCATTCATGAGGCTAAAAAAATGGATTCGTTTTTTGCCGCTTCACCACTCGCTTCGCTGGCCACGGTGCATTTTTCGCGGAAAATGTAAATTTATATTTGCCCATAAATGACAGAAATGTTTATGTTGATAGCCCTTCGGAAAACCATACAATGAATGAAATAAATGCCATGAATGTGAAAAGGCTTTTGAATCTGGCATTGGGATGAAGATGTAATTGGATAATTATTTTATCTAGCTGACTTCGTCCACTTACTCCATTGGCAACATGGAAAGGTTTCTCGTTCATTTCCAAATACATGAGTACAGAACATTATTAAAAAACCTAACATTTAATTTTTTTACCACTTAAAAAGACAAATTTACACTAAATTTGGTATCTCAATAATTAGATTGCATAATTTAAGACACCTTTAAAAAGAAATTTAAAATCTCTAGTGATTTCTGCTACACCCTAGATATGCTGATTTAAATTACAAAAATGTAATCACGTAATATATAAACTTTAGTAACTTATCTAACATATTTTAAAACTGATCTGTAAACGAAACTTCTTCTAAATGACTCTTATTTTTAATTTACCGTCGTATACTTGCTATTTGTATATTTAAAATATTATAATAAGAATGCTTAATTATTATAATTAGTTATTTATAATTGTAATAAATAAAGTCCATCTTTGCTCGTGTACATTTATTAAGCAGCAGTGCTCGGCAATTAGCTAATTTATTATTGATTTATGAATCGAATTTATTTAATTATTTTGTGGGTTAGCCGCAGTTGCATTTCCATTTGCAGTCGATGGCCTGACGTGGATAATTTGCGTGGCGCCAGGATAGCCCTGACAGTATCGATAATTGACTTCACCCGATATGATCTCTGGGCTGGCCGTGGATTGTGGGTTCTCGGCCAGACACACAAATATGTATATGAGCAGGATAATAACATGGCCATGTTTAGGGCGCCTTAAATTATGCAATATGACAGCGGAAGATATTGAAAGACTTTTTCAACCTTTCTTCCTGTTGTTGTTGTTGTTGTTTCTTATTTGCCGTTGTAACTGTTGCCATTTGGAAATCACACAAAACGTGACCAGAAATTAAATTGTAGCACATTTGGAGCTTTATAAAAATTTCACAGCAAAATGAAAAATAAATCCCCAAAAAGAGCCACAGCGCACACAACGGAAAAAGCAGCGCTGGTCCATGGTCCAAATACACACACAAATAAATATGGAAGTAGGACTTGCACAAAAAATGTGTCAGGCCAGCGTCAGTGGACGAGGAGGGGAAATTGACAGGATTTGGGCAGCCGTTCGCCATTTGCCATTGGAGTTCGGTGGCGTTGGAAGCAGAAAAAATAGATTTTAATATATTTTATGCACGTGGACCTTTCAAACAATAACTATGCAGGTGATGTCGGAATTCGTCAAAAAAGAACATGTTATGCTGGATATTCCCACGTCCTGTCCATCACCTTCCTGCGCCCGGGCACGCTTCAGCGCATAAATTGCTAATATTGTTGAGTGCGTGTGCACAGCCACTCATCCTGGAAGAACTGCATTAGATGCCGTCAAACGGGTTTGTTGTCCACTGCCTGAAGAAGGAGCTTTCCCTCTATACCCTATTTTTCCTTTCCCTCCTCGTTTCCCCTTTTCCCGGTTTCGTTTTGCTTTATGCGCCAAACTTGAAATTGTAAAAAAGCGGCAACAACAAGAAACCAGAATGGCCCTAAGAACCGAAGTGGCGAGCACTCTAAATCGGATTTTAACTAACTTACAACCAGTTAGTCTTTCTGAGTAATTTACCAACAAAAAACAATATTTAATAAAACATAGAATCTTTTCTTTATAAGGCTGCATGCCTATATTAAACCAAGTTTAATTTAGTATTAAAACTGTCTTAAAACTAAGAAATTCATTTAAGTCTCTAGCCAACCCCTGAGTCCCGGCTAAAGTACCCCTTCAAGTAGTGCATAACAAGCTGTAAAAACTCATAAGCACAACTTGTGTGCAGTGAAGAGTAAAATGTACTCTGCAATTTTCTTTTGTAGCAACCCATTTCCTCGCTCTCTCCAGCGGAGCCGTAGAATTGCCTTTTCAGTGCCAGCAACGAGCGCTAAAAAGATTGCTACGCTTTTTTCCTGTGTCGAAGCTGCGATGGACATGCGTGGAGCCCGTGCCGCCGCATAATTATGTTCGCGTTGAGCCTTTGAAAGCATTATGTGGTGCGCATAGAGCAGGGCTTAGGCATTGAGGGATCTCGCCGGTCATCCCTATTGGACATACATGGTTCGGAGCAGAGCAAAGAACTTGTACGATATCTGAAGAAGCTTGATAATTGAATAGGTTGAGCTAAGAGCGCCAAGCTTTGCCTGCCCATTCTCACGTCTGCCATGGTGGCCCCGGATATATCCACAAATATAGTGGCCTTCAGATGTGTTATCTTCTCAGCTCGCGATATCATAAAAACCAGGTCCCCCTAATATGTGCATATTTCCAGTTCTGACTGTAGATGTCCAGCGACATACCAGAGATCTGAATGAAGAATTAAGGCTTTAGTTTAGATTTAAAATTCAAACTAACCGCATCGAAAGCCATTCGTTCGTAGTTGCAGATCAAGGAAACGTGGCTCATTGCTGAAATCGGGAAGATGGGCAAGTGAGTAGCGTTTTTCTTGAACCTCGCGGAATGACTCTTCCAAGCTAGTTTCAGTAGTTTTATAGTAATTTTAATCTTTCTGATTATAAAATGTCTTAAAATTTCTTATGATGTCTTAAAATATATTATGAACAAAATTATTTGGAAAACTGTCGCCAAATAAAAACTCACACTAACCGCTAGTAAATTAGTGATGTGCAAGGCCGACGAAAATGGGGTCGTAAAAATCACCATATTCCGGAGAAAAGAAAATCCAAAAGGATTGCATGTTTAACCGATAAAAGTATACCCTTAAAATGGTATTTCATATGTGGCATTTTACAGTTTTGTGCTCCTTATTAAACCAGATTTCTGAGGATGGCTACACTCACTTTTAGAGATTTCTGCAGATGGTATTATTATTTATAGTAAGGCAGAAGCTGCAAGCAGTGACGAACTTTTTTTGGGCACGAAGTGTCACTTTTAGCTCCCGTGGCTCTTAAAATTATCAAGATGCGCCAGCAATTCGTTCCAGTCTGTTCAGTGCAGTCGATAAGCAGTGGATCTAGCCCCTTTAATCTTTCAGTTTCAGAGCAATCTAAAAAAAAATCTTTTAAAGAGCGGAATATGTTTGTTAAATACCTCTATATAGTACATTTAGCACATAACAAATAAAGTTGTCTTCGTATTGTGTTGCCCGAAAATATTTATTTAAGCTTTATAATTTTACTTTCTGCTAACGTAAGCGATAGAAAAGCAAACTTGATATCCTCTACTTATAATAAATCAAAATATTTCCTCTATCCCTCCAGCGAAGCTGTTACATATTATCCTTATCCGATGTGGCAGTGCATATCGTGACTTCTAAAAGCTTTGTGCGGTGCGCTAATAGAATCTAGTAATCCTTATTGGACATACATAGTTCGGAGCAGAGCAAAGAACTTGTACGATATCTGAAGGAGCTGAAAAGTAAAATTGGTTGAGCTGCGATCACAAAGCTCCTCTGTCTGCCCACTCTTACGTCTGTCATGGTGGCCCTGGTTATATCCAAAAATATAGTGGCTTTCAGATAGGTTATCTTCTCGGCTCTCGTCATTATAATGACCAGAGCTCGCTTATAACGGATGTCTGCATGGCTCCAATTTTGATTGTAAGTGGCTACCGACATTCCAGAGCTCTGAAATAGTTAGTAAGTAAGTGTGTCTGTTTTCTATTCTTCATAATATAAAATTCCCATCTAACAAATAAATCCCATCTCACCGCATCGGCCACCATTTGACCGTACTGACAGATTAAAAAAACCTGGCTCATCGAGGATAACAGGAACAGGAGCAGCTTAATTATCATTTCCGGCTGAACACCAACTGTCATCTGGAATCCCACAAAGCAAATTATGAACGCGGAAACCATAAAGTTGAGCAGCTGCGGAACACCAAATATATCGTTCACCACGTCGGACAGTCGAAGGATCCGCTCGTGATATTGAACTATATCCCTCAGGAATCGGGAATCCTTATTCCAGTCCCCACTAAGCTGGTGGTTTTCCATCCTGCTTGAGAGGTTGTCGAAGTGCATTACCAACTGAGTCGCCACAGCACACAACAGGAGGTCCGTGGATATTTGTCCAGCAGCCGAGGTAAGTCCCGCACAGTTCTGGGAAACGAGCAGCGGGTAATATGACCAGCTGTCTTCCCATTTCCAAGGAATGTACATGAGGTAGGGCAAGGTCTTGCCAACCACACGAACTTTAAGCCACTTCTCGTATACCAAAAACTCCATAATGCTGAACAGGTTAAACGTCCAGATGAGAACGGAGTAGAGCATCGAGTAGATAAGGCTGATCCTTGAGCAGGTGAGCAAATATCTCGGAAGATTGTATCGCTCTTCTTGAACCTTCCCTCGCGGATAGAGGTCCTCCAACTCCTTCATCATCTTATTCATGGCAAGCCGCATCCTCCTGATATAGAGCATCTTACTCATGCCCACTATGATAAAGCCAATGTATGACATCACCGTGACGGCTTCCAGGAGCTTTCCATCCTTGAAGGCACTTCTGACGTAAATGCATTCGGCTGTCCCAACGAGGCTCAAGTTGATCACATTCGCCAAAAACAGGATGCGTGCTCTTAGGCTGCTTTTATCATCGTGCAGATTCTTCGTGTAGGGCTCTATACCAACGAGTAGGTAGAAGAACTTAGCGTACTTCATAAAATCTTCCATATCTAATTCCAGTTGTCCTTGCTATTAGTTGTTCCTGCTATTAGTTGTTCTTTCCGAATGAATTTTCCAAACAATACTCCGTCCTTTTATAGTCTTTCGGTATTAATTAGTCATGCGATGCAACTATTGATTACTGATTTGGGATGATTCAAATGTTTAAGTAGTATACCCTTTCAGAAAATTGTAAATAATAATTTCAGTCAGTTTAGCTCCAACAAAGAAAGCTCTCAGAAAACACAAAACCTTTAGATTTTTGAATACAAAGATTAGTTTTTAGAGTAAATGAAACATCTTGGCCATGATCGATGCATAGTAGAAACTATTTTTTCAATAAGTATTTGAATATAATTGAATTTTATTTTAATTTGATAAACCTAATAAGATTAAAGGGTAATCATAGGGACATCACAAAGAAAACCTTTCATAAGTAGTAAAGGGCAAGGTCAACGATGTGGTCTGCGTGTTATAACAGGTGCATCGGTTCAAGATTATTCCAGGTGCACTTGAAATTTTAATTAGACAGATAGATAATAATGCACAATGAGCATTGGAATTTAGTGCTCAAACCTTATAATTATAAAAGATATTGTATAACGGTAGCATTCTTCCACAAATATGAATGAATATAATTAGTTATTATTTTAATAAAAGTCTGTAAGACAACACTTCTGGAATAAGGCTCTACATTTAAAGCAGGGGTGCCCAAAACGCTGACTCCAGAGTCCCACAGAGTGTAAACAATACGGTAACATTGCAATTTTGTGGCAAAATAAAGACACTTCGAGCGAAATAGAAATGTTTAAAACAAAACGAATAATGTTGCGTTTAAGAAAGTTAAGTTATAATAAAATATAATGTTAACTTTCTCATATAACCGATTGATATAGTTTAAAACACAACGAAATAGTCGAATAAAAAGATAAATAGATATAAAATTAAGCAAGCAAATTATAACATGAGTTATTTCTGTTCCTTATATTTTGTCACAGATGTACTATATATTGATTTCATTCACAGAAATGCAAATTTGAACATGCCAATGTTTTGCCTGAGGATCACTTATCTAAGGAAATGAAGATACAAGTAAGTTTTTCTGTATTATTATAATTTATTGATTTCTTGTTCTAATGCTTTGGTGAAATTATGAAGATATTCATTTATTTCTTCGACATTTTCGCATCATTTGATTTGATTCTGTAGATCCCTGGAATAGGCCGTGAATATATTTACTTGATGTACATGGTCCGTAGCAGTGCAAAGAACTTGTAGGATATTTGCAGAAGCTGAAATGATAGAAGCATTATTTAAATGGGGATTAACGCAATGTTAACTTAGGACGTACATCAGTCATGGTGGCTCTGGTTATGTTCATAAAAACAGTGGCCTTCAGGTGCGTAGTCTTTTGGGCTCGAGCAATAATGAAGACTAGAGCGCGACGATAACGAACATCGGCATGGTTCCAATTTTGCTTATACGCAGCGATAGATAGGCCGGAGCTCTGAATAAAATAAAGTAAAATAAATAGATAATACTAGCTTGAGGTGAAGCTGGATACCTACAGCATCGGCAATCAACTGCCCGTAATGACATATTAAGTACACCTGGCAAAGTGATGAAAACAGGAACAGGAAGAGCTTGATCATAATATCCGGCGGCACACCGACGGTCATCTGGAATCCCACAAAGCATATGACAAACGTGGAAACCATGAAGTTGAGCAGCAGCGGTATTCCGAATATGTCGTTTAGCACGTCCATCAGGCGGAGAATGCGCTGATGGTAGCGGACCATGTCTACGAGGAATCGCGAGTCCTCGGGCCAAGAGCCACTCAGGTTGCGGTCCTGCATCACCCTGGCCAGGTGATCGAAGTGCATTACCACCTGAGTGGCCACGGCGCAGAGCAGGAGGTCCGTGGAGATCTGTCCCGAGGCCGAGGTGTGCCCTGCTAAGTTTTGGCAAAACAGCAGCACATAGTACGACCAGTTGCCCTCCCAGTTCCATGGGAAGTACATCAGGTACGGCAGAGTCTGGCCCACGACTCGGATCTTGAGCCACAGCTCGTAGACCAGGAACTGCATAATGCTGAACAGGTTGAAGGTCCAGATCAGCACCGAGTAGAGCAGCGCGTAGGTGATACTGATCCGGGAACTGGATCGGAGGTAGCTATCCAGCCTATACTCCTCCTCCTGGGGCCTGCCTTGGGGATATATGTGCTCCAGCTCCTGGACCATATCGCTGAGATCCGGTTTCTTCCACCAGATAAAGAACATCTTGCTCATGCCCACGAACACGAACCCGATATATGACATAACCGTGACGGCATCGATTAGTTTACCGTCGGCCAGGGCGACTCCAAGGTAGAGGAACTCCCCAAACACAATGACACTCAGGTTGATCACGTTGGTCCAGAAGAGGAGGTTGGCCCAAACGCTGCTCTTCCGCGGACGGGAGGCCATCGTGTACGGCTCAATGCCCACCGAGGTATAGAAGAAGACGGCGTACTTCATGAACTTCATGCTCCTTGGCTGAACTGGACAAATGAATGCGTCGCAGCGGTCTTTTATGGACTTCCGTTCAAGGAGCACGCAGCATTTGTTATGCCGGATAATGACATAATTATAGAACTGCTTACAGTTAATGCATAGATTCGGGTTTACAATGCGTCTAATTCAGGGCTTCGTCCGCGACTTAATTATTGATTTCGTTTACTTAAACCGCGGATAATTGTTATGCCTAGGCAAACGCAATCACGATTCCCGTCCCACCTTCCTTGCTCCTGGCTCCTACCATCCGTCGCCCCTCGTCTGGGCTACACAATAAATCACTCGAAGATTGAATCCAGCGGAAAGCAATCGAAGCGTTTGAATAAATGCAATTCGAAAGCGAATCGGAGCCAGCGCATCAAATCCAAGAGCCAGACCCGGTCCAATCCCAGTGAAGTGAAGTCGCTTTTTTCGCTCGCACTTCAAATAAATTAAATCTTTTCACATTTCAACAATCCAGCTTGGCCAGAGCGGGAGCGTATAAACAGAATGAATAACGCCCACAGAACACGTTAGCCCAATTATATAGCGCGGTCTTCGCAAATCAAGTACAGTAAGCCCTCTCTCAAGATGGGAAATCTTATATACAACACAATCTTACAAAAATCCTAGAGACTATCTACTAAAATACCTGGAGCTGAAATCATATCTCGCTGTCTTTGGCATCTACGAAGGTAAATCTGTAAGGAATATCCCTTTACGATCTAAGGACACGAAAACTACCTGAAGCGAGTGTAAGCGAGATGCAAAGAAGTTTAAAACGTAATTCTGTAATATTTCACATGTCTAATATCGAATTGCAATAAAATTTCAGTTAAACTTTCGCTCAATGCTCTTTATTTATTATTACGGCTATTTTGATTAACCTTAAATAATGGTTTCACCAAATTTGATAACTCTAGCTCTTGTAGGTGTTCCTACAGAAATATGAACTTACAAAGATGGGTAATTATTAGGCGAAGATGAAAGCCTTTGCTTGTAAAATATTTTTTCATTTCACATGTAGTTAAAATACTATTGACACCTTGAATATAAAAAATATAAAAGCCCTTATTTCGGATGCCGTGAGACCTTATCGATATGGGACTGTAGACATCTGGCCGATTCGATACTAAATCCAGCAATGTGCGTTGCCCCACAAAACTATGCAACGCAAATGCAAACAGAGCGATTACAAGCGAAGAAGAAAGCGAGGGGGTTTGGGGGCGGTAAATGCCACCGCAACTGGCCAAAAGAGAGATTTTTGGGCCAAATTGAAAGACAAAAGCCCTGAAATGTTGCTTCCAGCGAGGACACCGAAACGTAGCGCCAAAGCGAACAAAGCGGGTCAAAAGCAAACGAGCGATTTTTCCATTTTGGCCATTTATCACGCATGGAAATTGAAGCGTGGGAGGTAAAAAGAGGCGTATCAGGCGAGCAGGACGCGAAGGAGGAGCAGGAGAGAAGAAAAGCAAGACAACTACGAGTGCGAGGACCAGTACAGCCGGGAACTTGAAATACAATTAAAGCTCTGGGACCCACTGGCCGGCGAGCCGCAAAAAACTTTTCATGTCTCAAGTCTCAAATCTCAGGTGAAGAGCCATGTGGGGTAACCGGGCTTCCGGTTCCTGTGCTCCTCTACACCTGCTCCACCCACTCCTCCCTCCGTCCCACATACGTATCCGCCCACCGGCGGCAAGCCAAAGTTATTGTGTGCACACACACACACATACTATCGAAGTTTACGTGAACTCTGAGGGGTGTGCCGGTGGGTGTGGGCAGCGCAAACTTCGTGCAAAAGTTTTATGAGCAGCAAACTAATTTCGTTTGACTTTGCTCCGGGGATATTGCACCTTGGCTGGGACGCCGGGAATTGATTTTGGCCGCATCTCCGCCAGCGTCGTTGTTGTTCCCCCCGAGTAGACACATTTGCATACGGAAGCCAAGAATGGAGCTCATCCCAACGTATGGATGTAGAGCTTCAACTATCTCAATTTACTAACTGGCACGCACACCTTTCCACCTACATCAAGTTACTAATGAGCGACAGTCGAGCTTTACGTAACAAACGGCGATATCTCAACTCGATCTTTTAATTAACGAAAGCATTTGCAATCGAATATCGTTTGTAAATCCCCCAGGGAAACTCTTTTTATTCAAAAAAAATCAATGTAGTAGTTCCTTCCACTTTCAAAAAAACAGTTTCCACAGTATTCGTATTCGTACGAAATTTAAATATAAGTCGTACAGAATTTCACCAAGAAACTGTAGTATTTTGTATAATGCAGAAAAAGTAATTCTTGCCATTTTAAATCTATATTTGTATTAAATATTTGGCTTATTTTTTGGTGGAAGATCAAGCCAATCCGTTGTAACCTAAAATTAGGTTGAAGTGATCCAATAGAGCAGTGTAGGGCATCGGCATAACTCGATAGGCAGAAAGATTCTCTGCACGGCCTCTGCTCACACCGCTAATGTTACCGTTCGGCAAAGGCACACGGGACAGAGTGTTCTTAATAATACAAATGCAGGTTTAACATGTCAATGTATTATTTGTTATTAGTAACTTTATTTTATTTACGTACAAGATAAAGTTTTAATTAAGTCACTAGGTACATGGTGTTGATAATTGGAACTTATTTGACAAAGAGTCTTACAAACTAAATATTAAAATCTAAATTAAACTATTATTAACTTATTTATTTTGACTGTCTTAATATACTGAAATTTAACTTTTATTTGTTTTGTAATTTTTTTAGTTTTTTCTTTTATATTAATTATTTTATTTTTCCAATAATTTGTAATACTTTTGTTGTAAATAGTCAAAAAGAATTGCGTTGCGTTTTTTTGTATGTTTTTTATGTAGTTTTTTTATTGATTCCAAGTGTATATAAAACTTTTCCGAACTCGATAGAGATTATATATTCCGTGCTTTTTAGATTAAAACATATATTTTAATATTGCTAAAAGCTATTTTAACATATTGAATAACATCAAAATAAATGTTAGAAACAATACAACAAAAACGTTACAAAACACAACAAAAGAATTATATTTAAGCTTTGTGATTGGATCAGGAACTTAAGAAATTAAAGAGTTGATTTAACTGATATGACATTAGGATGGACTATGCTTTCTGGGACAAGACTAAGCAGTTTTCAATATTTTTCCCTTCACAAAATTTGTGTAACTGAATTAAGTTCCATAACTAAGTGGTTCTGGCAGTATCTTCTTCTTCAATCATATTGACTGTCACCAAAGGGGCTGAAATTCAAATCTATCTTCTGTTAGACACCCAGCGCCCATAGGAATATCGAAATGCCATTTGAAGCACTTACTCCTTATTCACCATACAGTTTGAAAATGGAAAAAAACAACAGTTCAACTTCAGCTGACTTCAATTTCCAAAGGCAACAATCGAAGAGGAGGAGAAGAAGACAGCGGATGCCACATGTGAAGGAAAAAAGGCGGAGAGACAGAAGACAGAAGCTGCACATAATCCATTGTTAATTTTACATTTGGTAACAACTTCCGCCCGACAAGTATCTCGCTGGCATTGCGGCAATTGTCTCTCGGCTGGCTTGACTGTGTGACATTTGACACATTTGCTCCCACGCCAAACAGTCGAACATGTGTGACTTTGCCCTGCCCCCAGGAAAACAAAGGGTTGAGTTGAGGCTGAGGTTGGGGAAACGTCTGTTTTGGCACTCGTTCGTTAGCAGCAGCCGCAAAATTTCTATTTTGATGTGAAGTCAGTGCGGTCTGCTCCACATTTTTGGGTGGCTTGCCACTACTGGCTGGGAAAAGTGGAAGAGTGGCGGTAACGGAAAATGGGGCAAGGAGTCATCGTGGCTTTTGGCTGACTCCTTGCCACAGCTATTGATGATTCCCGGGGCCATTGTTTGGACCAGGCCAACACACAAGGTTTCGGTTAACCGACTGCTGATCAGGGGTGGAATGGGAAAGAAACGAATGGAAGCAATTAATAAAATAACAACTTTGTGCAAAATTAATTGTGTATTATGCAAAAGGCTTGCTAATGGCAGGATATGCATCAACGTACACTGCTGGTCCCCATAAAATATTACAGTGACGACAATGTCTCCTCCAGCCATAGATCCTGCCCACTCCTCCTCTACTCCAGATCCTGCTCGTGCTCCTGCTCATGCTACTGCTGCTGTTGCTGTTGTTGTAATGGCCGTGCGCACCAATGAGCAAATGAACAATTTATTACCGCTTAATTGAACACATTTGGACGCAACCGCACACACACACACTCCACAGAGGACCTAAACAAATGGCCACATGCAGGCGGCATCCTGAACAGGACCTCCGCATTAAGCAATGCCAGAGGGGATGGCGGTTACGGACCAGGATAAATGAGCCCAAGACAAGTCTATAAATGCCGGAGCACTTGGACAGGAGCTGGAGGTGCCGTACTGTGGTCAGGCAACTCAATGAGCCTCAGCCCGTACCCCAGACCAAGACCTAATCCCGGGCTGGGTACGGATTTCGAGAATCCTTTTCGTGTACTAGGCTGCATATTAAACGCACGCCTCGCTGGCCAAATTGATTCCTAAGTGGCTGTAGGATTGACAGCTCCAGGACCCCTGTGTGCCCTTTTCTCGACCGACTATTACTACAATTATGCTGCACTCGACCTGCAACCTGCAGCCTGGAAGCTGGTCGCAATCCGGGCTAATTGCCCATTGAACCCCAAAGAAAGCGGAGGGCCTGGCTTAGATTAGCAGCAACAATACGGCCGTGCCGGGCCGGGACAACAGCTCACCTTTTAAGTGCCTACTTAGCGACACGTCAGAAACAAAGATTTATGCCGGGATACGGATACGGACGTCGAGCGTGGAGCGTCGAGCGCCGAAACACCTCGAGTAAATTAAGTGAATGCCAGGTCCTGACAGAGTCAAGTATGTTTGATATACATGACACCCCCGACTGCCTACTAAGCCGCGGCAAAAACAGGGGAATCACACAAAGCGGCCGCAACTTCGCTAAGCATTTGAGCGGCAAACGGCAGAAATGAAGCTACGCACAGACCGCACAGCGCTGGATGGGAAGGGAGGCCAGAAAAAGGGACTCTCACTCCATCTGCTTAGGCCGTATACTCGTCCTGAATGAACTACTTAAGCGCTTTTGGCTTTACAAAATAAGCCAAGCCACAGGTAATGGCAAAAGCAACAGCAGGCGGAGTGGGAGAAGCTACAAACAATAACGAAATATTTTGTATATCCGCCGCGAAAACCGCACTGAAGAGCTTCCCTACACTGGCAAATAAAGTTAACCGGAGGTTAGTAATTGCAAGTAAAGAATATGCTAATTAGACGGCATTTTAATTGTTATTAAATCTAAATTCTCATATGGTAAAGACATTGTAGATGTAGATTTATTCCGCATACAAAAACGGGATGTTTTGTTTATAAATAATCTAACGATACCCAACTTTCTTATCGCAGTGCACGCGTAAGTGAAAAGGAGCTGGCGGAAACGGAAGGTGGAATCGAAAGTGGAATAAGAGGTGATCCAGAGACAGGCGCAGATACACTTTATGAACTACAGCCGAAATCCAATTGATTGCCCAGGCACAGAGTCTTTGGCAGAGTTTCCCAACCAGCCTGCCTGCTCGAATGGCAAGCAATTTGGCAGGCCAAGTGCTTTGGCAGTCAGGCAGCCTGAGTTGATTGTGGCACGCATTGTGGCCTCAGAGGTCGCCACAGGATTCGCAAATGAAAATTTCAACCACGCGTAGGCTGCAGACCGCAACAGAGCGAGCAGCACAGCCAAAGCGGCTCGTTCTTTAGCTTTGTTGGTTAATTTTCAGCCAATTAAGACTCAGGCTGAGGAGAAAATGTTATTTTAATCAAGAAAAATTAAACATTCCGAGAAAATTCGATATGTCCCAACCCCCTTCGCTGTTCGATTGACACAAGTTTGGATTCTGACAAAGAATATTATTTCCTTAAATACATTCTGGCGCTTGCTAGTTTTAAGGAAAGCCTCTCAAAAACTTTAAGGAGGCTAGACTTCTCTGATTAACATCTGCCAAAACTCACAAACTTCGCGCACATCTATTAATACCTCTACAATAATAATAATATAAAAACCACACATCAAATATAACTTTTTTTATCAAATTAGTTATTAAATATATTTACTAGTAATTAGCACTATTGAGAATCAGTTATTTTGATTGAAAGTTCTCTTTAGTGCAATTTCTTTGAAACAGCATACTTTGAATTTTTCAAAAGCGCATACGCTAAGAAGAAATGAAAGTTAAGAGAAAGAGAATCTAAAAAATGTTGGGGCAAAATTCATCTAATTCCTCAGTGTCTTCAAGCTTAAAATTAAAGATTTCAATAAACAATATTTAATTGGTTTTTTCCCAATGAAACCGTTTGCCCCTTTGGTATTTGTCTGTTACACGTTGTGTAAAAAATTTTCTTTTTAGAGCCATGGAATCACATTTATATTTATACACTAGTTTTCTTTCCGACACTAAGCTGCAAATTAAGCTTTGCAACTCAACACTTTTACCAGCACGCCGAACTAAAAACTTCTTAAATTATTTTAAATTAATTTTTGTTAACATTAGTAAGCTGTAAATCTAGCTTTGCAACTCAATACTTTTTTTACCAGAACGCCGAACTAAGAACTTGTTGGTCGTACCACATAACGGCCACGGTCGGAAGGGTACTTTCACAAGCGTCATACCGCCCTCAGGGTCATAGCTAATAAAAATTAAATTATTATAAAAAACAATTAAGGCTATCTTTTAGTTTATAAGTCGACCTAATGGGTAAGAACACATTGTACAGAAAATGGCAAGGAATAAATTGTAAGTTTACATTTTCTAAACAGGGTAATTTAAAAAAAGAGGCGCCGTCAAACATGTTCTATGAAAAAAAAAAATAGCGCATTTATTGTGCCCAAAAATTGAAAAATGAGATATAAAAAGATTGATAATTTGTGTATAGGTAAGCTTATTAATTGCTAAGGTCTAAATAATTGTTTTATTGCTTCTTTTATTCTTTTGAAACTAACATGCATTTAAGTTTCCAGGACTTATGTTATTAATAACCCACCACATCACAGATATTTGTTTCAAACCTACGCGCACTACCGCCTACCGAACATCGCAGCGCGCACTAATCGAATCCCTAAGCGCTATCGATACATCGATAGGCAAACGGGCGCAGCTGATGACCAGCAGTTGTTCGCTTATTATTTTACAAAACGCGCAATTAACCCGTTAAACACGCCGATTAAATTAAGATAAACGCTGTTTCTGGGAAGAAGGGAAAATGCAGCTGACGGCCTTCTAAGGGGCGAAGCAGCTGCTGCTTCAGAGCAGCGAAGGAAACACCTCTGCGGCGCCGCCCCACCGACCACTTGTTGTTGTCGGTCCATTGGACTTTGCTGTGCCGCTTTCCATATTCATCTACATCAAATACTATATACTCGGCCGATTCCACCCAATGCAAGACTCGAAATACTCTCGGAGCAGGGGCATACTCCAGATACACTCCACAATCGTAGCAGGCGTCGAACGGAGCAACAAAGGCCGCCGCACGTCACTCGATTTATCTCGTTAATTTGTGAAATTCTCATTCCGAAATTCGGATCCGTAGCACGCGAGCCGTCAATCTCTGTGGAAAGCAGCGGCAGCATATCGGAGTGCCAGCATTAGCCGTATCTTAAATCAAGCAGCGAACAAATCAGCGATTAGGCATTGATCATTTTATTGCCGCAATCAAGTGTCCAGTAGTTAAGACGTGAGTACCTGCTCTACCCAGTAAGTAGTTCGACAATGGAGATTAGCACCGTCCCAGTCCCCCACTGCCTTCGTATCTCGCCGAGCCATTGCGGAGAGATATCGCCTTGACCCGTAGGCCAGTGACTTAGGGGCCCAATCATATTTCTTATGCAAATCGTGAGCGAGAAAGTTGGGGCAGAGGCGGAGAACTTGCTGTTGGTTTCTCAACAACTTTACTTGCAGTGTCTTACGTTTATCAATCTAAAAAAATACTATTAAATTATACTTAAACAAGAAAGTACTCTTATCTATAATGGTCTTAATCCAAAGTATTAAATGCCATCTAGGTTTGGAATAAATTCCAAAGGTGTTCATTATCTATTGCCATTGCAACTTCCAGGGGAGTTATTATATCATAAGATTTAAAATATAGTTATTTGCTGTTTTTATAGCCTTGCAAAGTATTATCTTAGGCAGTGATGAAGGGGTTTTCGATCTTTTGAAGTATAAATTATATTCGTAATCAATGTCAACAACCGAGTCGATCTAGCTATGTCCGGCTAGCCTCTTTTTTCTGAATGAAACTTGGCAGATAAAACATACATATACATTTTTATTATTATTTTAAACATATTCTTGATGAGCATCACCGACAGAGTCGATCTAGCCTTGTCCGTCCGTCCGTCGTTTGTCCGTCTGTGCGCTTTTAAGCAAACTAGTATTTCAGTTTTGGAAAAATTTGAAAATTTCTTATGAAAATAGTAAAAAAAATATATATATGTATATATAAGCATAAAATGTTATACTTTTTTGGTACTATTTTATACTGTTTGTTCTAGTTAAAAATTAAGAAATACAAATTAAAATTATAAGTAGTAGATACACCGGCTATAATGTTTACCTCAACTTGATAGGTTTTGTTACAAACACCCACGAATACCTGCTGCCAACAGCCTTTTCTACCGCCTAGAGTGAGTGCTCTTTGCTCTTGCCTCTGGCAAATCCCCCGCGACGGCTAATCGCGTATGTTATGTATCTTATCGATAGACAGCAGTAAATTGTCACAGATACCCGCCAACCAGCTGTAATCCGCCAATCCAACTTCTCAGGCTCGCTTCGCGGGAACAAGTCAGTTTTGGCGTGGCCAGCAGCAGGTGCAGTGCGTCCGACGCGAAATTAAAGAATAACAAATAAAACATATAAATGAAAAGTTAAAGATAATTTGGGGCTATTTTCAAGTTCAGTGGAACAACCGATAGCGCAGACAGAAGAACAATAACAAGTCAAACACTTGTTGCCCGCAGATAAGATTAAAGGTTAAAAAACGGACTCGGACCCGGCCACCCCATGCGCTGTGACTAACGATTTAAACTAATTCATTTTTACTATTCATAATTCATAATTAACTAGTAATTGATTGTTAATTGTTGTTCCCTTCGCACAGATTGACCTTCCACAATGACGGGGCAGAGCAAGCTAATCAACCCACTGTGCATCTCCTGCAAGGAGTTCCAGCATCCTTGGACAGACCATTGCGTTAGTGCTACTGCCGGGATCCTCCTCTCAGCAACGCCCTATTGCCTCCGTGTCTACACCATCGTCTACGCCATCTCCTTGCTGATGCGCCACAAAGTGCCCAGCTTGGACGATCTGCGGCGCACATTGCTAGGGATTATACAGTCGACAGCGTTTCTGGTAACCAACGCCTACACCTTCATCCTGTACAATTGTCTGCTTCGAAATGTCCTGGGTCGCTATCACTTCTCCACGGTGGCCTTCATACCGTGCTTCTTTGCCTCGTTCAGCGCCATTCTGGTGGAGCGTCCCGCCCGCCGACCGCTGCTCACATTGTACGTGGCCAACGTGGCCACGGAGTCGCTGTGGAAGATGGCCGAGACACGGGGCTGGGTGCGATCTATACCCCACGGCCAGACTCTCATCTTTGGCGTGAGCATAGCGGCACTACTCTACCTCTATCGACTGGGCGTCTCCAAGGACTCCATCTTCAACATTCTCCGCATCTTTGTCGGCAAGGAGGAGGCGGGACCGGTGGCCAAGACCGCCCCAATAGTTCCTGGCGAGCAACCAGCTCCCGCCAGACGCCGACCCACCGTTAGCTTCTCCTCCGTCTCGGACTGGGTGCGAGTCTACAGCAACCTGATCTACGCCAAGCATGCCAGTTGCGGACACCAGCAGAGCTGCATAGGCTACTCCGTGGTGGGAGGTATCAAGCCATTTGTGGGAGGTGTGGCGCTACAGGTGGCGCTCAAGTTGGTGATGAACGTGAAACGCATTGTAGCCGGAAAGATGGCGTGGAAGAAGCAGGTCTTTAACCAGAACACCTTGCAGCTGGGACTGTTCATGGGCAGCTTCTCCTTCCTTTACAAAGAAAGTAGCGAACCTTGACGATCGGTGGATCAGCGCTGACTGGCAGTAACCATCTTAATCTTTACAGGCGGTCTCCTGTCTGCTGCGCCATAGTTTCAACCGGGATGATGCCAGATTTGCCATTCCCGCCGGTCTGATTTCATCCGTAACCTTCACTATGTATCCGGACAACACTGTGGCCTTGTACGTCATGTGGAAGGCGCTGCAGGTGGGCTCACTTTGTTTTTAGAGATTGAAGTTGTATTTCAAGGTTGTATTTCTCCTTGCAGATCATTTGTGCCAAGGGCCAGGAGCGTGGCATCCTGCCGCATGTCCCGCACTTTATGCTGTTCCTGTACTCCTTCTTTACGGCTGTGCTTTTCCATGCAGGCATCCTGGAGCCCAAGAGCCTGCGCCCCAGCTACTACAAGTTTCTGCAGGCCATCTCGGGCGATAGGTGAGCAAAGTCCAGTCGCGCTGCGTAAGCATTCGATTAACGATCCCTTATCTTTGGCAGACTAAGCAGGTTTAATCTGAGCGCCTTCGATGTGTTCGGCATGGGCAGTCAGCAACAGGCGCTGGACACCATTAAGGCTCTGAACATCGTGGAGAAGACACCGCTGCCAGCCTTCTCGTTCGCTTCCTGAGCTTACAGTCAGTCGTCTTTCTTAGCGGCCTCACCCTACATATCTCCAAATATCCATAAATCTGCGTTCTATAGCTATTTGTATATATACTACAAGAGTCTCCCGCTCTCTGAGAGCGTCCAACGATTACTAAACTAAGCAAGTGTGGGTGGATTGTAAATTATATTGACTGTTCTTCTTGATATCCGTTTTTTATCAATAAAACTCTGCATAATAATTATGAAACCAAGATATCTTTGGGTCTTTTCGCGGTTCTAAATATAATATTACAGTTTATCAATAAAATTTAATTCTAGGAACATTTTTGATTGCATTTTTAGGTAGGTATTAGTGGAGGCCCTAGCATGGGTCTCGCTAGGGCCTCCAAGTAGATCTGGGCTCGTTTTTGGTCATTGCTTTTTTACAACAAAATATTTCTTATAATTTCACACAGAACCTAAATTTTGGTAACATTTATCAGTGTCACCGATGGACAAAATGGTTACACTGCCTCACGAGCGGCATATTGCTAAGAACGGAAAGACAAATCGAGTCACAGTTCTTGTCCAAGACGAACAAACTTAAGCTTAGGGCGCACCTTGAATTATTTTCGAATCTTTTTGTAAAAGCGTTTTGTCTGCTGCTTGATCTTTCCAACGAAAATTCCTTCTTTAAACGTAGTATAAAGGATTATATGGTATAAATAAATATATAAATGCCTCTATAATTCTAAAAACCTCTCAATTTGTAGAATAAGAAAACCAGAACAGCCCCAAAGTCTTTAAAGCTTTGCAGCTACTTCTCAAACTGTGGATTCTAAAGAGAGAGGACAAAATGAATTGTATGGAAATTAGCTTTTTAGCCGGTGGAACTTTGAAATGTTGATAACGAACCCCATCGTCTGCGGATTACGCAGCGTAAACAAACCGCAACGAAACCGATCGGCAACATATTTGGTCTCGCGTGTGTCCGATAACCATCTCACTAGACGCAATTGCCCAGAATCACTTGCCGCGATTGGGAACGCAGGCCACACCTGGCGTCTATGGCTTCTGTGGAGCGCCTAATGTGCGTACACCCCCGTATCGCTGTTGGCCGGCAGTCAGTCGCACTTGATGGCTGGCCAGGCACAAACGTATGGCGAAATTCGAGCTAGGTGGATGACTAAGGGCAGCTGATACAAGGAATGATCCAGCTGGAAACCTAAAGCCAAAAAACTGATAGTGATATATTATAAATAAGTACTCGACTAGAATTAATCTAAGTTTTGGCTAGCCAAACGAGAACTAAGAAATTTGGTTATGGCTTGGCACCACTTCCAACGATAACCTTTATCACCCGTCTGGAACCAATTCCACAATCGCAGTCAATAGTCAAAGTGGAGTCATGGCGGCACAAAGCAAACTTGCTGAGGTTGCCTTCAATTGCAGCTGCCAGGAGTTCATCCATCCCTGGACCTCGAGCTGCGTCTGCTCGGCGGCGGGTATGATGCTGTCCATATTTCCCGAGAGTCTGCGCATTTATGGGACAGTGTATCTGGTAAGTTGGATACTTCAAGGGATTAATAAATCGATTTAAAAGTGTGCCTAATACGTAATTTATAATTCCTCATTGGAGAGAGTTTAAAGCTAAAGACTCTCGTAATATAAAAGACATTTCCCTTAAATTTGTGTCTACATTAACTCTACTCTGAAAATAATCAAACTCGGCAAACCAAAGTTGATATTCCCTTGCATAACAATACACGCGGCAAATGTTATTCAAGTTGGAGAGGAAATTAATGTAACATTAATGGGATTAAAGTTGACAAACATAATTTAGAAACTCATTTAAAATATCCATATCTCGAAGTAAATGGAAATACGTTAAAAACCTAAACAGCTATAATTTATAATAAGAAAACTATCTAAAAAGGTTCATTCAGTTAGCTTTAAAAATGAGAGACTAGTTGGCGTAGAAACGGGCAGACGGAAAGGCGGATATGGCTAGTTCGATTCGTCTGGTGATGCTGATCAAGAATATATACACTTTATGAGTTAATTCTGTTTGGAATTATACATAAATATATATTATAATAATACTCTCCATCCGTATAAAAGACGATTTCAACATAGCAATGTAATATTTTGAGAAAGGAGCAGGCCAGTATAAATATAGACGTATTGGACACAGAAAGCCTGGAGCTTAGTGATCTTGTCATTCAGTTGTTGGGTTGCATAGCTTGTGCCAGCTCGAGATCTCAATCAAACCATTGGTTTCTCCTAAAGCAAAAAAATTTAAAAAAATCCTTATTTTATTCGAGTTTTCATGGCGAACATTAGAGAGGATGCGGATCACTTCGAGCGCAGTTGCCGCAAGAAGGTGGACATTATCCGCCGCCTGATACGCGGGCAGCCGTGTGCCGAGGACCGCGCCCTCTGCACCGATTGGCTGAGTTTTATCAGTCGCGCGGCCAAGGACGAGGCCAAGGAACGCGACTGCTTGCTTGAGCAGATGGTGCGCCAGCTACGACAGTTAGGCCGCCTCTCGCTGCCATTCACTTCGGAGTCCAACTACCGTAGTGACCTGCGCATGCTCCTCGACGAGGAGGGGCGCCAACGGTTGCGCCGGCTCAGTCCGCCGAAGGTCCTCGCACCGCAGACCTCTAGAGCCAGTGTCGGCTATAGCTCTGAGAATAGGCCAATGTCCCCATTCGTTTGGCGCAACAGGGTCCAGCACCTAAACACTCTGGAGGAGCAGTATCGACGCGAGGAGCTATGGCGCAACGAGCTTTTGAGCACCGTGCAGCCCAAGGAAGGCACCGATGTTGGGGTCCAGGTTCGCCTATCTGTGTCACCCCCTCGAGCACGCAAAAAGCACGAGAGCAAGGAGAGCAGGGAGCGCCAGCAGCGCGAAAGGGCGGCCATACAACGCCAGTTAGACCTTCAGCGAAGGGAAGAGGTCCGCCAGCTCCGAGAGCAACAACTTCGCGAGCGGAAGCTCAAGGTCAAGAAGCGGCGTGACCATGAGCTCTATCTGCTGAACAAGAAGCGGGACGAGCAGCGTCGGCGCAACCTATTCCGACAGGATTTTGCACCCAAGTCCCCAGCCCATCGTCAAAGAATGGTGAGCAAAGAAAGAGACCAAAAAAGAAAGGGACATTTAGAACAAAAGGAGATAAAAGCACGAGAAGAATCGGAACAAAGACAAAAGGAAGACTTACAAAAAAGGACCGAAAATCAACAAACAAAGAAAAGAGCGACGCAAGATCGCAATGGCGACGTCTTAGGGCCTGAAGTCCTAGGATTCAGAGAAGAGCATAAGCATAACGTTGAGGAAGTAGCAGGAGAGCAACGTGCCAGACAGGAAAAGAAATTGCGGAAGAAGGAACAAAAAGCTAAGAGAGAGTTCTTGAGAGAGGCAGCCGAGGTCAAAAAACAAATTCTGAGCAGCCTTATACAACAGAAGGACGAAGAGCGCTTACGAAAGGAAGAGAAGCTACGCGAGAAAAGCGTTGCTATTAAGCAGCAAAAAAAGATGAATAGGACGGCAGAAGTTATGAATCAGTCTAATCGAGAAGATCAAAAACCCGAAAATCGTATGAAAAACGACGTGAAGAGCAACCGAAAAACCAAAGAACAGACCGAAACGACAAGCATGGAGGAGCCACCAGGAGGCGGCAACTCACAGCGATCGGATACCAAAATGACTCTTCGTCGATCACGAGAAAAATTCGTGACCATATTCAATCAGTTACAGAACGAGATAGATCGAAAAACTGACCCATATAGGGATGCCCAAAGACATTTAAAGATGCACCAGAAAAAGTATGACCGTCTTACTGAAGAGATCCGTGAGCACTGTCAGGAGTTCCAGAAGGAGAATCCTTGGGAAAGGGCAGAAGCAGGTTCGGAGCAGCACAGGGATCCCGGCTTACACTCCTGGAAAATGGCACAAGGTGATAGGATCAAGGAGCAATACGTGCAGGAACTTGCGGGACGTGAAGGTGTACTGCAAACAAGGTATCATGCCGAACAAGATTCTACAACTGAGTCTTTCGAGAATGAAGCCGTCGACCGCTCTCTGTTAGAGTCGCCTCAGACACCTAAGAACCAATCTCTTCTATCTAGTGTTAGATTCAAGTACTTGCAGCAGAAAAGTTCCAGTGAGCAGGAATCCGGAGAGAGACTCCCTCGATCAGAGGTCGACGATCTGGTAACTCACCACTCCATCAAGCGTAGAGCTTCTCCCCCCAGAAAGAATTCGCCAACAGCTGCCCATGAAACCGGAAAGCAATCTCGCTCAGGTTCTAAGGATATGGGAGAACCGCGGCGAGGTTCGGGTGGCTTCTTCGTATCCTACTCTACTCAAACCGGCAGGAAGCGTTTTGCGCCGATCGATCTAGATCTAGATGGAGCTAGTGGAAGGAAAAAACATGTGTTGCACAACCATCTTTTCAGTCAACTCCTAAAAGGATCGCGCCCAAATGCATTTAATCCAAAATCCCTGACTACCCAGAATCGTCTTTTACAGAGGAAGTTGTCCATCGCTAAGAAGATCGCGTTAAACAAGCATATTCTGAAGACCATGTTGCTGGAGGCGAGACGATTTATTGATCTTTTGTTGATTGATAAGGCCGAAGACCAGCCAAGCACAAAGCCACCCGGGCCCATATTCCAAAATCTTATCGATCCGCTGGTTCAAGGCATGGAAGATGTTTCGTTCAGAGTCCTGCAATCCATAACTCTTTTAGACAAACAGCTGGAGACACACATTGAAAACTTGTGCAATCGGACCTCCAAGACGAAGCAGCAGCCTATCGTAACCTATGAGCAGACATTGCATCAATGGAAAGAACTAGGAAGTGAGCACCTGGTATCAGATCTTTTCAAAGATTTTCACGACTTGGATCCAAAGCTGAAGATGATTCTTCAGAGAATCGATGAGCTCTACAAAAGGTGGAAATTCCATCGGCTCAACTTGCAGTAGAAGCAATTATAACTTATTGAACTGACGTTACCACCGTGTTAAATTAATTATCTTTTGAGATCAATGTTTTATTTCGTTACAACAGTTTCTTGAAATTCTTTAGTTTTTTTTTATTTCAAAAATAAATTTCTACCTTTACTATATCTACTAGCCATACCTAGAAGGAAGTCTGACACAGTCTATTTATTTGGGCATTTAGCAATTTAGCATTTAGTATTCTTAATTCTCACTCCACTTATTTATTCATCGTTTTCAGTTGGCATTGATCATGCGTGGACGCATTCCGTCGATGAAGGACCTTGGACGAACTCTAGCCGGCATCCTGCAGTCGACATCATTCCTTTCTCTGAATGGCAGCCTCTTCGTCCTCGCCATTTGCCTTGTGCGCCAGGTGCTAGGTGGATTCTATTTCAGTACCGCTTCCCTGTTGCCTTCCCTCCTGGTCAGTTCCATATCGCTTGCTGCCGAGCGACCGGAACGCCGAGCTGCACTGGCCATGTACGTGGCCAACGTGGGCATCGAGACCCTGTGGAAGATGCTGGAGTCCCGGGGCCTGGTTCGCTCCATTCCCAACGGCCAGGTGCTCATCATGGGCCTGAGTGTCACGGCCCTGATGTACATGTACCGTGCCGGCCTGCACAAGACGGTGGCCAAGGATGCCACCTTCAAGGGACTGGGCGTGATCGTGGGCAAGGAGGAGGAGGGACCGCTGAAGACGCCGGCAGTAACGACCTCACAAAGCTCTCGCCAGCGACCTCTCAACTTCCGCAGCATTTCCGCATACCTGGAGTTGTACGACCGCCTGCTGACCACCAAGCATCCCAGTTGTCCGCACAAGCGGGGCTGTGCTCCCTATGCCATCCTCGGCGGACTGAAGCCTTTCCTGGGCGGCGTAGGTCTCCAGGTGGGCCTCAAGCTGCTGCTCAACATACCCAAAATATTCCAGCTCAAGATGCAGTGGCGCAAGCAGATCTTCAACAAGGGTTCCCTGCATTTGGGCCTAGCGCTGGGCATTTTCTCGCTGCTCTTTAAGGTGAGTAAATCCGTTTTAGTTTAATTTAAGAAGATTCTTTAAATAAAACTATATTGACTTGTTGTCTTTGTTATTTTCAGGCGACTTCCTGTGGCCTGCGTAACAGCTGCGGCTATGACAGTGCTCTTTTTGCCATTCCGGCTGGCTTGCTCGGTTCGATTGGCCTGCTACAGTTCCCCAACACCACTGTGGCCCTGTATCTGATGTGGAAATCCCTGCAGCTTTTGTACAACTGGGGCGTGGCCGAGGAAAGAGTTCCCGAGGTGCCACACTTTGCAATGATCATGTATGGCCTTTTCACAGCCGTGCTCTGCCACGCTACTGTATTGGAAGCGCGATCCATGCGGCCCAGCTACTACAAGTTCATCGAAACCATTTCCGGCAGCCGCCTCAGTCGGTTCAACTTGAAGTCCTTCGAGGCCTTTGGAGTTAAGAGCCAAGACCAGGCAAACTATGTGATCAAGAAACTGGGCATTGTCTGGAATTCACCCTACCCGAGATTCGCTATGAGTGTCTAGAATATTTCTGTCGCGGTGTCCAAATATTATATAGTCACATTTTTACGTATTATCGACCCCTTACCCTCATCCATATCTTGGGTAACACATTTTAATTTTTTGAATTGCTTAGTAGTTTGTCCCCCCCTCAGAGATTAAACAACTTCTAAGTTTAAAATACTATACTTATTGCTGACATAGTTATTTGTAACACATTACATACTGCTTTATTTTTCTTGGGTTTGCACTCTCGATATTAGCTGTTAAAACTATGAAATCAATGTAAAAAATAAATCCTTAATGTATGCAACATTTTTTCTAGCGTTTAAGAATAAGCTTTTATCTTATAAAGTGTCGAACCCACACATTCATTATTGTATCATAACAACACATATAAATACAAATTTAAATGAAACTCCACCTCCTACATCGCAGTCGAGGATTACTTACTGTGGCATTGTTTTTGCAGTTTGGGCTACTGCTGGATGGTATTGGCGAACTCAAATCTTTTAAGCTCTCTTAAAAGCCTGTTTTAATAGTCGAATCTTGTATCGATTGGTGTGCAACTGGATCTGCTTCTCAACAGTGTACAGGCTTAGATCCTGATGCAATCCATGCACATACCATGGGCAGTTCGTCTTTGCTAGTAGAACCTGGATGCGTTGGTTGTTAGATTTGGCTGCAATACCCCAAATCTGCACCCCATAAAGCCATATCGGCATAAAACAGTGGACCTTCCTTTTACAGCTCAGAGGCAAGTATTTCCTCCGGTTCATTAGCAAACGCAGTTGTTGCATCCTGTGTCGGCACTTTATCGCTATCGCCTTTAGGTGAGGTCCACATGTAAACCTCGTACCCAGCGTTATGCCAAGATATTTGGCTTGCTGGGGTAGCTCGAGGGCAGTATCTTTTAACTGCAATTCAGGAGCCGCTTGAGAGTGAAACATGGATCTTCATGATCCATTTTCTGTTCCATGCTGATAGTGTATCCAGGTACCTCTGTAGACCATCTGCAGCTTCATAACGGCAATTGGTGTTGTACAGAACCGCGATGTCGTCAGCATAGAGTAGTGTCGTTAGTTAGAGAGTAGAGCAGCTGGCTAAGAACACTGGCTTGTAGATTGACCCTTGAATTTTCTATGTTGCAAAGATGACCTTAGGAAACCAAAGTAGGGAGTTGGTAGCAGTTTTTAATTTTTGATAGCAGCCCTACATGCCAGACTCTATCAAAGGCCTGTAAGTTAATGATTAAAGTGGTCTATTCTTACAAGCCAGCTCAGAGGTAGTCATTTTTTGGTGGCAGCATATTGTACTCATTATTAATTTGTAATTGACTGTGTTGTTAAAGATAATTGATCGAAGCTCATCTAATAGATATTTTTCAAACCTATAAGATATTTATTTTATTTATTTTTTGTTCTACTTTTATTTTGCTAAATGCAAAATAATATCTGGACTTAACATTTAACTTAGCTTAATGGTAGTGCCATAACAAGGTTTTAATCTTACCCAGTATAATTTTTTAGATATATATATAGTAGTAAGCAACCGGCAAGCTATTGTAAGATAAAACCCTATTTACGTATTCTTTAACAACCAATCAGGGAAGGGGATAAAGAGCGTTATAAAAGTTTTACCAAAAAACAAGGCTCCTAGCATTCACAGGATTTGTCATGCGACAATCAAGGCTCTCCCTATCCGGACAATTGTCTATATAGCTGCCATATTTAATGCTACGCTACGGGTGCAGATCCTTCCAAGACAGTGGAAGTTGGCGGCTATTGTTATGATCCGCAAACCCGGGAAACCAGAAGAGGGCCCAGAGTCATATCGACCAATAAGCCTCCTCCCTCCTATTTCAAAGATTTAAGAACGATTCGTTGCCAATCGCATATATGTATGCATTTGTTAATGAAAATTGCACATTGCCGGATCATCAGTTCGACTTTCGAGAGGGCCATGGCACAGTGGAGCAAGTCCACAGTATAGTTTATGTAAAAAAAAATGTTGGCACATGTTTTTTTATTCACTTCTTCGACATTAAATAATGAATTTTTGTTATATTTTTCTATTTGTGTTGCCGAGTGGACCCTAAAATAAAATAATATCAATAACAATTATAAGTTACTAACCCCTTCCTAAGAGAGGCGAGTGCCGGAACTAAGAGAATTCCAAGGCAATAAACGCACATGCCGGCGATAAGAACCCCCACCAGCTGTGGGTGACGCGCCGTCAACAAACCGATCGGCCGTCGAGCAGCCAAAGTTAACTTTCGGCTCGCGTGGATGCGATAAGCGCCGCATCGCATCCGACGCACTTCAGCCAAAGCACTTGCGTGGAAATTGGGGAGAGGCCTGATTACGGCCGGAATGGAACGGAATGGAGCAGCTGAGGTGCGTCCACACGCGGCTCTCACTTGGCCCAATCGTGGCTGCGGCGGCGACAGTCAGTTCTATTTGATGGCTGACCAGGCCCGAACGTGATCCCCGCCAAGGAGAAACTTTAGATTAACTCTAATAAATTCCTAAAATAAGCTGGAACTGCAATCAGTTGGTGAATATTAAGCCAATTCGGCCATGCATTTATATACTTCATTCCCTATTTAATGGTACGACATTCTAATCTATTTTCATTCTATCCGAAACCCGATCTGCAGCTGAGACTTGGTGGATGACCAGCAGCAGCTGATCCGGGAAATGCTCTAGCGGAAATTACTGAAAACTGAGGAAGTTGGAACCTAGAAGGGGCTACTTACTACTGATAGCAGGGAACCTTTGCAACCTTGGTGACCGTATTTCGGAAATTCTCTGACTGAAATTACAGTGGAAGCGGGCGGGGTCCCACAAATCCGGAGAGTTGAGTCGAAGTAGAGCGTTGAGATTAAGTTACCAAAGCGTAGCACGTTCGCACTATTCGGCGATAGGCCCCTTCCCGATAAGCTTTATCATCTTTACGGAGCCATAATTCGATAATCGTCGACCGCCGAGCATAAGTCAATATTCAAAGTGGATCATGGCTGTCCAGAGTAAGCTGGCGGAAATCGCCTTCAACTGCAGCTGTCATGAGTACAACCATCCGTGGACCTCGAGCTGTGCCTGCGCCGCGGCGGGCATGATGCTCTCCGAGATCCCCCCCAGCCTGCGCACCTACGCCACTGTCTACCTGGTAAGTTGAGAATGGGTTAAAAATACCGAAAACTTCGCACCTTCACGGCGGTGATATGAATCCAAGTGCGAAGTTCGTATTTTAATAGGAAACTCTTCATATAGATTGCCAGTGCTTGCGAACTTAAACGATATGTTTATATTACGACTCTTTTAAGTTAAATTATCTATGAAAAACGGTTGGGAATCACAAGTGGATATTCAGCGTTTACCCTTTCCCTAAAACTTATCTGCATTTCACTTCACAGTTGGCGCTGGTCATGAGGGGTCGCATACCTTCGCTTAAGGACCTCGGACGCACTGGAGCTGGAATCCTGCAGTCGACGGCTTTCCTTTCATTGAACGGAGGCCTCTTCATCTTTTGCGTGTGCCTTCTGCGCCAGCTGCTTGGCGGATTCTACTTTGGTTCCGTGGCTTTTCTGCCCTCGTTCCTAGCCAGCTTTGTTTCCCTGGCCGCCGAACGACCGGAGCGGCGGGCTCCCCTGGCCATGTACGTGGCTAACGTGGGCATCGAGACGCTGTGGAAGATGCTAGAGTCCCGGGGCCTGGTTCGCTCCATTCCCAACGGCCAGGTGCTCATCATGGGCCTGAGTGTCACGGCCCTGATGTACATGTACCGTGCCGGCCTGCACAAGACGGTGGCCAAGGATGCCACCTTCAAGGGACTGGGCGTGATCGTGGGCAAGGAGGAGGAGGGACCGCTGAAGACGCCGGCAGTAACGACCTCACAAAGCTCTCGCCAGCGACCTCTCAACTTCCGCAGCATTTCCGCATACCTGGAGCTGTACGACCGCCTGCTGACCACCAAGCATCCCAGCTGTCCGCACAGGCGGGGCTGTGCTCCCTATGCCATCCTCGGCGGTCTGAAGCCTTTCCTGGGCGGTGTGGGTCTCCAGGTGGGCCTCAAGTTGCTGCTCAACATACCCAAGATATTCCAGCTCAAGATGCAGTGGCGCAAGCAGATCTTCAACAAGGGTTCCCTGCATTTGGGCCTAGCGCTGGGCATTTTCTCGCTGCTCTTTAAGGTGAGTAAATCCGTTTTAGTTCCAAATGAAGCTAATTTAAGAAGATTCTTTAAATAATACTATATTGACTTATTGTCTTTGTACTTTTCAGGCGACTTCCTGTGGCCTGCGTCACAGCTGCGGCTATGACAGTGCTCTCTTTGCCTTTCCGGCTGGCTTGCTCGGCTCGATTGGCCTGCTGCAGTTCCCTAACACTACGGTGGCCTGCTACCTGATGTGGAAGTCCCTGCAGCTTCTGTACAACTGGGGCGTGGCCGAGGGTGTGCTACCAGAGGTGCCGCACTTCGCCATGGTGATGTACGCATTCTTCACGGGCGTGCTCTTCCACTCGGCCATCTTGGAGGCGCGGTCGCTGCGGCCCAGCTACTACAAGTTCCTGCAGAACATTTCCGGCAACAGGATCAGTCGCTTCAACGTGAAGTTCTTCGAGGAGTATGGACTGAAGAGCCAGGGCCAGATCGACTACGTGATCAAGAAACTGGGCATCGACATGAGCTCGCCCTATCCCATTTGCGCCCTGACTGTCTAGAGTGTTTCCCTCCGCCTTCTGTAAATTGCGAGCCAAACAAATAATAAAATGTGTAACAAAAAGATGCAGCGAAACTTTAAATTAAATGCCCGACGCAGAATGGCCATTAAGGACTTTTATGCGAGGAGCCGCAGAGTGGGGGCCGGCATCAATCACGGAGTCAACAAGCCGCTGGCACCCCTTGACTACCCCTCGAAAACCCAAACCCCAAGCCCTCAACTCCCCAATCTCAACGCCAGAGCCGCAGCCACACCGCTGTGACAACTCTAGACGGCGGCTCCGCGCTGCTCAATTATTTACATTTATATGTCATATAAATTTATTGCCCACCATAACTCAGCCGGGCCGAGACGAGCCGGGATGAGCTGGGCTGGGCTGGGCAGAGCTGAGACCAAGGGGAGATACCCGAAATGCAGCTACAAATTCACTAAAAATAAAAATAATAATAAAGCACAAGCCCGAATGAATAAAATGGGATCAGACTGCTTGGGTCATCCGAAGCAGTAAATACCCTTAAATAAATACATTCGATGCCTTAAAAAAATAAGAAGTGTTACAAGCGGACCAATCTACTTTGGTTTATTGTTGTGAACCGGGCTTTGATACGGAAAGTATCAGTAAATATTTTCATTAAAGTATATTCACTTTATAAGTTTCCTATTTACGTGTTTTTTGAGTAATTAAATAATTAAAGTCTATTATTACTTAATATATATACATAATTCAAGACTCATCTAAGGGCTAGTGACATATCAACATTGTATAGATATTAAACATTGCGAGCCTAATATCTAAATATCTAATTATGCCTAAGCATAAAATACATATATTCAACTATTTTTGATGGCAATAAATATAAAGATGTTATAAAAAGATGACAAATACAGTTTATATGTTAAAAAAATATTCCGCATAAAAAAAAAAGGAATAAGAAAAATAACAATTTTTGTATAATTTTTGGATAATGTCGGGAATTTTGATATTTATCTCAAATTTCGATAAATCATGTTCATGTCTCGATATATGTACATACGTGCCTACTATATTCTTGCCAAAATACAAGTGCAGCAGGTTGTTTTAAGAATACAAATTGAAATGAACACTTTTATTTATTTATCAAAAATAGCATTTTTCGTTTATATAAAAGAACTACTTATAATAATGTTCATTAATTTGAATTTCCCAACTCATTGTTAGACTTTTTTATATTGATCCGCACTTTTAAGGGTTTCACTTATTTGCATTTAAAACAAATGAAGTATCTTAAAAAATATATTAATAACATCGACTGTTAAGTTTTAATACAAAATTCAAAGCTAAGTTTGTGAGACCCGAAAAGGCTTAAAGGATTACTTGAACACTTCCTTTCTTCCTGCCTGCACTAAGAGTATCATCCCGAGCATTGCACATCCTTTTCGGATTGCGTTCACATTGCCCTCTGCCAGGGTATAATAAGCTCAGTGGTCCTGGGCCCTCCTCTCCTAATGATCATCTCGGACAGCGGTGGAAGAGAGGAGGAGCGCTCTAACTGGCAGTAGAACCGAAACACTGAGGCCGAGGCTTAACAAATGAATTATAGGCTCGGGTAAATTTAATGTGCCACTTAGTTATCGGCGGGGAAAGGGAGCGGCGGACTGGGGCAGGGCTTTTATTTTTATGCGAATCATAATAAGGCACGCCGGCTAAGCGACTTCCTTCCGCTTCGCAGCCTGACCCGTAGCTGTTTGTCTTTGGTGATTTTCGTTTTTAAATTGAGTTGAAAATAATGAAAATGCAAATTTCCTCGGCCAGCTGCTGTTGGCCACGTCGTGTTACTTGGCCTGGGGGCCGTGCAAGTGCAGGCGGCAGCTCGGGTATTTATGAAATTTATATGCATGTCGGTTGGCCGGGCGAGGACGAGTCCGACGCTGAGACTGAGGAGGAGCCAAGTCAACAGCATGGAAAATACAAATGAAGCCAGTGACAAATCTCATTAATCACGGTGCCGGGCGGATTAGGGGGCGTGGCGCGGCACTAGCTGAATGGGTGCAGCTGTTGGCGCCTTGAAATCTGGGATTATCAGCTTAGCAGTTGCAGTTGTTTCCGCCGTTTGCGCCGCAGCTACTTGTTGTTGCTCCTTCAGGAGCCCCGGGCCGGGATCTGCAGAAGTGCATATAAATTGAATATTATAAATTTTCTTATTTTGCAACTGCTGCTCTCACTTAGCTGCTGCCAAGTTGTAACTTCATTTAAGTCAATCGCTCTTCTCTGTCCCACACAAATTGTAAACAAGGGAATTATGCAAATGAATAAATTCCCGCCCCAAGGCGGCGTAATGAAATATTATCGAGGCCCTGGGCTCCCCCGAGCAAATCGAACAGAAAATGAACTTTCAACTGTCACAAACCAGAAAAAAAAAGGCAGGCGAAGTAGCAGGACACAAAACCAGTGCGAAAAAAGAGAGAAAAAGGAGCTCTCCACATCTTGGCCGAGACTTTCGTGTTGCCATAAATTTCATTTGATATTTCTATGAACTGACAAGGTATGTCAACGCAAGATAAGCAGCCCAAAGCTGTCCGACTGCCGGCCCCATATAAATGACACTTTTTGTCCGTTCGCTGGATGAATTTTTAATTAAAATTTGCAGTTGTGTCGTGCGAAGATTGAATAGGAAATTCTAAGAACCTGGGCCACCCAGAGATGCATATTAAATAAATAAAACTTCCTTGAGCTTGGCATACATTAAGCCATTTGTAATGGTTTTTTAAATAAATTTAAAGTTTGCCGTTCTCAATTTACTGTTCATATATTTAAATTTAAATGATTTTATTATTTTCAAGAGAAATCTTTTTCATAAAAAATGCACAGCCCTATCGCCGTTTTAAGCAATCAGGTGTACTTATTATTGTGTTCCCCTTATCTATAGGTAAAACAATTACGGCGCAGTACATACAATTTTCTAATGTTAAGTACATATCAACATATATTATAATATTCCTTTTATACAATGCCTAGTGAACGCGATTTAAATCTCTTAGATTATTTATTGTTGTTACCTTGCTTTATTTCTTTTAGTGCTAATGAACTGATTAATGTACACAATAAATCATACCATTTTATTTGGGTAACCCCTTTAAACAGGTATAGAGAAATCAATATTCTTAATCCAACTTAATGAAAAATTTGTCTAAATTTTTGAATTTCGATCATAAATACGTGATCGAGATTTTGTTCAATGTAAATTCAAGATTTGAATTTCTAATTAACATTAAATCATGTCACAAAAATCGTTGAATGAACAATGATAAAGTAAGGTAAAATCTAAAAGTATCTATTTTTTTCAAATTTCTTGCGATTAATATTGAAATAAATAAAAAAGTAATCTCTTAAAACCTTATAATATTATTTTTATTGCTGGTTTTAATATTAAAAATATCATTTCAAGTTTTCAACTAACCATTATTGCTATATGAGGTCTATTGCACCCCAGTATAACTTTTACGTTCGCTATCGTCCCTTCACAAAGACAACTTTTCATCCCAAATCAGTACCAATTTAAGTCAGCAGAACCAGTTGTAAATTATAAAGTTAAGTGTCCCTGGTTTATAAATATGGGACAATTGTATTATTAGAATTTGCTCTTATATTCAGTACAGATATTCTAGACATTACCTTAAGATTTGTTGTTATTGAAATACTAAACGTTGCTTTTAGAATTTCCGTCATAAATTAAGAAGACAATTCTAGAGGGGGGCTTAGGATTTCAAGGAAAATGAATTTACTTTTTTCGATCTTATTTCTTAATTATTAATTGAGTTATTTTATTCAGACTTTTATCAATACAGCGTAATTTTTCCGGTAAGAAATATAAAAGCAATTGCCGGTAAAGGCGCTTCCCCCGAACGTCTTAAAAAAAAAACATTCGCGGTATTTAGAAAAAAAAAAATCAAAAAATTATAAGTTAAATTAAATTTTATTTTTCTTTTAAACATTTTTGCGGTCATTTAAAGTGTAAAGTGTTATTTTTCACCAAAAATTCCGCCATTTTGTGGGGGACAACACCAATAATGTAGCAAAGCTGTAAGAGTTAGACCGTTAAAGAGCTGAAGGTTAATAAGACAATAACATTAAGAATATCGTTTTGATCTACTTATAAATTTAAGGATATTTTCTTGAAATGTTAATTAAAAAGATAAGAGAAACAAAATCGTTTTTTGCAGTGCATATGGTCGCAAATGCTGCCTGGCTCATGGCTGCATCGCGCAGGTGGTGTTTGTTGTGCATTTATCTCGAGCCCATGCCTGATTTAAATAAAACCCCGACTGTTTATAACAAAAGATTAACACAAAATCAAAAAAAAGAAGAAAAAACGAAACCGTTGACTTTGAAAGATACGGCTGTGCTTGTTAAAACCCGATAAGACTCATCCAGATTTACCTAAACATATTAAGAACAGTTTATAAGTGTTTGCTTTTATCTGCAAATAAATGTAGATATATTATATATATTTTATTGCATTCTTAATTATTTATTAAAGCATTATTCGTTATATTTACAGCAACCAAAATTAACGGCATATCTTGGCTGAGCTAAACAGTTCAATAAAGCGAACGACCGATAAGGGACTGTCAAAAGGCGAACATTCGAATACTGATGGCTCCCAGGGTGCACTCGCCCTCAATGGGTCGCTCCTCCTCTTCCAGCTCCCGGCGCCGCACCAACTGCAGGGGCACGCCCACCCGCAGGAGCTCTAAGCCGGCGTTGATTAGACTCAGATGTAGCCAGGCCAGCGTCAGGCAGAGACAGGCGCAGCTGCCGAAGGGAGACGTCATGCCGGCGACGAGGTTGTGGACCCACTATGGGATCGGTGGGATCAGGCACAAGCCAGCCCCCGCGCTAACCCGTCGAAAACGTGTTGCTTACCGGGCGGATGATAACGAAATTCCCCTCGGGCGATAAGCACACTTCAGGCGGGAATATGTTTCTCAACATTTGGTGGTTCGACGCGATTTCACTCAAACAATTTCATCGAACCTCTGTCGCAGCGCGCTCCACATTCCGTTCGTTTCGCTGGGAGACTTCGGCATCTCGGCTTGGGCTCGGACTTCGTCGTATGTGTTCGCAACAGGATGCGCATTGTGCGGGACGGCACATGAGAGCACGTCCCATGCTCAGCGGGCGTTCCACCTTCGAACGTTCCGTGACGGTGCTAACTGGGTTAGTGGTACAAGTTCAGTTTGACGCATTCGCTATCGCATGTTCCAGTGCCGCTCGTTCCGCCGCCATCGCTCACTCGTCGAGGATGTGTGCATCCCGATGGCAGGATAGCTCTGGTCCCCGACTCAAAGGGCCTCAAAGGGAAGCGACTTCATCAGCCACGGAGCGCCTCCTTATCCGTCTCCTTCTTCGCGGTTGCCATCTTCCCGGAGCATCCTTAATTGAAACTACATCGTTTACCTACTTGTAAGCCATCCTATCAGCATCTGCATCTGCTCCAGCGGGTCTTTGTCGCTATCTCCCTGCCTTTTGTTTGTTCTGGCCCAACATATAGCCAGTCAGCCAGCAGCCAGCCACCTTTATCCCTTTCCTTTGGCGGCGAATGCATCATTTGACAGGGGGCACACCCATCGCTTATTGGCAGAAGGCTTCCTGGGATCCATCTCGGGTGACGCCTTTGTTCTGTTCACCGCCCCTTCTTGGCCAAAAACGGCTCTTTTGTTATGCCAGCCGCTCGACGACGACAATTGCACTAGCTGATTGCCCTCATTTCAGACTTGAAATAATATTAAAAACTTTTACTCCGTCTCGCCTGCCGTCTGTCTGTCCGTCTCAGTATCTGTCGCTTCCTCAATCCCAGCTTGCCCCGTTCTTTTGTCTTTGTCTTCGCCCATTCCGCATGCCACATGCCACATGCCGCATGCCGCCTACCACCGCCTGCCGGCTGCCTGCTGGCTGCTGGCTGCTTTCTGCAATTGCAAGCCATGTTGCATGTTGAGTCGACTCGAGTCGAGGCCCCCATCTTTCGGCCGGGCTTTGATTCCCGTGCTTGTTCCAGTTCTTGTTCTTGTTCTTGTCCCCTCTTTTATTTACCACATAAATCACATGCCGGCAGGGACGAAGAGGGACATTTCTATATCTATCTACTTAAGGTTTTCACTGCTCGACTAGGAGCACTTCCTCTCTGGGGCACTGGCAAAAATTGTATTCTTAATTCTTTAAAAGCAATCAGAGCTATTAGTCCCCTCTGCACCATAGAGTCCGATAGTGCGGGAGTATCGATTCCTGCTCAGATGGAAGTATAAATAAAAGCAAACTGATAAATCTGTACTATATACTTTGTTATTTTTATCTTTAAGCCTTATAATATTATGCGAATCGGATTCATGTAACAAGAAAGCACTACAGTATTTTTCATAGACGACTTAGCTAGGGGGCATTGTAAACATTCTGCAAATTTGCTTTCTAAAAAATGTAAAATGTTTGTACCAACATTAATACATTTAAATCTTTTTTATAATAAATATATAATTTAATCTCAGCGAAAGCAAAAAGCAAAAAAAAACCGCATAGCCAAATAATTTTAGATCTCTTTCATTTGTGATGAATAAATTATTCAAAAGGCTAAAACGAATGGAATTGTTTATTTAATAAGAGCACGCCAGTCATTGTTTAAAACACTTTTGTGGAAAAACACATTTAGAGTGTTAACGTGAGAATGAAATCGAAAGATAAATAGATAAAATTACCAATAAAAACTTGTAAAATGCTAATTAGTCAGAATTAAGGGGCATATATCTTGTTTTGACAACTCGACGATATTGTTTGTTTTTTATTGTTAAAATCGGATTACCTATAGCTACTATTTGCAAGGAGATATGTGTGACCAAGTCCAAAGGGGATAAAGTAGAGCTCTTTTTGTGCTAGCATTATTTCTGGACCCTGTTCCTCAGTGCACTGTTTGTTCTCCTTTCTTCTCAGCTGGCGCTGCTTATCTCCTGTTCTCGACTTTGTCCTGGTCTCAGTGTGGCCGAGTGCTTTTCGGATTGTTAGTTGCTATTTTTACGATTGCCCATTGTCTGGCCGGCTTTCGTCCTTGCCCCTCCTTGATCCCCTACATATCTGTGTTCCTCTCTGCTGCTTTTCGGGAAGCGATAGGACACGTATCCGCTTTCGGCGATTCCTTGGCAATTGCAGTTGTTGTAACTGTGTAATGGCCGCGCGTGTGTGTGTGTGTGTGTGTGTGTGTCTATGCGCGCGGGCGTATCTGTGTGAGCTGGCTTCTTTTTGTCGGGTAATTGATGATTTACAACTTATTTACGCTCCGATTGTGCAATAATTGAAAATTGCTCTAAATTCATTTTGGGCATTCCTTGGGAGATATCCTCGCTGTTTCGCCATTGGCAACGGAAATGCCAAAGCCAATTGGCTTCAAAAGAAATAGGGCAAAGTCGTGACCTTTATAAACATAATAAATCAATGAGAACTGTATCTAATTCCCAAATTAATTAGTAATGTTGAGTTAGCAACATAGCTTCATAAAAACACTGATGGAAACAACAGTTGGGAGCTATTTATATTCAATTTAAGATAATATATACAAACAATCATAAAACGTAAAGGGAAATTTGTTTTTTATTTATATGACAAATGCTAAAGGACTTTATTAATTACTGTTACAGTCGTAGCAAATTTTTATTACTTTGTATTATCACATATTTGACCAAAGATTCTTTAATTAGGCTCATACTCCACATACCTTATCTTCACCAGGAGTATAACTCCTGAAAGAGTATAATTAATCTACTTGCCGCATATCAGGCTTCCTAAAACACACTGCGACGGGCCCGATATGCAGCGTGGAAAATGGAAAATGGGAGTGGCTGGCCAGCGAGCGGATTAGGCCAGCACAAAGGAAGCTCCAGCTGCAGCTGCGGTAAAAACATCCAAGTCTGCGAAGTCTGGCAGGCGGACAAAAGCGAAATGTTGATCCAGGGCCCGAGGACGAGAGGTCCAGGAGCTGGTTCGGTGCACACATCTTGGCAGCGGGCCACCATCACGGCCACACAAAGTGAAATAGACGCTGCACGGCACGGCCTTTAAATTCAATTCGTAGCAAATGATGCAGCTGAAGCTCAAGCAAATTTCCAGGGCTGCCGCTTCAACAGCTTTCGACTTGACTGCGGCTGCCAGCCAACGTGGCTATAATTTGCGGCAACATATGTATGCCCGAGTTTGTGGCAGCTGGCAGCCGGCAACTTGCCACTGGCAACTGGCAACTGCCACTCCGCACGCCCAATTGGCTGCAAAGTGGTCGCCCGCACAAAAAATCGTAAATTAATTGCAGCCTCAAAAGTTTCTTTGTTGCACTTACGGCCGCCCTTCGGACGACCTCCAATTATGTCATTAGACAAGGTCCAGATGGGCAGCCGTAAATTGCCGCCGGGGCGACCATAAACAACAGGCAGGTACGACAAATGTCGGCCCGACATGAAAATGTTGACTAATTTTTCCTTCAAGCCCAACTGCACCCTGGCCATGCGGCGTATACGCAACGTTGACAAACTTCGCTGCAATTCGTCGCCAAGGCAAGCCCCATAAATCCACAAAACCCGTCGAGAGCGGCCTCTTTCATGCTAGCTCCACCCGTCCCAATCCGTATCTGGATCAATTAATTCGCCAGATACGGATGAGCCCGGCAAAATTAAATAACTACTGCAGTGCTCTCCTAATCTCGGCTAGATAGTAGCTGGTCGGCTTATTAATGGCCGAAATTTAAAGCTTTCCAATAGGAAAGCCAGATATTATGAAATGCAAATAGTGCGTTATTTTGCCAAAAAGTGTTTGGTTTAATTTAAATGCCTGTATCTAAATGAACTTTTTTTTAAACATTTTATGGCCGCAATAAAAATGTTAGCGAACTTTTCGCTAAAATTTCCCTGAATGCTTAAATTGCGCTGCTTGAATAAAGCATGGAAATTGGTTTAGCAGAGCGACATGGAAAATGTGCGAAATGTCAACTGGTTGGTTATTGAAGGTATTCAAATATTTTCTTTAAAATTGAAACATTTAAACTATCTCTAAACAAGTGCTATCTACAACTAATTGACCTTGTTAAAACAAATATTAAATATTTATAGGTAATAGCCTGGCTTTAGTGAAGAAATAGCATTACAAAAAGTCATCACTTTATTTTGTTTGGTTATTCAACAAATAATAGGCAAATGCATGATTATATTGGGTAAGAAATCTAGGCTGTAGGTTTTATACTCTCTGAGATCTGTTCTTGAAAATATATACAAGAAGCAGTTATAATAAAAGCAACTTAATATTCAGAATGTACGAATAATTTTATTGTATATTAATTAATATTAATTATTAATTTATCCCCATACACATTCATAACGCATCATTAAAGCTTATCATTAAAAGCAAAGTCCACAAAAACTATATACAATGCTACTACGCTTTATTCTAAGTCATACTGTTTTTTGTTGTTTGTTTTGTTAAAAACTTTGAAGACTATTATTACGCAGACAGGACAATAGGCACACACAAGTTCCCTGAACTCATCTTATCAAAAATTGTATGTTTTGCGGAAAACATTCGCATTCATAATTTAATTCCAAGTGCAAAACTTTCCACTCACTTTAAGCCCGAAATGAACCAAACTTTTGCGAGAGAGAGAGTCGTTGAGGAATATTTTTTAATGCTCGCTCCTTCCCGGGCCATTCTTGTGTCGCCATGGGGCAGAAACACACTCCGGGCCAGGACACTCCTCGTGCGGTCAAAAATAATGCTCGCGGCTCATGCGGCGTGGAGCGAAATGGCTGTGGTGAAAACAGCGGCACTAACAGATGCATTAGCTGCAGAACGGCCAGAACGGTCAGAGCCAGGCCAGAATCGGAATGGGAATGGGTATGGGAATGGGAACCCTGCACATGGCTATTAGATTAGGTTGCGGCCATTGAGCAAGCAGCTGTCGCCATCGACCGATGGCAACTTTTGCGCCTTGGCCCGGCTAAAACTCCACGCACGATTGATCCCCCGGACGCAGTTCCGGATGCCGATGCCATTCCCAGGACTGCTCATGATATGTGAGGCTCATACCCCCAATCACTCATCCCCGCGCCGCCCCCTTTCACTTGGTATTTCCGCTCTGGTGATTATAGTTGCGCTCCATTTTGAATGCAATAAAGTCGCGGACCGAAATTAACCCAGTTTCTGGCTGACTTCTCATCGACATCGACATCTGCAGCGGGCATTTGCATCAATCTGTTCGCGCTGTCCATTCAGTTGAGTTCGTTCAGCAGCAGCAGCAGCGGTACCTCATGGCGTATACACGATATTCATACTCAATCCTAAAGAGGGGTGGCGATCAGAAGCAGCCATTGATGCCACAACAAGTGAAACGGAATCGTTTGCCATGCTGGACGTAATTAAATGTTGCACTTCCGTTGATGCCGGAAGCGGAGGCGACGATTTACGGCTTAAACAACGGCTAAGTGCAGCAATCGTTGTCTCTCCGGCCGGCAAACAGGAACTGCTGAACGGATCTAAAAACGACTAAAAAAAAAATATAACAAAATGGTTGAAAACACAGCAAATTAAAATTGTCGCACACTTGGCCAAACATTTGCCCAGCTCTTATCAATTGCTCGAGTCGCAGTCGCAGTCACAGTCGCAGCCATCGCAATTTGTAACTAACGAGTTCGAGACGACTCCACAGCCACTTGATGAAGTATCCTGGCAGCTACAGTCCAGCCTCTGAAGAAGGATACTCGTTCTTGCGGTAATCGTTGGTTATTTTTTGGGAAACTACAAATAGCTTACATCAGTAAACAAAATAACTAGTTTTACTAAATTTACAAATTACTAGTTTAACTAGTTTCTAGCTTTAAGCCGATATAATATAAGAACCTAAAGTTGAAAAGTTCTAAGGGAAGTAAATGGAGCACCCAGACCTCGTGCCATCATCGCTTAATTTAATCAAAAAGGTTGCACAACACTAAATTAATTCCAAAAATTATAATTATAATATATAATTATAATTATAATTTTAAATTGTTTCTTTAACTTATTGTCTTTATTTACAATATTTGTTTAAAATTGTGTTATTCATATTTCCACAGCGTATCAAAAAAAAACCTTTTACTCGATATTATGTCGTTCTGAGCATAATGACGTCACGAGCGCCAGTAATTGCAGATCGTGTTTACCTCACAGAACCCTTTTTAAGAAAATTAAGTATTATATATATATGTACATATCTATTAATTTATGGTCGAAATATTCAAACTAACAATATAAAAATAAAACTTATTTCGATATCTTATTTTATACTTCATTTATTTGTATGTAGTACAAAAAGACAATACTAATACCTTCAATTTATAATTGGAAATAATAATTATTAAAAAAGCTATTTTTTAATAAACTCACCTTGGAATAAAGTGAAGAGGTAACCTATTATTTTATTATGAAAGGAAACCAAATCTATTTTAGTATAAAAACCTTTATCATATATTTAACAAGTAAGGCAATGTATTTCTTAAAATTATGCCAATTTTAATATCCGAAATTACCGACCAATGGCCTAAAATGGGTCAAGTATATGTTTTAATGTAACATACATTTATTTAAGCGAATACAGGAATTATCAGTTGCGTGATTAAATACTCATCTGAATGGGCTATGAAAATATGAAATGCGCTTATTTATGCAAAGAGAATAATCCAATTTGCACAATTCAAATTAGCTATTCGGGGAACTCACTGGCGACGACGACTCTTCTGCGGGAAACAAATTATAAATGTAATTAAGCTCATTGTTTGCAAAAACAGTTTTTGCCACATGGCAAATGTTCAATCGAATTACCAATAATGCCAGCTCACAGCATTTTGCTAGAGAAACGAGTAGAGTTTTGTGTTCGCTTCTGTCCGACTTGAGCAGGCTTGACTATGCGACTCTGCCCCGCCATCACCTCAATTTCCCAGCACTTAAAACGGAAACGGAAGTGGAGCGGCCAGTGAGCGAAGCAGCAAGCGAGCGGGCGAGCGAGCACTCATTGTCAAGCTCAGACGAAAACTCGGACACGGCCGTGCTCCAGTCTGCATTCGCCATTTTCCATTTTCCACTTGTGCTGTTTTGGTTTCTGGCTTCTCCCTTTTCGCTTTTCTCCGCTTTCAGCTTTTTTTAAGCCATCGCCTAAATACTTGGGCTAGAGCGTGTTAAAGTACATTTGATTTGATTTGATTTGTTGTCGACGTCATGGCTATCGTTAATGGACATTCGGCCAGACCGATGCGACACTAATCGCTCACTTACCCCCAATCCCCGGACAGCCCCCGGGCCACTCATGTATCTGTCTGTCAACACAGAGAAGGGGTTGCCAAGGGGCTTGCAGGGGGGATGCGGATTGCGAGGGAGGACAGCAATTCGAGTGCCATGGAATTTTTAATGCAATTTGTCTGATTTGTTGTTGACGTTGCTGTTGGCTTGTCGTGATTTGTTGCTGATTTTGTCAGTCATTTAGTCATTACAGCGTTTTTCTACACACACAGGCCAAAGGGGTTGGGCCAACGGGACGACCGGTGGTAGCCATCACTAATTGTCATTCAAAATTAAGTGGACTTCGCGTTTTAATTGAAATCGTTTGCCCAAACGAAGGGGTCGTCTGGCCTGCCTTTAAAGCCAAATTAGGCTAATTCAAGTGCAGCCTGTCCTGGCTCGGTTTCAGCCTGTTTCACTGCATTAAAGCCACCGGCAACAATGGAGCTCTCCGACAACAATCAAATGTCTCGTAATTGTTTCCGTACAGATTGACCGGCATTGACCACTGCTGACCGTAACCGTAACCACCTGCCACTCGAAACCCGCAGAAATTTCCTTCTGCCAGACAAATGCCAAAAACCAACAGGCAATTCAGAGTCACAGATCTGAGTTCTGAATGCTCTATTGTTTTAAAAGAATTATTTTATTGTACATAGCATATTGCATATTGTACATTAGCAAAATATGTTTAGTATCTTGATTTGTAATTTATTTTCTTTAATTCGTAATATATATACACATTATAGGGCTCTGTTTAGTCAGCGATACAGACTACGAGTGACAGCTTCTAATATTTCAATCAATTTTATAATTAATCTATTATTTTTTTTTACTAGTGTTAGCTCTTTCTATCTAAATATCCTAAATTATTTGATCATCTCTAAGTCACTAAATTCGTTTTGTTTAAATTTGAAATTAACTTGTATGGACGGCAAGCTAGCAGTCCCAGCGGGAAGACTCTTGAGTAAGAGCCTAATGTCATGAACGGTTGTCCTGCGCAGTCCTGCATTGCAGTCTAAGCCCCCAAACATAGTGTCCCAATCCCGGCCAGTGTTCGGTCCAGGTTTGTGGAAAGAGTTTACGGTGGGAGACTTCCTCCGAAGCTCTCGAGTGCGGTCAATGCGTGTGCAGCAGACAATTACATGGCCAAGAGCCCCGCCTCGCCTGCTGACCGACAGCAATCAGAGCTGATGAGGCGCAGGAAAAGCTTGGTAATTTTCTTAAGTCAAGGTATGGCATAATAGCGTGATGAGCCTCATTCAGCAATCAAATCTGCGGCAGTTGGGGCGAGTGCTTTTCGGGGGCGGGAATGCTTCTCCTTCCGGTAGGGTTAGCCTGTGGGTCGACGAGTGCAGCTGCACTTTCAGCTGCTTAAATGCCTGTGAAGCAATAAAAACCTCAAAACTTTTTGCCTACTAAACTAAAAACTTGATTGTTGAAGGGCCAGCGAGAGTTTAGAAGCGAGCTGAGAGCAGGAAATTGTTGACAGGATGTTAGGGGGCGGATGCGATTTAATTTGTATATTCAAGCTATACTGGGATTGTTCTCGGAAAACTTTTGCCAGCCCAAGGACAGTCGGCAGACGGAAGTGTCTGTGTTGACTTCATTTGTTGCAGTTACAGGAAATTATTTAATTATTCCAACAGCCCGGATAAGGGACCAACCCAGTGAAGGGGCCGGCGTCATTCATTCGTCACACGACTTAATGAAACGACCGGAGCTGGGCTAACGTGGCCAAAACGAAGTTATGACTTCATATCGCCACACTCGGGCCCGCCATGTGGCCAACTTGACTTTTCCCGGGGCCCAGCATGTGGCGGCTCTGGGAGCATCAACACCTAATGATGGACACCATCAGCATCATCACCATCGCCATCACCATCGAGACTGCCAGCTGGCAATTATGGCAATCCGAGAGTCACGTCCTTCCCCAAATGATTTCATCGGGCGAGCTTCCTACGCTTCCGTGAATGCTGCCTTCGAATATCTTCTAGGCGATAAGTTTCGCCTTTACGACCGTTTAAAGTTCCCCTTCGGACACTTGTTGGGCTTCGGTTATTAAAGAATCTTTACAAATGGCGTATCAAATAAATTAAGTATACGCAGCGTGCTCGATTTTTCTGGGTCCATTAATCAATTGCTGTCAGCGGGGCTCCTTTCAGTGGACGGCTAGATGTCTGCCCCAGGCCCAACTACAATAATAGCCCAAAATGCCCATTTAAACGGATCTCCAGTGGACCAAAGGGGGCCTCCCGGCCAGGTAAACAGGCCCTGATTGAACGACAAAGGCCGCCTCCTTATCGCCGACAGCCAGGACATCGTTGGCTCTGTCCTCTCGTCCTTTGGCAATGCCAATAAATAAAATGCTGTGTGCGTGTGTGTGTGTGTGTGCATAGTAAAGCCGAACGAGTATTTGCACAATGTTTTAAATCAATTTATCAGCAGGAGGCCCATAAAGTGCGGAGGAACGAGCGGGGGGCCCTCAGAAGTGTTTGCTGGTTTACAATGCAATTGTAATAATACACACAGTGTAAGCTGCGACGAGCAAATGACAACGGAAAGCGGAACGAAGTATTTCCATCTCCATTTCCATTTACACCTCGCCACTGCAAACAAAATATATTCAGCATTTTAAAGTGAATATTATTCGAACTTTTCAATTAATTATTTTTAAAAGATAATTAGTAACTAATTACTAAAAGATGCGAATATCAAAATATTCTAAGCTTAATATATAGTTAAGCCCCGTGTGTATAATTCAATGGCAATTTTATTTTCGATATGATTTGCCATGCTTTTCCCATTATTGTACCACATTCGCAAATGCAAAAGAGGCTTTATTTAGTTTAAAATCATTTAGATAACTACAATACCATATATTTAAATATGATTATTTTATATTTATTTATTTATACACCTAATAACGGCTGCTAAGTCGGATCCTCGTAATCCGATTAGCATTAACGACTTCTCAAAGTGTAGAAAAATAAATAGCAAAACAATCTAGCAATGTGACAATGGTTTTCGCGCTGTGCATTATTGCGACAGAGTCATTGGAGTTTATTGATACGACTGGCAGAGCCAAACAGTTTTACAGTTATGACTGAACACCCGATTAAATTCTAATATGAATTTTATCGCGATGCCACCTCTGTGGCGATGCCAAGCGGAAAGTCAGTTAGTGGAGCTGTCATTAAGAGCGTTTATTGTGATTATAAGGCAGGAGCGAGTGCCAAAATGAGTAATGGTACGGACGCTGAGACGGTGCTATGATGCGATGGAGGGAATGTGGGTTCCACCGGGGTTTTATTAACGCCCGGCAAGTGGAAAATTTCGTCGAGTTGATAAAGATTGATTGATGGCTCCGCGGGCACACAGGACTCCGAATTCCGAATTCCGAAGCCCCGCCAAAATCCTGGTTGTTTGTCAAGACAAATTGAGTTGTCATAATTTGAATTTGGGCGCGTGGAGAGATTCGGGATCCTTTAATCAAGGCGAACAATGATGCAGTCCCCCCTGGTCTCCCTAGGTGCTTTTTATAATCCTCGCGTAAGCGAGGCTGGGGCATAATAAATTTACATCAAGTAATTACAACGGCTGCCAGCGGCTGTGGCTGCAGTTAAGCGTTTATTTGCCGCCTCCACATTGCCACATAGCATATCCACGCATACACCTATCCACATACACATTAAGCACGTAAACAGTTCGCGAGCTAAATTAAATACGGCTGCACAAATAACAAATACAAAGCAATGAAATGTAATTTAAACGCAAAAAATATCCAACGCACTTGTGTGCAGGAAATTAAGTATGTGGTGTCGCCACCTGACGGGGGCATTCCGCAAACAATGCCCAATCAGCGCGGCAGAGCGAGTGAAAGAGCGCGATCTCCTCAGCGCGGTCGTGACTAGAGAGTCGTCCCGCTCTGGCTCCACTCGCCTGAATGAGGCCACTGATTGCTGAGTGCTGGTTGATTAACGCAACTATGTTGAATGACTTCACTTCACTTCAGTTGGCAGTGCCTGCACCTCGCCCCCCTGTGACAGCCGCCTTCCTGACACACACACTCCCGATCCGACAAGCACGTGTGTGTGGTCATTTGGAGTGGACCGTAGTCGTATGCTAAAAATAAGCTAAAACTTCGTGGAAGTGCCTATATCTTGAGTTAAATTATGGAAGTAATTTGACCTTCTTCGGGTTTCTGCTGTAGTTTCTTGAACTTCCTGAGCGCCTTACTCCTCACGCCGTGGCACCTTCAGATAATGTTTACGCCGCACTTCGATGCAGCTCCAAGTGGCTCCCTCAGGAAATCTAGCCTCCTTCTCGGGACCCTGTTTGAACTCCTTGATCGTCCTTTTTATCCTGAACATAAAGATACAATTTTCGTAAGCTCTATATTTCAGTTGACTTTTATTCATGAAAAGATTTGCTCTTTTTACTTATGGAAGTTTTACAAAACGCTATTTCCCATCGATTAAATATTTTGTAATTGTGATTAATCGTGAACTCATTTTACTTCATAATTAAACACTTTATATGACTTCAAAGGTTAAAGTTTAAATAAGTAACCAAAATTAGCACCGAAATAAGATCGCCAGATAATCCACAGCAGAGATGACTTAGCAATGTTATTCTCAACAATTATTTATCAAATTTGGCTCAAACTGGGCAAAAATCTAGCTTGAACCACTTAAATCAAAAGTCTGAAAACAATACTTACGCCCTGTAGGAAAAATTTATGTAGTTAAGCACTCGACTACATATATTCTCATTTTCTGGTTTTACTTCAAGCATTGTGCATCATGTCGTATACTTAATATTTTGCTATACATATATATTTTTTATTCTAGCAAGGTTCACCCCAGGTCGACATGCAAATGCATTATGATGCTTTCGGGTAACTGGGGAGTTTGAGCGGGCGTTCGCCGGTCCGCAGCTTCTGAGGAATCAAAGGAAATGAAGCCAAAGGGAAAGGCAAACACCGCCTGGCCCAAAGAAAACAATGTCAGACATTCGCAATTGTTGCCAACTGTCAGGCCACTTGTCGCTGTCGTTGTCGCTCTGCTGTCTTCTTGTTTTTACTGTTGTTTTCCTTGGTGTATTCGGTGTTTTGGAGTTTTTTTGGGGAGAAGAGCTAGAAACTGCAGCCGAAATGGTTTATTGTCTCATCCCCGCGCATCGCTTTGAGGCGTTCTCTGTGTCGCCTGTCAGCTAAAACTGAGTGTCGGAAAGGAATAGTAGGAGGAGGAGTTCTTATCTTAAAGCTCTCATCGTACACATCAAGGATGCAAAAGTCGATTTTCAAGTTCGATTCTGCCACTGCTAAGCTGCCTGAGGACAACAGTCCAGTGCATTTTTAATTATAGAAATAAATTTAAAATTTCAGCAAACTGTGACTACCATATCTTATAGCTACCATCGGAACGATATTGCCAAATAGCCGGTTTAAGGACATCGGGTTTAAACTGATTTAAATATAGCAATAAATATAAATTTTATAGCTACAAAGGAAAGGTCGGGCCAAACTAACCTATTTTTGTTTAAATATATTAGCCTTAAGCTTGAAATACAATTATTTAATTTATATATGGGCTTTTAGCCGAAGTTATATTTATTTTTGGTTTTTATTTTAAGGTTACTGCTATAAAATAACCCCATTCGAATATAGCTTTCTTACTTGTCATAATAAATTAAAGATATCAAGATCAAAGGACTTGCTTTATTTTGTACATTCTTATAACGTTATTAGCAGTTAATTGTACAAAATGGTTAGAAGCCACTATAATTATTTTCAAGGTGCTACCACTTGACCCTGAGAATAAGTATCATCGCTTATTATGAACGCAAACGGATGATCTGCTGTAAAGGTCATATTCAAGCGTTGTGGGGTATGAATTTAATACCTTCGGAGAAAAGAAAAATAAATTAAACAATCATATTTATAAAATGTTATGTGAAGAAACTCACTTGTTGCTGGAGCTGCCTCAGTGCCACACTCATTTACCTCTACGAAAGCTTTGTGCGAAACATCTTAGTCCCAAGCCCACCCTAAATAAGTCCATCAAAATCGGAATTATCAGTAAATATATCTTCTCCTCCAAAGCGCTGAATCTACTGAATCTACCATATACTGTATAGGGAAAGAAGATAAACATTGAATATGTTGGAGTTTTCGTAAGGCAACTCCAACATGGAATACATGAAAACATGGAAAATCTCCGGCCATAAATCCTCCGAGTTGAGACATCATCGGAATGGAAACTTTTGCGTTGACTAGTTATATGAAAGTCTTCGTTATTGGTTTTAATGGGATGGAATTTTTCTTCCCAGCTACCCTTCAGGTAGGGGGCATTTACCAGAACTACTATCAATGATATCTGGTAATACATTACCATTAATCCTACCATGAGAGTGGTCCAGAACACATTTATCGATGTATTTGTCAGCCTGTTTGTTTTCCTTCACTGGATAGGTCAATCAGCTAGGCAACTGCCTTATATGCCACCTGATTGAATTCAGGACCACTAATGTGACCCACAAAATCAGACCTAGAGAATCGGATTAGACGGATTAATATTAACTAAAACATAATAGAATTGAATTATCTTAAGATGTTATGCTGTTACCATTCAAGAACACTTCACGATACCATTTCGGCTATCTATTATCATATTATCGCGCGAATTATTTAAGATACATGCATCTTTTTTAGTTTGTGACTTCTAAACGGTGTTGGCAATGCCAGAATACGTCGATGGAGTTGTGAGGTTGGGTCAGCCAAAGCCGCTTTACTTACCATGACCAACAGAAGACCAACGCATATGGAAATGGACTTACGCCTGGCAGTTGTCTTAAAGTTGACCCAGGCCACACTCTCGCACACGCTCCGAAGCGTTCCTCTGCTGCTATAAATAAATTTATTTAAAATAACTTTTGCCGGTGCTGTGAAGTGCATTTAAGCTTTTGACTCCTGGCCCTCGCCCGAGTGTAGCGCAGCAAACACAAAAGTTAGCAAACCTCAAAAGCGCACACACGCACGTCGAGTTGCTAGTTGCACCTGCAAGGACAGAGGTTTCTGGCAAGCCTGCACCTGTTTGCCTCAAATTACAAGTTCAGTCCGGCTGCAGATCCTGCTTCCTGGGCGAGACTGGCAGCCCCAACTTACCCGACCTGACCTCATCTGGCATTTGTCTCTAGAAAGCCGGCAAGGCCCCAGCCCAGCCTTCCCGCCCTTTGCGCGCCCAACGCACTTTGTTTCGCATTTCGGGCTGATATGTTTGCGCCTGTGTACGAATGTATATATTAAGTTACCCAGAGCAAATATAAATATTTAACATTTCAGAGCAAAATTGTTGCCATTCGGTTCTAAGCTGCAGTCCACAGAAATGGCCAGGAGAACACGTTTTATAGACAAGTTTGTTGCAAAATATTGTTTTGAATACATGTCAAATAAACGTTTGTCTGTCACACACACGGGCGAGATGGAAGGGTAAACAGATAATCAAACAAGGCAAATATCTGGGAAAAGTTACACAAGCCAAACTTTGGCATCTTCTAGTTTCATTTCAGTTGCTGTTCTCATTTCTCTGCCAAGTGAGAACTAGCAGGAATTAAGGATGAAACAACCTTTACCTAAAATATTTGGGGCTTGGATGCGACTATATAGGTACCGTATTTGGGACCTATCATAAGTACATTCAGCAAAAGCTGTCCCTTAAAGAAATGTTTCAAAGAATTACTTTGAAATTGGGTTGGTAATATCATAATATCAAAACGAAAACACCTCATAAGGATGTCAGATAAAAGTGAAAAGATTAACAATTTTATTAACAACAATTACAATTACAAACAATTAAACTGGATTCCAATAATCCGGTAATTGTCGTTAGTTTCAAGGCAGCTTAATGCAAAAAGCGAAACTAGCTAAAGTTTTATTAATTTCGATCGATTGGGCTTTATACGATCAGACGATCGTAAGCTGATATTTACTTCTCCTCGGTACTCGTCGTCACTATTTGAACTGCTGTCTATATAACAGAAGCAAACTGGGAACCTTGAACTGAAAGTTGTCGCTCAGAGTGCTCTAGAAATTCCCTGAATTCTGTGTTTTTTTTATGTTGTTGTGAAAGCGAAACAGCACGTACAAACAACCAACTCCACTTGTCTTCTGAGTAAATCGATTTTTGTGCGATCTTCAATTAAATTATTATTATATATATTTTGGTAACAGTTTATCAAAGAAATTGTTATTATACTATATATATTTAATTCCCTACCAGGCACTTAGGGTAAAGATGATTTCACCTCTTAAGATCTAAAGAAATGGTAAAGCATTTAAATTGATTTGTTTTAACTTGGGTCCCTGAAGATAAACGAAATGATTTATTGTGTTCGAATTCATTCTAATCGAAAAGCGTATTGTCTTCAGTCAACAGACGAAGCCCTTGCGGTCAACTTTTCTGCCAATGATCAATATACCCGAGCATCCAGCCATCAGGGGGCACTGAGATACAAAAACCAAAAGTAAGCTCAACCAACTTGGCCACTCTCCAAGGTTCTTTGGGGGAGGTCAAGTGGGGCGGCAGAAAGTGGAAAGCTTTTGTCGGTCAGCCGCAGGTGATAAAAAGTTGAGGGCGAAGGCGGAGGCGGAGGGAATTCACCCTTCTGGCTGATGCTTTTTGCTGTGGCATCGGCAACCGTTTACATTATGTTTAACAGCATTTGCGGCTGCAGTGGCCAAAACAACAATTCGCAACGCCAAATAGTTTCGTTTCTGGCTGCCTTTGACCAATCGCCGAAAAATGCTCTGCCCTGCACCGCACAAAACCGCAGAATCATAAATATTTTATGCTGCGGCTTCTTTTATTTGATTCAGAGCTCACGCTCGCCCTCTGTTAAATGCTTTCGTTTGGCACGAATTGTTTCAGTGGCAAGCTAAAAAGCGGAAAAGTGCAAAACAAATTATTCAAATTCTGTTCCATTCGGCTTTAATTAGAGAGAGTGCTGCGGCGTCCACTGTAATTAGCACAGTGTAGCGGCCCTGCCGCCAGTCCGCGTCCTAATCCGACCCAGGAAAGGGGAAGATAGCGCTCCATCCCCCTCAGCTTCTTTGGTTAGTTTTTACTCACTTTGATACCCTTGTGGGGAACATTTGAAATTGTTCCAAACCGAACCACCATATCACCATTTATTGGCATCACCATTACATCTACTGTAGACATAGTGGTTGTTACTAGATCTCCTGGTTAAGGTGTTAAAAGTGTATTAAGAGGGAAAACAGCTTAAACAAAAATACAATTTAGAAATACATGCATTTCTCTTATTTATTATTTATTTTATTTATTATTTCTTTATTTATTCAACAATTAAATAAACTAATTCGATCTTAAATAACTATATTAAGGACATCTCAGAAGTCGGCTTACAAAATCTACCCCCTTTTTTCCAGTTTCTTTGTCAGTTGCGGCTCCTCATTAAACAAAGGACATTAAAGTAATCAAGCTCATTGCCCTGGCCAACAGAAAGATAATCCAACGAGGAGGAAGTCGGAGGGAAATGAGGAACAGAAACAGTCCGGCCCGCAGCTCCCTAAGCCCGTTCTTCGGCGGAGTTGCAAACAGTTTGTCAACTTTCGACTGCAATCTCCCAGCACAATCATCCGCCCGCCCGACGTTTAAGCATCGATTGACCCATCAGCAAGGTGACCCAGAGAGCTCAGCCCCAGTTCCCAATTCCCACCGCATCAACCGGACTGCATGGTGGGTGGTGGGGGCGTAATTGTGACAACACGGGCACAGGCACAAGCACAAGCATCCTTGGGGGACATGTTCGGGCTCATTGTGCAACGGCAGCAGCTGCAGCTGCATCGCATCCACTGTCATTGTTGCAGCTGGCACAGCTGAGACAGTTGGCAAGGACAAAGTCGGGCGAAATGTTGCAATTACCATGCAGCCTGCTGCATGCAGCATGCCACATCACGTGTTCTTGCGGCCAGTGGTGAGAAAAATACCTGGCCAGCGGAGTAACTTACCTAGCTTGTATTATTATTTTGTGTACATATAATGTTTTTTACTACACAAGGGAAATCCGATATATATTATATTCTGTATATCCAAGTTGTTTGGAGTAATCTATGTGAAGTACTTAATTAAAAATATTCCACAAAATTTGGGTTTAATTCAAAAGAATTAATTAAAAAGTATTCTAGGTACTTACAAATATCTATATTGCTTAAATCAGAGTAAGAATATTTAATCTTATTATTAAGAACTTAATTATTTTTATACACGGTACCAATAGAGAACAAGGCAATTTTAGTTTAGTGGCAACCGAGAATGTATTTAACATGCAGAAGGTAGCAGCTTCGGTTCTACATATTGGTATTGCTGTCGTATACAGTAAATATATATAAAAAACAAACAGATTTTGGCGAACGTGTTATGAAAATTTTGATAAAATGGGATAAACATGGAAGTTAATAAATAAAGTTCTGTGCTTGCTGAACTTCTGCAACACCTACATTTGTGTTGGCAGCGCCAATGGGTGTTGATCAACATGTTAGCAACAATATTTGCCCTTCTTTAGCAGCTTTTTCTGCTGCCCTCAATTTAAGTTTTTTATAAAGTTAAGCATAATTAGACAGTTTGAACTGTCCACAATTTCACCCACAATGATCCCAGACTGTAACTTTCTTACTTGTAAAAAGACGTAGTAAATAAATCGTTGAAAACGCTTAAACCAAATAGTTTTTAAAATATAAATATTTATATTATTGAATTAGGAGATTCTGCCTCAATGACAATATTTTTTAATGCCTTTCTTTAGGAATATTCGAGCAATATCTGGTGTGCACCTGTGTGCACCTTTCGAAATCCTGGTCATCACTGGTTATGACTGGTGGCGTGTGTGTGTGCGTAAAGTTCAATATGTAAATAGCCGGGTGTGCGGCATGTGTGTGTGTGTGTATGTGTCTGTCAACACATCGGCAAACGAAAATGAAACAGTCACCTTGGGAGCCATTGCTGCGGCAACTGTGACATGCACATTTTGTGGGTCACTGCCTCGGAGGTTCCCCGGCTGCGGGGGATCGGGGCATCGGTGGCGGATGAGCTGGCGGCCCACAGCTAATGCAGAATTTAAAGCGCTCAACTTGAACTCGACTGCAGAAATCCACTTCTGGCACATGCGTCGAGTGGCGGCGGCAGCAAATCATTTGCGAAATGTTTAGTTGACTGAAATTTTGCGAGCGCGTAAAAATGCACGAGAACCGCACACGTTCGTGGGCACTCCACCTCCACCTCCACTCCACCCTCAACCCACAGCCCTCAGCGTGCATTAATTAAGCAGAGATGCCACTCAGATATTGTTGCTGCTGCAATTTCTGTTGCTGCTGCCGGCACTGCGTGTTGCTGCAACACGCAACACTGCCAGCACTGCGGTCTCCACTCCACATGCCGACTTAATTAAAGAAAACTTAATTAAATGATAACACAGCAGCAGCCGAATAAGTTATGCCAACTATTCGCACTCCTCGGGTGGGCCAGTGCCATTGCCATCTCACCGTTTGACGATCACATTGTGTGGGAGTAACATGGCCAACAAGGCGGATATTTCAAAAATAATTGCCGAGCCCGGCAACAACAGGTAGGAAGCGGTAGAGAGCAGCCACATTTGTCCTCCGTTATGGGCTCAATTATGGCCTGAATGTCGGCGATTACAGGAGCAACACACCAAAAAGATGACCTGAAATTGTCGAAGGCACTATGACCTCAATACCCTCAGAAAGGAAAGGCTGATACCTATTTCTGATACGACAAAATATTATTTGTCTTAATGCTGAAAGGCTGACAAAGGCTTCGATTTGTAGAGTTTTCATTAATCAGATTTAGGCGCTGATACAGGCTACCATGAGCTATAACCTAATTAAAAACCGCAGCTTACCTGTAGGAAAAAACTACTAAATTACTGGAGCTGTATAAGACTCTTATAAAAAAAATCTTTACAAATACGAAAAAGAGTCAAATTAAACAATTGAATGAGACATAGGTTTACAAACGAATATGTTAAATAAATTATAACACAATACTTGTATTTAATCATTTTTATGTTAAAAATGCACTCTAATTTCGGAAAATTTCATTTGAGTTTAATAAACCAATTAAAAAGGATATTAAATATATCTACAACAACACTGTATCAAAAGCGGCTGGGATTGATTCCATTGAATCTAATATCTAGATTCAATATCTCAACTTGCCCTACTGAATTTCAGTTAAAGTCTCTGTTTACCAAGTTGTTCATCAGTTGAGATGACTTTCTAAGCAAGCGGAATGTGTGTGCCTTTCGTATGAGAAGCAGGTTAGAAAATCGAAAAAGAGCTGGAAATCGTTCCCAATTGCCAGAGTGCCGAACCCTCGAATGCACTCCAGCTCCAGGCCTCGATTCTATGGGCTTTACACACAACTCTTCCAGCTTTTCGTGATTTTCCTGCCCGTCCTGCTCTTCCGGCAGAACAAAGAAAACAGATATATTAGCGACCAGGAGCATACATACATGCACCGGAGTCTCTGGGTGCGCTAGTGTGTGTGAATGGCAGCACTTTTAGATGACTATCCCGAAATGGCTCTATAAGTGTTTATGCAACTGTCCTCGATGCCTCTACGGCCCCCACCACTTGCCACTCACCCCTCCCACCAACCACCTGCCGCCGCCCACTCTGTTGCTGGCCAAGAAAACAGTGACACTTTTCTGCTTGTTACGCCTGTTGTTGCAATTGTTCGCACACACACGGGCACACACAGTGGGGGACATAAATATAATGCCATTAAGATGTGAAATGCATACCAAACCTATTTGGGCTCAATATTAAATTCCTGAGATATACAGGGGCTTTGCAGTGATAGCTTTGATAATACAGATTTTTTAAATATTTATTCTAACGAAAACATTTAAAAGACTGTATAGATTTTTAATAATATATAGCAAATAATTTATATATAAATATATATAAACAGTAGAATGGCATAGTCTTCTATCTAGCATCTGCGTATTAGAAGAATTAAAGAGGGAAACCCAATTCCTTTCTGTTACTATAATACTTGCCCGACTTTTTTCATATTTGATACGTAAGTAGAACTCTAAAATATTTTCTTTATAACTTACAAATCATTGAAGGTAAAACTGTCCTTTTCTTTCGAATTGCGCAAGGAAAGTTTTAGTATTTTAACCGCTGCTGTAGGCAAACAGAGGACCCACAGTCACTCGCATGCAACACAGCATCTGCATGCATTATGCCATTGTCTCTGTCAATATTGTTGTTTCGTGGCACTGTCCTCAGTTCTGCGTCTGTGTTTTTGGGTGTGAGTGTGCACTTGAGTGTGTGTGGGTGCATTCAAGTAAGCCCCAAAAACATTTGTTGCAGACTTTTAGGTTGCTGCCTGTTGGTAATTTGTGGACCGTTTTAAAGTGCTCATCTCTGCATTCAAATTATGCAGGCAAATGGATGAGAAAGTATGCCTACATCGTCGGTGCTCCAATTCCAACACACATTTGAAGTTTTCAGTTTCATTCGGCTGGCACGACTTTTTGGATGTTCCAGAAAAGAAGTACAACTATGACAAAGTAAAAGTAGACCAGAAAAACATAGTAAACTGCCTTTGAGTAGTTATTGTCAAAATCTCGTAATTTACATTCGTTGCTTATACAAAACACTGACACTTCTTATTTACCCGCTTTTAATTTTTTTAAAACAATAACTATAGTATTTAAAACAATTAATATCGGATCTTAAAGTTTTGTCTTGAGGTGAGATTATCAGGTTCAAGCCTCAATATGCGTTTCATGGACACATTTGCTTCATTGGAACACAAACGACTTTATGTCAACAGCAACCAACATCCGTTTCCGGCGGAATTATGCTCGCGCGCTCAGCAAGCAAACTCACTGGAATCGGCATCCTGACTGTCCTTGTTCCTGCAGCTGATGTTGTTTATGTGCACTGACACTAATACCAACGCCGACAACGGTGGCGATAATGCAAAAAGGAATTTTAGTACCATCGATATGCGACGCCAATTGTTTTTCTTCCACAGCTCCTGCGGAAGCAAAGGGTAATCCAAGCTGCAACTGCCAACTAGGTCATCTCAGTTCCCACAACGTTGTCCCACAACGGTGACCTAGGTTCTCGGTGGTTGTTTTATTTACTAATATTTATATATACTGTAGGAAAATAATGTTTTATTCACAAAATGTAGTCAGGTTTAGATCCATTAAACACAACAACAACATTTAGATCGAAGTGTATTTATATTTGTTAAATATTTTTCAATACATGTCTAAGATCCAGTCATATTAAATATATAATAATAATAAAAATATCCTTTTGCGAATATATACACATTCAATGTCATTGATTAAATATTTAGGGAAGTAAAATATAAGGATTTAAAGACACATTTTAAAGAGTTGCATATGCAAGTATTTCAAAATCTTTAAATTCGATGAATGCCACTCATCGATTTCTACAATTTTTTTTATTTAAACCTTGAATTTTGGGAATGTTTTATGTGGAATTACCCAACTTGAAATGACCAACTATCAAATATATTTTACAAAAGCCCTTTGGTATGCGCTCTGATAGAAACTAAATCAGGGTTAAAAGTTTAAATGCCTTTTGCGTGTGTACATATGGGGAGGTGTTTTTGCAATATTTTTTTTTTTACGCATCTGCGTGAGTTTTGCCGAGCATTTTTGGGAGATTTTTTTCTTTTTGGTTCTGCTTGTAAATTGCAAATGACGATTTGCACTCTCTCACTCTCCTCTTTCCGTATCGCAAGCTGTAACTGCAACTGTTTTTTATGGCATGTGGAAATTAGAAAATCATTTTGTTTGCCTTTTCGAAGGCAGCTTTTTGTGACTGCGCTCGTTGCTGAACTTTCCATAAATACATACATAGTTGCACAAGCAGCAGGCACATACGCACACACACTCACCCACAGAGATGTCAAATTAAACTTCCTGTCCGTCCGTCGGCTGGCCAAATGGAAAAGTTTACACAAATGTGTACAATTCGCATATATTTTAATGCATAAATTTGTCGCTCACCGCCCTGTACTCACGGCTCCCTCCATTAAGTCACAAACAAATTTTTTCCTGCTCTACTAGTTCAAGTGAATGTTGAACAAATTGATTTTTGATAAGCGAAAGCCAAGGAAAACAGGCGCCCCAGTCCCGGTTAGCGGACGGAGACAGAGGGCCGGGGCCGGCAGATTAAATCCCAATAAACAGCGAAACAAAGCCAGAAAACAAGGCCAAAGTAAGTCAAAGTAGGGAAACGCTCGGAAAATATATGACAGCCACAAAAAGATAATGTTGGCAAAGTTTTATAAGCAACATGGCGCTAGCTGAGCCCTGGAATGGGACGACGTCGAAAATGCGGTGGTAAGTTCATAATGAAAATGCGTTTTCATAGAGAACTTTGCGCTGGCGGCAAACGTTGATTGATTTTGCGTTTTGGCCTGGTTGACAGACAGCTGTCAGTTGTTGCCATGGGCGGGGGATTTCGGGGGTTTTTCGAAGGATTCAGCTCAGCCATCACTTATGAACGTCGGCCCGCTTCTGCGCTGGCGATTACTTAATTAATCGTGCCCTTCGTGGAACAGACTAAGCTGTACTCATTTATTGGAATAAATAAATAAGGAATAACAACTTAAATAATTAAAAAATATGTATTATGACAAGTTTTGTTTATTTTTACTTGCTTTTACAAATCCAGTGTCCCTCTCAGATCTATTTTTAGTTCTTAAAATAATCTCGATAAAATGAAAACGTTTAGCCAATAGTTACCAATGAAATACTGATTTATTATTGTATTTCTTTGAGTTCTAATAAGTTATATTAAATTATTAGGGAGGAAAATCCGTTCTATTTATAGTACATCCAAAACTTGTTCTTATAGTTACCAAGTTAATCAAGCTCATGTAAATTCAACCGTGGTATTACTTAGGATTATGTTAATATTATTTTAAATTTGCACTGCACCAGCTGATTCCTGCAGTGCTCTTCTCACAGGTGAACACTCCTATCGGCCCTAAAATCGAGATTGCCGTGCCACGGTGAGCAGAAACAAATCAAAACGCTGTTTCGAAGGGAAAAGTTTTTAATGAGTTGCGACGGGGCGGTGCCAGTGGGTGCGTAGTGAAGCCTGGAGGCGGACAGGAGGCTGTTGCTCGCTGCCTCATGATTTTTTTTCTCCAATAATTTAACTCACATTGCGTATACGCCGCGTAAACGTCGCCCGAAAACGAAAACGCAACCGCACATGCCACTTGCTGCACAATCCAATCAAAAGTTTACAATTTACGCTCGAAATGTTGCGCCTGGGACGCGGCACACATTGATAGGCGTCCTCAGCCACCCACTAGCTACCCCAACCCCAAGGACTACAAGGACACTCCGCTCCTGTGAGTGCAGGGCGTAAAAAATGTATTCATCGCTTTAAATATGTGCAGGACAAAGTTTTGCCAGCAGGCCTAGACCTTACAGGCAACGAATGTGATTTTCATTCCTTAAGGGTGGACCAGCAGCAGCTTATATTTAAAAATTTTTATAGATAATAAGGATTGGTGTATTTTTCTATTTTATATTAACATATTTATAATATATTATATATAAATATTTATATGTATTGTCAAGAACAAAAGTCATCAGCAGTGACGCCCCGCTCGCTGATCTAGTGTTCTCTCTCTGCACGTTCTTCCTTGAATTAAGTTGGGCAAAGCTGCATTAAGACTCCTCCGAAAAATTCTGAAAATTATAATTATCTATTGTTTAAGTGGTAGGATCCATTCGAAATGCGTGCATCTTTGGCTTAATTTAAATCTATAAGGGATTAAACCTCTGCAGACGGTTAATTTAAGCCGTTTAAATAGATACATTTTTTTTAAATAGAACGAAGGCTTTAACATTTAATCCAACCTCTTAAATTACAGACTTAAGACAAAATGATATTGATAAAACAATTACAAAATTGTAACACCTTTGCATGGGTATAAATATAAATATTTCATCGTAAAATACATAAATATAAAAATGTAATATAAAATATATTTGGACTAAAGAACGGCTGAAGAAAAGACGAAAATAAAAAAACTTTAATAATTTTTAGCCAAGCAATACAGAAAGGTCACAGAGTTACCCCATCTGAGGTCCATCCTAATGCCAATAGACAGCCTCAAAGCCGCTTAGCAGGCCCACTCCCGATGCGAAAAAAAAAAATCAGTAGAAGAAGGAGGCCCGAGTTTCCCTTTGCATGGCACATTACACAAATTTAAGAAGAACTCAGACAGACACACACTCCCGTTCACAGCTTATTCGTCTTCATTTCGGATTCAATGATGATTATGATTTAAGGTAAGTGGCCACGCCCCTAGAACGCACATGCATGAGTATTTATCAGACTTAATGTCCGTAGGTACACATGTTTTTACACTCAATTACAATTAACTTTGTTCGCATCTTTCGGCAGCAGTTTTATTATGCAAATGTTTGCAAAGGCAAAGTCAAAGGTGGAGCCTTTGACCTGACCGCCAGTGATTGTGGTCAGTCCATCGGACAGGGGTCAGGGGTGATCCGGCTCCATAATTAATTACTTTCATCGCTGCACCCGCACAAAGGCGGCAACTGTATCAGTTGCTGCAAGGAAGTGACAGGGGGCGATGGCAATGAGTGCATTCGAATGGTAATCAGCGACTTGAGACGGGTTCAGCTGAAGACCTTGCGATCCGGTCGATATGCACTCTGCACTTATGTATTCATTGCGCACGACAGCTGCAGCAACAAAGCCAACTGCCAGGCGGATGCTGTTCCACCTCTTCGAACGGCCTGCCGATTTATAAAGATCCAATGCTAAATAAATAAATTTATTAATACAAATATCCTGGGTTTAATAAAGTTAAATATATAAACAATATTTTAATACAAGAATCTGTTCAAGGAAATTTGATTATCACATTTCTGTACATATTAATGGTTTTGCTCGAAACTAATAATTAAATTTATTGCGTCTTGCCTTTCCGCTAAGGGAAATATTATTATTAAAGGAAATTATTTATAGCTCCTGGCGGTAGCCTTCGGGTGCCATCGCTGCTACCTGCATTCCTTGCTTCCTTTTAGCCACGGCTGCAGGCGACATCGAGGTAACTGCAACTCTATTAGGATCCATCAATGTCAGCCAATTTATGTGCATATTAAAAATGCGGTCTGCCGATGACAAACACACAAGGACGAGGACGAAAACGAAAACGCTAAGGAATATGGTGGTAGGGGCAAGAAGGACGCAACAAGGACTTTGGCAGGACGCACGTGGCGCGTACAATGACAAACATATGACGATGCGCAAAATTGAGGAACAGCTCGCAAACGTGACAAGAGCAGAAGCGCAAAAAAGGACCTGAAGGAGTTGGAGCCAGATGGTACTGCCGGTCTCACCCGGTGAAAACGAGTGTAGCACTGAAGAAAATATAGTGTGTCCATATGAATAATTTCTTCAATCCCTCTAACAATTGCCTAAATAAGTAGTAAATAAATCAGGCATTTGTATTATAATTTACAGATTTAAATAAATTTATACTGATATCTTTAAAGTCCTTAAATATATGGAACTAATAAAAAATATCTGAAAATGATACCCTTATTTGCTTGAATAATTTCTAGTAAAAAAAGAAAAACATTGAAGATTAAGAACTTTGTGAGTTTCCATAAAATACTAGTTCCTTACCAATTCCGCGATTTCCAAACCTAAGGACAAAAGATTAGTATTATGTCTTTTAATATTTATTTAATTTCCAGAACTCATTTTCTCAGCGTGAGGATAAAAAGTATACCAAGACATCGCTGGAACTTTGCCTAGGTAAAATGTAACTTTAATGCAACTCGGCAAAGGAGCTCATGATGCGATTAGTAATCGTGGGGAGGTGCAGCGTCTGCAGGATGGCTGCAGAATCGAAGGGAAGCACACTCCGTGGCCAATTATGACAAATGCAAGGAATCGAGTTCAAGCTGAATACCCTCATCGACGCAACCAGGACGACGCCAGCCGAATGCGAATTTAACCCGGGCTTATCGCAGTGAGCAGGTGTGCCCATATGTACGTGTGTTATGTGATATTCCCCTGTTGTCACCTGGAAAGGCGAGGGAAACTGGCATCTATGGACTTAATTTAATCTTGATTCGCCTTCCTCTAGCAAGGCTTCCGCTTTAAAGATTATTAAGGCCAAAAGACAGCTCCAGGCTGTGGGAAAGGAGGCGAAAGACCACTGCACATATCAAAATGCAATTCATTAACTTTATAACCTCAGAAACGAGCTGACCACAGACCAATAAAACCAGAATGAAATATTTACAAAAAGGTCGGCTCTTGTCGCAAGTGCAGCCAATTTTGCAATTGAAGTCAAGCTGTGACAAATATATGTATGCATATATCCATATAGACAGCTTTATGTGCGTGTTCGTACGCATATGTACATACGTACATGGAAAATGCGGTAAGACTTTGGGGTTCGATGGGCGGACGAAGTCATTGGAGGGATTTCAAGTGAAACTGCAAATGACATTGCTGTCAAATGAGCCAGACAATAATGATGATTATGGCCAAGCCATAGAATAATTATTAATTTGCATGGGCGCCCAAGCACACGCATATAAATAGGCACATGGACGTTATATAAAGTCACATTAATATCGATCAATTGCATTTAAATGGCAATTGTATTTTCGGCACTCGGAATACCGCAAGATGCCAAGCCAAATCAAAGAATTATTTATTTCCTCGGATAATCACAGCCATCAACAAATCATTTGTGTATATTAAGAGTAGATAAATTATTGTTCGGCTCTGCGGCGGAGATTTAATTTGAGAAACTTGTAGTTTTAGTCTTAGGTCTCACAAATTCATAGTTTATAGGTTAATGGAATTTTTTCTTTAATTATTATTGATTTATTTCTTATATGTATACTCTATATAAATTCTTAATTGGTTAAATAATTGGTTATTGATAAGAAATAGACTATAGTTTGAAATTAAATTCAAAAATACATATAAACATTTATCTATTTTGCCCTTTGAATATAACTAAATTAAATTAAAAGTATAGTTAAAAACAAGAAATGTACGAATTTATTTTTGTAACAAATGGCTCTTTGTCCCAGTTCATTTATTAGTAATAGGATTGGCTTTACTAATAAGCCAGCTGCCTGGAAATGTTATATGAAGTTCATTGGGTGTATCTGGCTTGAGTAAGGAATGCCTTTATTTATGCAAATAGTATTTTGACTCTCAGTCAGTCAGTCAATGTGCTTTGTTCGAAATTGGCCTAAAAATGTAATGATAAAATACCTATATACATATATTTAGTCTACTTGTAGCATCCTCACGAGTTACATTCCCAAAAGTAATACTTGTATTGGAAAACAAGGCATTTCCGAATGTATTTATGTAACAAATGGGCCTCTATCTTGTTTTATTTATTAGTAATAGGATTTACAATAAGCCAATTGTCTGAAAATCTAATATGGAGGGCATTGGATGTGTCTGGCGTGACGCCTTAATTTATGCAATTATTATTTTGGCCCACTGTCAGTCGATGTGCTTTGTTTATCTCCCCATTGTATTTGGCCCACAAAACGCATTGTTCTACTACATTCAACACACAAGAGCATGTGTCTCCCAGATAGTATGTGTGTGTTTGTGTATGGTTGTTTAATATTTAAACAATAATTTGCTGTTCGTCTCTCCAGTGAGAGCCTGCAATGGAGAGCATGTCCATGCAAAAATTTGGGTCATGGTGAGCATTTGTTATGATTATTATTAACCCGGTTGTTGTAGTTGGCATTGTTACGTTGCTCCCAAAATGGGTATTAGACAACATCACACGCTAATTTCACAGCTTTTGAGCTATAAATTAGTCCAAAGAATATATTCCCAATGTACATAGTTTACACTGGAATAAATATTAAAATAAAAAGAGCTTACCAATCAAGTCTAAGGGAGAAGAGATTAACTCTCAAGGTCGACATTTTGAAGCGTTTTCATGTTATCGCCACAATTATATATTAAGGGGCCAGATAAAGCTTGGAAGTGTTCTACTTCAAATGCTTAAGGTGTTTTTTACTAATTTTATGCAATTAAGCGTGCGACACTTCGCCCAATGTGCAATAGATAGATTACGGGCACACGGTACGTATGAGCAATGGGCTTAATTTGCTTGGAAATCGTTAAAACCATTAAAGAATGAATCTTTTGCTTGCCCGACTGCATGGCTCATTGAGTGCACACATAAGTAATTTCATTCCGACTCATTATCTCGTTTGATTTGATTTGTCGTTAATCAAAACATAACAAAGCTCTAAAACACACACTCCAGCAGGCCGCACAGTCACTCGTGAGGTGTGTGTGCGCGTTTGCGTGTGTATATGGCGATGTGAGTGTGCGTGTGTGCCAAGGACAAACATTGTAAGGAGGCAATGGCGTCAGCTGGCAGACATTTTCATCCCATCCCTCTGGCAGGTTTTCCACTTGGCAATTTTCACGCGCCGCCAAGCTCAGCCAGCGTCAGCTAAATATTAACCAAATTAGTTAAATACCAGAAAAATGCATTTAAAATCGAGTTTAATCCTCAGGCGTGAAAACTCTCTCGCCCACGTAAAAGCCCAATAAACTGGGAGCGTGAAACTTTTTCTCGTCTCTGGAAAAAAGTTTGCGGAACTGAAGGCAACTGAATGGGTTGAAATATGAAGTAACTTATTCTGGGGCGTGCCCATGTGAGGATTATTAAGTCACACAAGGTGCAGGTGTTGCATAACAATTGCAGGCTTCGAAAACAAAAAAGGAACTGAATGAAATATGTGTAGCTGATAAAATCGTTTCAGTTTCATTTTGATTTTTATTCCGGCTGTCAAAAAAGATCCTTTTAATTTTCCCATTAAGCCTAATAATACAACTTTCTAAGGGACTTAATAAAAGAGAAATCATACACCAAATTATTATTCAAAACAAAAATTAATTATATCTTATCTTTAAAACGTTTGCAATAATTTATTATTTCATAATCCTGAACTTATTCAATACATTTAATAAATTTAATTCAAAACGACATAATAATTGTGTTTAAATAAGTTATTTTGTAACTGTAATTCAACTGCTACCTCTCCGTTTTTATTTCGCAACATCTCAACTCAAATTAAGTTTATTACGCTGGCCACATGGAGGGGAAAAGGACACCCTAAGCATGTGTGTCCTGCCATAGAATTTGGCACACTGCCATCAGAGGGCAATGGCAGCGCGGCGAAAAAATAATAGAAATGTAGGGTGGAAATGCAGCAGCAGGGCAATGCTAGAAAAAAAACACATCGCGGCCTTATCATTGCACATTTCACTGTTGGTGTAACAATTACGCCAAAGCCAACAACATTTGGCAAACATTCAAAAATGCCAGCAGCCAAAATACACACACGGACGCCCCCCCTCACTTCGTTCTCGCCGCTTCGACCCTCGAAAAAAAAAACAGCCCTTCGACCAACTCAAACTCATCCGTTGCTCTGTTTTCCTGCTACAAATGTTTTTGATAATATGCAACATTGCAACAAACTAACCAACAACGAAAGCTCCCAACAAACATGCATGCATATGTATATATATTCAGTCTATATGTACACACAGCTTGGGTCGAAAGAATAGCATACAAGTTCACAGAAGTTTAATTTTTACTAAAAAAGAATTCTATCTAAGCGGTGTATCAATAAGATTGGCAGTATTGGCACGAGTTTCGCTCGTTCTAGTTTGTGACCAGATCAAATTGTCTGGTGAGGTTTTTTTTATTATAGTTATATTAATTCACTATTTTTAAATGAAAGAAAAATCCAACAGCAGCACAGCCCACCCGTTCAAATCGACTAAGGTTGCCACCTAGTCGAAAGTCAGTAACAAAAGGAACTATAATTGCATTAGAACAGAGTACTCACGCCTATGCACACACTGCACAATAGTTTTTGTGAATTCACAGAGGTTAGGCGCTATACACAAACAATTTTGCACAGTCTTCTTTCTGTCACTGATAAGATCGACCAACAACAATATATTGCGATTTTTTTACACAGCAAGTCCTAAAAAAATTTGTAATTATGTTATGATATTTGTTTTTGACTTTTCCTCCACTGTATAAATTCAGATAATTCAAAGCTTCTGGCTAAAGTTATTATTAATAAAAATATTTCAAAGTTTATTAAAATTTTGATACAATATTTTCACAACATTTTAAAAACATATAACATGCTATTATTTCGACCTTAGTTGTATATATCGTATGCGTTGCAGGTACACACACTCACACATAATTGCTTTGTTTACTGGGCAATGGGGCAGCAGGGAAAGGGGCAGGAAATTGGCGCAACGACCCCCTTTTTTGTCTCTGGCTCTCGCCATAGATAAACCCGTCTAATGGGGTCGGCCCCAAAATGCAAACGGAAACCCAAGGACCTTGCCCCACAGCCACGGGGCGCTGAGGCATGCATATGCTATATGCCATATGTATGCAGATTAATCTGCATAAGTATTAGCTGGGAAAAGAGTTGCCGAAAAAAAGCGAAAGCATTTTAGCCTTGCAAAGTAAACATGCATTTCCCCCAACAAAAATTGCTACTGCAGTTTATAATTAAGAAATGGATATTAGTGTTCAGCTTATTTCATTTAAATGCAGGGTAATTAGAACTATGAATAGGTTAACATTAGGTTAATATTAACATAAGACCGCACACTTTGTATTTCCAGCGCAACATTTAAACACTTAGGCTATTAATGGGCTTAAATATTTTTCAATGAGCCCAAAACTATTTAGAAAAAAATATATATATGTCATCTGACTATACGACGTATAGTAACTTCCAGTATAAAATCTATATCACCAGAGTTAATTCTGTTGCATCTAGCTCAGTTAATTTAAATAAAATAAAATATGTTGCAAAAGAGCGATCATGTACAATACAAAGATCTTGAACTACAAATAACTTCCCATGCATCAAAGAAGAAGAGAATTTGAGATGGAAGTTTAATTTGTCGATCATATTACTTGACTGTCAGGAGTTTATCATCTGATCTATCTCGAATATATAAAGCACCCAAACTGAATTAAGTTGGCTTACGGTGCAGTCTTTTAAAGTACAGTCAGAAGAAGGACTTGTATGAGCGAATCCGTTTCCATACCTTTGCCATGACGTCTCGGACTCTCCTAGGCCTTATTTTATTGGACTTTGGTAGCAACCAGCGTAGATAACCTTCCCGAGCAGGAATATGCACCCTTCCTTAAGCTGGCAAACATGATATATGTGAACGATAATTAGTCTTTAAGGCATAAATATCATGTATCATACCTGAAGGTGGCTGTTGTGATTGTTAAGTTTCCCAAATTCAATATCGAATTCAGACAGAGCCTCGTCCAACCGATGAATTATTGTTTGGATGTTTCGATATGAGTTAGAGACACTTGCAACTTATGAGGCCTGCTTGCTGGTGGCAAGACGTCATCAAATCGAAGAATTAACGCACAAATCCCTAATAGATCACAGGTAGTCATCCATTTGTCTTGGTGATACGCGTTAGGAAGGGGAAACCCCAAAGTGCTTTATTTATACTTAAGAATTGTTAAGAATATTTAAGCATTAAGTAATTTCGTATCAAACTTAGTATATCACGAAGGCCCGTTGTAAGGCTTATCCCTCTAAAAACATTTTTCAAATTAATGTCAAAAGTTGCAAAAAATGTGTACAATTAAAATCAATAAAACCTTTTACTATTACCATTTTGTTGCTCTTTTTTCAGCCCCTTTTTCTATGCACAGTGGGTTTAATATTTCCAACAAAAACAGCAGACCCAATGGCCGCACACAAAAACTTTAAGTGGCAAATAGAAAATGCATTAAAATTACATAACGCTGACAGGCGGGGGATAGGGGGATGGAACAACAATTTATTAAATTAATTTGGGTTTAACATTACAAATGCCATTAAGGAGTGAAAAATTGTTCGCTGCGTGAGATAAATTTAAAATGCTAATTGCATTCGAGAATAAATCTCACATGGCCGTATATGCACATAGGTATGTGCATATTCGTGCACAAGTGCAACAATGCTCTTCATTAGTATTGCTGCAGCGGAATAGTCATGTAAATTTCATTAGGAATGCGATACGCAAATGAGGTCAGTTATTCAGTCAGAGTCACATTCCGATTCAGAATCGGGATCAGCGGCGGGGCGTTGCCTTATATCGAATAAACCATCATCTCGGCCGTCATCTCCGCTTCCCCCTGAATAGGATTTAATTGCAACATACCAAGTTTTGCCAACAAAAAACAAACGAGCGAATAAACAACCAGAGGAGAGAAGGCACCAGAGCAGTTGATCCAGGACATAAACTGGGTGTCAGTTCCGCAGAAGAAATGGGAATCCCAATGCGTTTGCAGGGAAATGGGAACTTGGCCATTTCGATGTGAGTAAACAGGAAATAGGCAAAAACCAAGACATGATGTCACCGACACCGAGACACTGAGTGTGAGTCGGGACTCAAAAAATCAATGCAATAAATTGAAAACATAAATGAATCACCAAATGCGAGTTCCTAAAAACAAAACCATGTCTCATATATCCTTCATAAATAACGGAGAAAAATGTGTATATTTCATAAACATTTATATTAAATAACACCAGTGTCAAACCTCTAATTTTAATCTAAAAATGAGGCAATGATAATTTTTTGTAGTAACCTAAAACTGTCAGTGCAACAAATAATAATTGAACTCTAGTTAATGAAGATATAAATTTAAAGAAATATATTTTTTTGAACCATTTACAAGGTTAGGTTTGATTCCTTCTTATTTTTTAAATAAAACAGAAAGTTTTAAATTAATTTGAGTATACATATCTTAATATACTTTTGACTCAAAGTGTAAAAGGCAATTACTATATACTATATGCTATTGGCATATGAATAAGTTCAGTGGTTTCAGCGAATCAATATTATACGGAAAAACGTTTATCTTTTTTTTAGGGATACCAATGTAATCATAGTCATATACCATCTTTTGCCATCTCTCTGCTAGATTGGAGGACTTGCCCTGGCGTTCTGTTCCCTAACAAATTAATTAATGGATAGAACCGATTTGTTATCCTTCTTAGCCGCTTTCTGCATCCCGGTCAGACCAACACGACATTTCCGTCCTATATTTTTTGACATAAGCAGACCTAATTTTGAAAGCCATGATCCTTTTGCGTCCTATGAACACACTACAATGAAATGGATCGTCTAATAACTCCTGATAATTACCTAATTCTTAAATTTAATTTTAGCTAAATACCTTATTTTTATCTTAGTCTATTATTATTGTATTTTTATTTCTTATTTTAATTATATCCTTAAATTGTGTTAAGTTGTATATACATATTGGAAGATATTTGCTAATTCCTAATAAATGACATGAAATGAAATTGTACATTTGACTTTTAGCCTCTCTTTAAATGAAAACTTTAAATAAACAGATTATGCATATTAAAAAATATTTCAAAAAGCAAGAAATTTTAATAATTTAGACAGACTCATAGACTCATATGCACAAATAAATATAAATTCCTATATTTTAATTACACTGGCTGTTTATCCTATTTTCTTATATCTACAACACTTTTTTTAGCTTTTTTATCTTATATTTTATTTTACATACAAGATTATATAGACTTGCCAAAGACCACACATATTCCTAGGTTTATAATGTGTTTTGTATGACTTTAGACCTAAGACTACCATATATTTTTGGGAACTCTTCAAACCGAGCCAACTTAATAACCGACACCGCTCCATTAGAATGCTCATCGAGGGTTGAACTAATCGCTGACATTTGTGAGCAACTGGAGCCACTTAATTGGGGGAGTCATCGATTTCTACTTAGGCGCAATTAACCACGCCCTCAGCTCGGCCAACTGCACGGGTTCACAACGCCCTAATTGAGAGATGCTCGCCGTGTACATGGTAATCAAGGGGGCGTGCCAATTGCCGAGTGTGTGTGGCAATAGTAAATTATTAAATCATCGACAGCGACCGGGTCGCGGGCGTCCTATTAATTTGGAGAATATATATAGGGCCGGCGACGCGGAAATGTAGGCAATACAAAATGACAGCTGAGAAGAAGACCCAGGCATCGAAGGAGGAGCAGGAACCACCAGTTCCACTCGACAGCTTCCTCAAGTACGCCAATGTGTTCTATTTGTCGATCGGAATGCTGGCCTACGACCACAAAGACAGCGGGAAGAAGAAGGAGCTCCTGCTCCACTGGATGTTCGTCGCCCAAATGATTAACCTGAATGCAGTGCTCCTCTCGGAGCTGATCTACGTATTCCTGGCAATCAGCAGAGGCAGCAACTTCTTGGAGGCCACCATGAACCTCTCGTTCATTGGGTTCGTTGTGGTTGGCGACCTCAAGATCTGGCACATATGGCGCCAGAGGACGAAGCTCACTCACGTGGTGCGCGAAATGGAGCACCTGCACCCACAGAACACCGATCAGCAAACGCCCTACCAGGTGAAGTTTCACTTGGGCGGCTACAAGCGCTACAGCGTCTTCTACTTTGGCATGCACCTGGTGCTGATCTGGACCTACAACTTGTACTGGGCGGTCTATTACCTCGTCTGCGACTTCTGGCTGGGACTGCGCAAGTTCCAGCGGATGCTGCCTTACTACTGCTGGGTGCCCTGGGACTGGAGCACCGGCTCCAGCTACTATCTCATGTACATCTCGCAAAACATCGCCGGTCAGGCCTGCCTCTCCGGTCAACTGGCAGCCGACATGTTGATGTGCGCCCTTGTCACCCTGCTGGTGATGCACTTCACCCGCCTGGCCGGGCACATCGAGGGCCACGTGGCGGGGCTAATCACGCCCAAGCAGGATCTGAAATTCCTCCAGGCGGTGGTCGCCTACCACCAGCGACTGCTTCTGCTCTGCCAGGACATCAACGGGATCTTCGGCGTGTCACTGCTCTGCAACTTTGTGTCGTCCTCGTTCATTATCTGTTTCGTGGGATTTCAGATGACCATCGGCGGCAAAATCGACAACCTGGTGATGCTCGTCCTTTTTCTCTTCTGCGCCATGGTCCAGGTTTTCATGATAACCACCTATGCCCAGCGGCTAATTGACGCGGTGAGTTGTCCAAGCTTTAAATAATAATAAGAGGACTAAGTTAATAAAGATACAAATTATTGAAGGTAAACACGCTTAAATATAATCTGATATGAATCGTTTAAGATAAAACAAAAATTGGTAATTTGTAACAATAATTTGTTGTGTTTTCGGACAGCTAGAGTATATTAGAGTATATTAGAAAATAAATAAATTAAAATTATAATACATTAGGCTAGACTGGGTCCAAAGTTTTAAAAAAGGTTTCTATAATATTTTTTCTGTACGAAACTATTACAATTTTTTAAAGAATAAAACAGGAGATGGGTTAGTACAAAGACAAAACATATAAGTTGCAAGATAAGTAATACTATAAAATTTGTTGCAATCGAATTTCTCGAAACTCAGCCTCTTGTGCGCGCACACCGTCAGTTCTTGTTCTTGTTCTAGACTTGTACGCACACAAGCAAGCGCATTATAGTTTTTAATTTTTACGCCATCAGAAAAATTGCTTCCATGTTGCAGGTCAAACCTCGTTACCCATCTTAATATTAAACCCCTTTTTGGTTAGATCTAGATGTTGTTTAACTGTTGGTAACTCAATTTCTTAAGAGAAACAGTTTGGACCTCTACAAATAGATCCTATAACTACAGTAGGATTAAATTAGGTTCAAAGTCAAAACAAACTTAACATGGATTTAGTTACTAATTCTAGTATCCTCATTTCAGAGCGAGCACATTGGCCAGGCTGTTTACAATCACGATTGGTTCCATGCCGATCTGCGCTACCGAAAAATGCTAATCCTGATCGTCAAGAGGGCCCAGCAGCCCAGTCGTCTCAAGGCCACCATTTTCTTGAACGTGTCACTGGTCACCGTGTCGGATGTAAAATGATCAATAATTCCTGCTGAAAGTCTGACATTATCTAATGCTTCCTTCTAGCTTCTACAACTTTCCTACAAATTCTTTGCCCTCCTGCGCACCATGTACGTGAAGTAGACATCCTGTGATTACGGCCACAATCCAACGGCAACATATGCCAGTGACAATGTTAGGAAGAAAAGAAGCAAATCATCGCCGGCCAATAACTTACGCCAATTGCCGCAAAGAGTTGTGCTTTTTAATTAAAGTAGTTGCCCGAATGAGTAGCCCGAATCGCTGGTCCCGGAACAAATCGAAGAGCGGTCAACTAACCGCAGGACCAATGATTAATTATCGCCATTTCGTTTGCACAAAGGACACGCGTGAAATGCAAGACAAAGCACTGGCGGTGGCGCTGCTAAAATTAGCGGACCCTTCTTTTCCAGCAACTCACCTGGCCCTCACCCCACCTTCGCTATCCCTTGGCCAATTTAATTAAAGATTCCCCAATTCCAACTGTGCATAAACTTACTAACATGGCGTCAGGGATGCCGATCTGAGGAGAGTAAGTTTGCTTTTAGTGAATAATAGTTTATCACCTTAGTAAGAAAATAAAGTGAAAATTTAAGTGAGTCTAATTGACTTAGAATGTAATTAATATATTGAGTAAGTTAAGAAGGCGAAAGGTACTTGGGTCTTTTTATAGTCAGTCGTAGCTTGTGCTTCAGTATTTATGAAAACAAAATTATCAAATCAAAACAAAGGCGGAAATTCCATGAATTGATGACATTAATTATAATATACATTAAATTTAAATTTTGCTCTTATTATTTTTATAAATGAGAGTGGTGTAATTAAGCCTTCACCTTCAAAAATGTATGCATAACTTTATAATACCAAAAAATATAAATCCAACAGTTTGTTACAATTTTAACTTCGTTAGAAAATTACTTATAGGCTGCTTAAGGTTGAACAATACTCTTAAAACAGAAAAAAAAAAGAGTAATTAAATAAAAGCGGCAAAATCAGAACTGGGTTCTAAACGTCTATTTGTTTTCTCCTGTAATAGTTGTTCATGCTGTAAGTTGCCAGCGTCAAATTATTATTTTCCAGCAATAAGGAGTCATTAAGCCATAGGGACTACCTTTGTTGAAGGCAGTTCAGTTGCTGTAGAGACGCCAGCCCTGTGGCCAATCAATCGCCTAATAGCCATTTAGGCACGGCGCCTGACCTTATGCAGCACTTAAAACTAATTGCAAAATATCTTTCCGCACTGCAAAGTGGCTGGCAAATTGCATTTTTTATGAATATTTAATTGAAAAGTTGACACAAACAGACAACAGACGGTGGATTGGAGCTCCGGGGCGGGGCTGGGAGCCAGGCTAATTACATTTCTACGGCTGTCGGATGAGAGATGAGAACGCGGACCGGGGCCGAACCTGCCAGTCAGATGGATGGCAAAATTGAAGAATTTTTTCAATTAAAATTACTGAAAAACGAGCAACGAAAAGAAGTCGGCCGGACGCCGAATGGCAATCAAATCGCATCTATTTCCAGTGGGCAGGGGTTTCCCTAAGCAGTGAAAAAAATCAAAAATAAATATTTGTCACAAAATACGATGATCTTTGAGGTTTTCCGCTTAAAATCGATTGACTTGTGAACATGGTTCACGGACCTTTTGACTATACATCTTCTTAAGAACTTAATGTTGATTAGTTAAGAGGGAACAAAACTTTTTCCTTGCTGGCAATCATTACAAAAATAATTTAATATATATTTGACATTTTTCCCCGTGTAGACCTGGGGGGCGTGGTCCCTTGGGCACTCCCTAATCTAATTAGAAATAACGCGCGTCACGAACTTGACTTGGCCATGGCCAGTTTGAATGTAAAATCGGACGAGGATAAGGATTCGGTTCCGACTGTCGAAGGCCTATGGAAATTGGCATGGGCTGACTTTCGCAAGCCTCCTCATTTCCGCGGAAATGCCCAAATAGTTTCGACTAATTTCATTTGCGTTTGCAGTTTTCTCTCGCCCAAAAGTTGTGTGTGCCAATAAAAAGTTTCCTTGCGACTGTCATTCCCAGTTCACTGATTCCTCATTCACCCCTTCCTGCAGGCAGAGGCAGACAGGAGGTATGGGAAAACCGCAGGCATTCTTAGTGGGTGCCAAACCGCTATTAATCAATGTAATTGCAACGACACAAATGACGCTGAGAAGAAAAGTAAAGTGACGTTGCCACCTTGCATCTGTGGTTAATTAGCAGACAGTGCAGGTGACCATTACTTCATTTTTAACAAACAATAAAAGGGTATCCATCGTAGTACCTGTTTTTAAATAATATTAACAAAGTATTTCAAAAGAGAAGTTGTTTCTTAACAACTGCTACTTTAAAAGCACACTTTATTTTATTTGAAGCTCCCGCATTGTGACCCTTTTGATTGTTCAACCATTCGACTGAAATAGTGGCCCACGCAGTTTATTTGCTAGGTTGTTCGCTTCGTGCTCATTCAATTTATATTTATACATTGCTGGAGTCAAATAAATTAATTCGTGTACCCAACTTTTGGCGTAGTTTGTGAGGAAAATGGGTCTGGAAGTCGGAGAAATATTGGCTTTTAAAAATGTCAATATAGCAAGCAGCGTGCGCTGATTTGGCAAGAAAATTGCAATTGCAACCAACTTTTTTGCGTTGCGTTGCGTCGCTACTCGTTGAGAAATTGTATTTCGTTTCATCAAATGAAGAAAAATCGTACATTTTTATAAGGCCATTGGGATGGATGGTGATGCTGCAGGGCACCAGGCCAAGTCAACTGGGAAGGGAGTTGGCTACCATTGTCCAGACTTTGGCGCCACAGTTGCTGCTCCTTCTTCTGCCTCAGCTGCAAGGATGCGGGGTTTCTCGGGTTGGAGATCAGGAAGAGCACGTCACTTTGGCTGTTATTGAATTTGACATATTTCCGCACAGTGTGTGTGGTGGTTGGTTCGACTGTGCGCTACAGTCGCAACTCCTGAAATTTTGTATACATAAATTATTAATCTCTTAATTGAAATTATACAAATTATTATTTGTACGAATTTTAAATGTTCCTTAAAGAAAACAAGAAAAATAAAAGCTTATGACCAAAACACAGTTTATCAAGATAATAATTATTCTTTTACCAGTATCCTTTACTGAACAATATTCAGAGGGTTACCACCAGTTGCAGATAGCTAAAAAATATCAATTCCCATTATGATTAAGTAAAACTAAAAAATAGAGAAATTGAACAAAAAAATGTAGAAAAGAAATTAAATAAGGTTTTCGGTGTAATTGTATCAATAATATTATTTTATTTATGTAAAATCCTTGTAATAAATGCTCAGCCAAAAAACCATTTGCAATGAGGTGCCCAGAAATTCCCAAGTCTGTATTCTGGAGAAATAGTCACTACTAAAAGGGACCCACAGATCATAATGGTATTGGTTCTTAATCGAATCGCGTCTGGGCAAACATTGCTATATAAAATCTATAACCCAATCACTCCTCCTATATATACATAAATATGTGCTGCTTATCTTGGTATATAGTCAAGTATCTATATACGTACATATATAAAATTGAGACGACTTAGTAATAATACTTCATTTTATTTACTTATATTTAAAGTATACAAGTAGAAACTCATATTTAAGTCGTCAGTCAAATCATATATTTTTTAGTCATAATCGTATAATTGTGTATTCATTTTGTATTAAAACATAGGAAAACATATAAAAAACATATGTCAAAACATACTTTTGTACGGAATTTAGTTAAAACTCTGCCTAAACGCCAACAAAAAATAAGAGAGTACTTTTGCATTTTGCATTTACATGTTACACTTTAAATTCTATTGCAACTTCTTCTTCTTAATACTTTATATACTTTATTCTTAATACTTTATAAAAAATAGTTCACATAGGAGTCTCTACTGTAATGGTGCATGCGTGTGTGTGTGTGAGTTGTGTCGGCCAAGGGATTAGTGTCATTGCCATTTTTGGCGTATTTCTCATGTGTGCGCTAAGCTCGCTAGTCGGATGTGACCCAACCACGCCTCCTTTTTCAGCCGCCCCATGCACTGCACTTTAACCCCCCCCCCCCCACCAATTGGTTGTGTGTGCGAGAGCGGGCGTGTGTGAGTGTATTTGTCAATTTTCACTCACTTCATTTAAGTAAACACATTTGCTGCATTTCATATTTCCAGTCACGTTCCAAGCATAAATAACACACACACAAGTGCAGCCGTACATATGCGCACGCGAATTAGAACGGTTCCCAATTCGATTTCCGCAAGCCATTTCCAACCAACAAAAAAACGTTAAAGTTCAGTTTAGAAAACTTGGATCCCTTGTATAAGCATAATCTCTGGATTCTATTACTACTTTTGAGCTTTTAATTGCTTTAAACTGTTTACAAGTCTTAAAATATGTCAGTTTCATCAAGAAACGTGTATTTTGAAAGCGATTTAAATTTTATAATTGCTCCGAAACTCGAAAAACGTATTATATTTTTAAGAAGTTCTGTTTCTGCTTTCGTCAAATTTAAACTCATATATTAAATACAAAGTAACTAAATAGATTATAAATAAATATCGCTATCTGATGAAATGATTGTAAAAACCTACACTAAATTATTTATTGTAAGCGCCGACACTTCACTTTGAAATAAGGGACTCTACATAATTTTGGAGAAATATAATTTATAGCATGCATTTTTTTGTGTCTTATATTTAAATTACATTATTGTAAACTCATATTAATTAATTTACTTGCACAATATTTAGATCCACTACATATTTCGTAAAAGTCTCAAGTAAACTTAAGCCTACATTTAAAAAAGAAAGATACATTTTTTGTTTATTATTTTTATTATTTTATATTTAGCGATCTATATTTGGTAGAGGGGCTTAAGCGGAACTCGAGGTCTAAATCGGTTCAATCTACGGATTTTGCGAAGATCGACCAGAAACAAGACTTGAGTATTTGTGCACTTTATTGAAAATATTTTTGACTTATGTTAAGGTGGCAGAGGATGAGAAGCTTTTTACTTCTCCCCCCCGTTTTTTTACTTTTACTTTACTTACCCACAAAATAAGATTTTATTTTGAAATAAACTTGAATGATTATTTTTAGATTAAGAACACGCTTTTGCCAGTGCATGTTTGCTTCTTGTAGTGCATTTTGCTGGGGTTGACTTAGTTTAGCTGGCAATGGTTGTCATGACTCAAAACGAGGAGATTCGAGAATCTAATACTAAAGTTATGTACTTGTTGTGAGTCGGAAGGGAGTCTGTTGACTATCCATTTTGCAATTCCCTGGCATCGTATCAGATTTTCCCACTGCTCCAACTTTCATGCAAGAGTTAACTTCCAAAATATTGAAGGCGCGCGTCGGTGGCTATGGAAATTAAATTTAGGACTTGTTGTTATCCCTTTTTGGGGTATTGTGCGGCTGCTGCGGGCAGTTTTACCATATTTTCTTATTTATTTTGGTCGCAGATTGCCAACAGAAATTCTTGGCCAAAAATACATAATTAACGACCCTTTTTCAATAACTAAACAATTTTAAGCTTCCTAGACCCGCGAATATTTTTGCAAAGGCTGTCAGAGCTGAGTTCGGGAGCTGTAGGGGGAATATTGGATAGCCTGGGCGCCTGGCTTTCGGCACCCACCGCAGCAATTTAAATTAAATTTCATCGAGCTTCGGCGGTTTAAAATAAAAATGGACAACAAAAACAATTTATAGAAGCTGCAGCAACTGATATTAATTTTAGATAAATCTGAATCTCAATAACATAGTATTGTTTGAAATGTTTTTAGACTTAGGGACTTTAAAAACTTGTTTCAATAAGAAAAATCCAAAAAATCCAAAAAAAAAATTTGATATTTATATGGATAAACTTTTTACAGTAATCGTTTTTACCTAAAACTTACCGATATCAAATAATATTAAAAAGAAGAATGCACTTCCAATATTCTATATAGTCGATTATTAGTCAATATACATATATGTTATCGTTATATATGTTATATTTACACCAGGTCACTTATATTGGGTTATAACATTCCACTCACCTAGATTAATTTCCATTTTTAGTTTATTAATTAATTCATAACTTAAGGGAAGTTTAGTTGTTTATATCGTTTTTACAACTGCGTATTAGCGCATTGGGGCAGTTGTAAATTTGATGCTTAATTCAGATGAAGATCCTTACTTTCGGGCATAGCGGGGCAATCCGCGTGGGGTGAAAATATGTTTCGATGGCTTCTCCCAGAAATATATACAAAAACCTAGATTTAAACTAGGTTCCACCAAGATGCCAATTCTGTGAAGAATTTTTTTTATTGAATGAAATCATGGACGATTTTAGTTACCTGTGATTGGCACCACCAAAAATGTCTAATTTTTTTAAGCTCGTACAAAGCGGTAGTAGATGTGGCGAAATTGCGAAGAAAAGTCTTGCTCCGGTGAAATTTGTTATGCCACTGCCTGACATTTTTAGATAATACAATTTCTTGCACCTGGCTTTACGATTCTCAAACGTGAATTCTGCACGCCTAAAATTCGTAAAGCGTTACAGATTGTGAGAATCAGTGACGATTGTACCGGCAAGTGGGATCAGTCTTTTGCCTCGTTTTCCAATATTACTTAACCAAAAAAAAAAACTATTTATTGTCTTCGATTAGAACAGTTAAAATAACTACAGAGCATCGCCTGTAGCAGGACCAGCGTTGCTGATGCGAACCATCAATGCTCACAACTATATTGCATATTTCTTGTCAATAAGGTTTTTAAAATTTTTAAAGTATAATTTAAATTTATTTTTCTTTTCATTTTTATAGTATTGTGCATTCCTACTATTATTCCTGGCTCCTTTACGGACAAACTAGTACAACGGGACATTTTAGCTACTTTCAAATAATAAAATCCGCTTATCTACATTATTTCTATGGACGGCTGATTTCTCGTAGACTGTCGATTTTAACGCTTATTTACTGCTTTAATAAGATTATTTAAATTTATGATCAGAATCTATAAAAACCTCGGAGATCTCCATTCACTATTCAAAACATTGTACAATGTATACTCAGACGAAGTACTTCTGTAAGTTGACAGCCTTGAAATCGTTCCCAGCCACGTCTGATCCGATTCACTCCATCTAGGCCTGATTTTGTGGGTCACCTTAGTGGCTAGCGAAGCGCCTCAAGGGATCTATGAACTGATTGCAAATGAAAACCCTCACAGGAATCTTGTTGTGTCCCCTCTTTCCATCAGAATCGCTCTCGGCATGCTCTACATGGGAACTGGAGGACAGACTGCCGTGGAAATAGGAAGAGCTATAAGACTCTCCGAGAAAAAGCAGGATGTAGTGAAAAAGTACAGCAAGATGGTCAACGACGTTAAATCCCTACCTTCTCTAAGGCTGATCGACAATATCATTGTGAACGATAGATATTATATAAAACCGGAATTCAATAAGTCAGTAGAAGTGGCATTTAAGGCAGTTGCACAGAAAATGAACATATCCAAAGGAAATATCGAAAGGATACAAATCAATCAAAATGTTTTAAGCCTAACGGATGGCAAGATAAAGAATATTCTGTCACCAGATAGCTTTGCTTCTTCCGTTTCGGCGGTTCTGGTAAATGCTCTCTTCTATAGGGATCATTGGAAAAATAGATTCTATCCGGAAAGTACCACAAACGAAGGGTTCAATTTAAGCAACAAAGGAAGTGTTACCGTTCCGATGATGTACCGAAACGGACGATTTATGGCCGGAGACTTTCCCGATTCGCAGGTTAAGGTATTGGCGTTGCCTTACTTAAGCTCCGAAATTTCGATGTTGATCTTCCTTCCGTACAAAGTGGATGGCCTCAACGCCCTTGAGGAGAAGATTGGGAAAGTTTCATGGCGTCTGCAATTAATCAGAGTGAATGTGAAGCTTCCAAGATTCAAAATAGAATTCAATATTAACCTGAAAAATACGCTAAAAGATGTGAGTAAGCCCGAAAAATGTCAATTGTGGTTATTTAGCTAATTTTATTTCGTTTGTAGATGGGTATTCGTGATCTATTTACTAATAAATGCAATTTTAGTAATCTTATTGATGGAAAGGTTCGGGCTAAAATTGCAGAGGTTTCGCATAAAGCCTTTATACGCGTGGATGAGTATGGCACTGATGCAGCGGCAGCAACAAGTGAGTTACACATATGTATAACATTTGACAAATATTTAATTTTGGTTGATTGTTTTATATTTCCCGCAGATACACGAACGGCCCGCAGAAAGACTAAATTCTCTAAATTTAATATGAATTTTACAGCAGATCGTCCATTTGCCTTTATGATACGCGATAATAAATATATATATGTTCAGGGTCATGTGGTAGCACCTTAAAAAAAATAAACGTGGCATTTGTATAAATATTGTAACATAAAGAAAAAAAAACTTCTTATGTTTGATTATGGTATCTGGTTATTATTTGAAGAAGTATACATTTTTAAACAATTATTTCCATAGTTTTTTATGACACAAAGCACGTGCTTGTTAGGGATAGGTGTTAGTAGGCGCGATAGGTGAAAGTATGGGTAAAGTTTGTGAAGAATTGAACTCATGGCGTGCTGTCTGAATGCTTGCTTGCATTCGTTCGAAGTTGGTTAATATTACAGTTTTTAGTTTAGGAAGGCTATCTACGCTTGAGATTATTGGGTATATATCGATATAATTTGCTAATAAAACTCCAAAGCGCTTATGCATTTCATAAGACGTTTTACAGTGGCACAACACAAATAGGTAAATAGGATAAATACTACTTGGTACATCGAAATTAAGATGACCTATCAGGTCAGTACTCTCCACGTCACCACGTAGTAATACCTAGAAAAGATTTACGGTGGGCTAAGGAAGGAAAGTTAATTAGAAGTCTACTTGTATAGAAGAGAAACCTTAGGTCTTCATCCCAAGTAAAACCGCGGAGAGCGAAAGGTAAAAAGTTCTTTAGAACTAATTCGATGAGTATTCTGTAGACATCGTATTGTGGATTCCAAACGGAGGATCCAACTCAAAGATAGGACGAAATAATGAAGTGTATAAAGTTTTCAATTCCTTGGACCATCTCTTAAGAAATCCAAGCACACTCATGGCTTTATTCACCATACACGAAATATGATCGATAAAGTGAAGTTTTGGATCCAGACGGACGCCCTAATCGTCAATCAGAGTAATTTTTTCCAAAGAGCTGCAGCTTGTGTGTGACATGGGAGAATGTAACTAGCTTGTACTTAGAGCCATTTAACTCTAATAAAATAACACTACACCATGTTTGAAAGTTATTAAAATCTGTTTGCAAGAGCCGTACATGAGTACCCTAGAGTTAGCCAAAACTTTTGGCAGATCATTAATAAATAATGTAAACAATAGATTGTTTCTTAGGAGGAATTTCATCGTCCTGCCAATCAGATAACTTGAGATCCATCTAAGAAGATCAACCGGAAATCCCATTATATAGAGTATATCGAGTTTCCTAACAAGAAGGGAGTGCTTAACGGATTCAAATTCTTTACTGAAATCAGTAAAGTATCAAAGTTTTGTTGAAAGCCCTTTAAAATAAAAGAAGTGAGCTCCACAAGATTCGTTGACTGATCTACAAAGATGCTGCAAGTGGGCAGTTATTGCTTTTTCGAAAAGTTATGAGATGGCTGACAACATCGTTATTCCTCTATAGTTGTGGACATCCGCCTTGCTACCTTTTTGTGGAGAGGAATAACAAATGAATTACAAATAACAAATGATTCCTTCCGAATAAGGGGAAAGCGTGTGGTGTCGGAGGATAAGGTTAACAATTTAAGAAATGGTTTGCAGAATACGCTTACGTTAGCCTCTTGCATTCTGAAGGGAAATAAGGATAGAACGGGGGAAGATTTCCTACTACAAGTTTTTCAGCTTTATAACAAGATACAGTATTAGAGTCACTGCTGCTTGTTTGAAGTCACTGCTGGGGGAATCTATTTCTAGACACAAAACTCATCCACATGGCGTTATAATTACTGAAGACCCATAAATAGCGGAAATATTCGGCTTGGAAAACACATTGTCGGGAACAGTGACGCTTGCACTAACAAGTGGCATTGGTCTTTTGCCCACGTTTTCAATTTTTATTTCAGGCAATTGACTTACGAACTAAAACATAATATCGGGATTAATAATGTCAGATTAAATTTTAAAAACTCTGAAAGATCCATTTTTTGTGGCTCGAAATTATAAAACACTCGAAGAATTGTTATTTTTTAACAGATCCGTAAAAAATACAAAAACATAGGGAACAACACACACAACAAGCTAAAAGCAATAACAATTTGAAAGGAAATAGGTATATTTTGTGCCCAAGCCCTGTTTAAAAAGTAAATAGAATAATTATAATGATTATGCTGAAAAAAAAATGTAAATAAGCTCAATCTTAGGCCGAAACAAAATACAATAATAATGTAATTAAATGTACTTATCCTGCGCTGTAAATTCACCTCCAAATCGTTTATCTCCGGAAATGTTCTTGATAATTTGTTTTCAGATTAATTAGTACGGAAATTCAATCTTATTCTCTTGTGTCCTTTGGAGGGATGTGGACCAAACATAATTGACTAGCAAATATTACTTTTTAGATTCCAAAGAAATAGTAAATCCCTACTTTGAACAATCAAAATCGACTGATTCTCCATAGTGTAAGATTGGGTATTTTGGTGCAAATGTAAATAGGAACATGTTTTCGTTGTGCGCCGGTTTTGAGCATTTCAGTAAGAGCTCAGGCCAATTTTAAAGCATTTACTGTTGCCTTGATGTAAATTTAAATTTCTTAACGCCGCAAAACGGTAAGCTTACAAATCCAAACAATAAACAAGAAACAATTGCTCCGCAGCAACAAAAACAAGAGCTCAACTCCAACAATATCGGCAGCAGCAGTCGCATTGGATAACAATGGGAATTCGTAGTGGAAAGCAAAATTTTCCATATTGCTGAAATGCAATTGCAAATGCTGCTTACAGGCTTCGCACACACCAAGCAAGGAAAACATAAATAAACGTAACCATCAATGGTTCAATTCTCTGTGCTTCTGCATGATTGTGCGGGGCAGGGACTTCCGGGGGCTGGCAGCTCCCAATGTCGGCTATATATAAGGTGAAATTTCGGGGTACGGCGGACGGTGGAATAACATTGCACATTTATATTGCGATTTTCGCCTGAGGGAGTCTCCCGTACTCTTCAAAATAGCAGCAATAGGTATAAAAGTTCATTGTCAAGAGTTCTGTCTGCAAATAAATTACAGACCAGTTACAAGCTCAATTATTTCAAGGTGACTTTTTTCAATTTCTTGCAAATCTATAAATTCTATTTAAGGGGAAATATAAAAGGCAGACTTTATAAATTTGGATAGGGTAAATACTTGCCATAATTTGTAAGCAAGGCAAGTTAAAATCTTTTTTTTCAGTATATTGACTATACTATTATTACATTTATTTTTAAATAAGTCCAATTATATTATAGGATAAATTTTTTCAAATCTGTAAACATATATTTTTTAATTATACTTAAATATTTACAAAAATTTATATGCATTAAATTTTTCTCACAGACAAAATCCAACTGGCAACCCTCGATCCCTCTAGTATCCATTGATAGCTGGAACTGCAGTCGATGCTGGTTCTGTACAAAATAAAACGTTAAAAAAAAAATAATAACAATTGGGTGCCACAATACAAAATCAACAGCCGAATGCCAGTTGAGGTGGAAACTCAAGTTTTTTGCAGACTGGACCATGCCAAATGTTAACAAAAACTGAAAAAACTGTCTTACCTTATTGATTTTATTATCATTTATTTCAATAGTTGTAAATAGATATTACATTTGAGGTATTTTTACTAGAAATAGCAAATTTGATTAAGAAAAAAATACAAATAACTAGTTTATACCAATTTTTCTTTTATAATTTAATTTCTTATATAGTTAATCAGCTTTTTTTTCAGCTAAATAATATTGTTGTCATTTTTTTAAATTGTTTTAACTGTTTGGATTCTCCCCATGCTGAGATAATCTTAGATCTTCTTTGCTTCGCAATTAAATATTTGCAATATATATTTTTATGAATTTATGAATGTACATTCGTTTTTTTTTTTGATGCAAAATAAAAAACACACATTCTGCACATTTTCTACAAAATATTCAAACAAATCATTATGTAAATATATTAACTAAAACATGGGCTACTCCTTATCATACTTGCAATAGAAGCAAGGTTTTGAGAAAGTTGTATCAGTGTTAGTTATAATCTAAGTGAATGGGTCTATAATGAATGGCGAGATCGATTCGGCTGTTGATGCTGAGCAAGTATACTCTTATAGTTTATAAGGTCAGATATTATTATTATATTACTATATATTTATTTTACTTAATTTAAAGTAGTTTCTGTATGTAGTACTGAGTATATATTGTTTACCCAAAGAATTGATAAATCTGTCATATGAGTGTTAGGCATCTTATTCCTATATTGTCCTTGGCTAAGCCTTATTACTCTTAAAGCGCGAAGCAGAAGCCAAATCAACTAAGCACAACAATAAGGTGATATTAAGGTTCATTTTCTGTTGTCCCATTTATAGATACTGATGCGAGATACCGTTGCCGTGTGGCTAATAAACCTGGTATATATTTTATATGCGCCAGCCAGCAGAGGAGGACATTGGGTGGAATCCGCACATAAACAGCAAGCACATCACATTTTCATCAACGGGAATCTGTTTTATCGCACTCACCCATTCGGGGGGCCCACATCTACATTTTATTAGCCCTGCAGCTATCCGTTCACATAATTCGATACCGGCTCTTATTTCGTCTATTTTTACTGTCTTCCAGTTTATTGCCACCCCCTTTTGACCCCCTAACCTGCCATCTCTACAAACTTATTCGGCAAATCAACTAGTAAATCAGGGGGATATTTCCTGACTTAATTAAAGCCATTCGGCCATATAAACACACTGTCATTGGGATTAACATATATAGGTTTTAATATTACAAATATATATGTACGTCTTATGTGGAATTTCATTGACATTGTGATTTTAAAGATTTTTATAAACAAAATGTTAGGAGCACATTTCCTCTTAAGTCGTGTCTTTAAAGGCCGATTTTGTTTTCGCCCTCAGACCTTGAAGAAAAAATACTTTCTTATTTTCTGTTTTAGTCCGAATTGAAAAAATGCAATCTGGAAAGAATATGGAAGGTACTTGGAGCACACAGTTTGTTTGTTTTATTCCGATTCCCATGTTTTGGACCAAGCTTATGCTGCGAGTAAGTGGAAGATGTGGATCAACAGGCAGCGTCAACACAGAATCAAATCGTCAACCGAATTTGATTAGTCGTCACTTGCACTTGCAATAACTTGGTGTCCTTGGACACCAGCCCATGTGCCACCCCGATGGCTTCGTGATGTGCCGGACTTACGAGTGCTCCTGCACTCGAATGTGAAGGGCAGGCAAAGCAAAAGTGCTGAGATTGCGTAGGGTCCGATGTGCGATGTCTGTGTATATGGATGTTAGGGGGGATGATGGGTGCCCAGAAGGCTTGGGATGAGGACCTGCCTGGGCAGTCCAAGTAGGAGCTTGCAAGCAAATAACAAGATTTCACGCTTGATTTTCACATCAAAAGCCGGATAAAGAAATGGGAAAATCCCTGTGTCGTGTGCAAATGAAACGAAGCAGCTAACAGGATGGGGAGAGGATTGGTCCTCTGCCTCGGATTGTTTTTCATTGCAGCAAATTGAAGTATACAAAGTATCGCATTTGAGGGACATAATGTTGGGATGCGTGAAGGGTGTTTCTAGTTTTCTTTAGTGTCTTATGAGAGAAATTGGTTAGTATGAAGCTGGTTCAGAGTTGCTCCAAGGACTCAAGCTTCAGCAGTCGCTGCTCGCCCAAGTGCTCCTCCAAAGACATTAGCATGGCGTCCAGAAAGTCGGAGAGCCTGATCTTCTGGTTCTCTTCGTAAAGATGGCTGCAAGTGTACTGGGCGTGGGCCAAGAGCGGCAGCTTCCGCAGTGTCCGACCGCTTACGCCGATGCTCGCTTCGGCCAAATTGGAGAGCAGCCCCTCCTCGGCGTCCTCCGCCTCCAAGTCCTCCCGCTGCAGGATACCCGTCGACATGAGCTCCGCCAACATGGTCTTGTAAATAGCTCGAATAGCCTCCGTGCCCGGGTACCCTATATACTGACGGATATCAGCACGGTCCAGGAAGGCCAGGTCAATGCTCTGCGCCAGGTTGGATGTGGCCAGGATGAGCACGTTGGGACAAGCCTTAATATCATCCAGCTGGGTCAGCACCGCATTCACCACACGCATGGCGTCCCTCGGCTCATTACTGGACATGGAGCTTCTTGCGTAGGCCAGCGACTCTACTTCGTCGATAAGCACACAGACCAGGTTGTTGCTGTCTGCAATGAGCTCCGCGATTTTGCTGAAGAGGCGCGCCACGAGCTTACCGCTCTCCGAGAACCACTTGGAGAACAGGCTGTGACTGTTGATTTCCACCAAGTGGGTGTACGCGTAGCTGCCCTGTGTCCGAATAGCCAGCTTCTGGGCCAGCGCCTTGCACAAGCTTGTTTTTCCCGTTCCAGGCGGACCATGGATCAGCAACAGGCGGTTGCAGGCAATCACATTCTGGTTCACAAGGTGCTGCGAGAAGCTCAGAGCGGACAGCGCGAACTTAAGGAGCTTCTCCTTCAGCCCGTCTTCGTAGATGAGATTCTCCCAGAGACCTACAAACTGGGTGGCCGGCAGCAGGACGTGATTGGCCCCTATGACGCTATCTATGCCATCAGCATCGCCGCTGGCGCCTCCATCAAAGAGCCCGGTTGCAGGGTTTCCATTCGGCGTATAGAAATGGAAACAGAACTTCTTGTGGGGCGACGAATCAATCTGCTGCCCACTGTCGGTCTCTAGGAGCACAGTATCCACCAGCTGCTGCTCTTCCTCGGGCAGATCCACGACAATGGGGACATTGTGCTTCAGTTTTCGGACCGACTGCAAATAGGCAGTCAAAGCCGGTTCCAGTTTGTAACGCATCCCCTGCAGATGCCTGCAAACATGGAGTTAATAAAAATAGCGAATTCTGCGGGATCAGGCGATACTCACTGGTCAGTGCGCTTCAGGCGAACCTCCACATGGACAGTGCTGCTCTTGGTCATAAAACTCATTTCGCAAGCGAAGCTTCGGCTTTAAAAAATCGCGGGAACAAAGAAATTATAAATAGTATAGCTTAGAGATGGGAAGTAACTTAAGTCAATCATGGAAATTTTGATGTTTGAAAATCTATCGATGTTTTCAATGATTTTATAAAAGTTTAATTTTACAATTTAGAATATGCACATATAAATATTTCAATTAACGAAATTTGTTAAAGAAAGGGTTTCAATGTGTTTTTCGACTTGTGCAAACAACAATGGTTATCCAAATATGGTAAATACCAATATATCGATATGGCAATAAGAAAAAATACCAATATATATCAATTGAGAGGTAAAAATTTAAACTATTACCGCTAAACCGCTCGTGTTCGCCTAGTAGTTCTAATAGGCGACTTAACTCATCACCGCTTCGTTCCCTGAACCTGAAAGATCTTCATCCGCACACCCAAGTCCACCAAAGCCGCTTCCTGCCTGACCAGTTTGAAGCTCCTGCTTCCCATGTCACCTTAAACGTATTTTTTCTAGAACAAGAATCTAAATAGCAATGACGCCTGGAAGCAACACCATGCCTGCGGAATTCTTACAGACTAGGACCATTTAATTAAGCCAACATCAACACATTTATTGCAATTTAGTTCTAGTTAATATTTTATTGTGGACTCCAGGAAGTACTTGTTGAACTTGCGCCAGCCGAACCGTTTCTTGGGATCCCTCTTGCTCCACGCAGGTGCCAGGTTCGGCATCAATCCCGCCTTCTGGGCCATCGTCACCAAAGTGCCCATTTTCTTTTGCTGGCGGTGGCACAGTCCGGTGATCCTCCTGGGCAGCATGCAGCCGTCAGACCGAACGTATTGCGATAGGATGAGCACGTCAGTGTGCTTGATGTCCAGGCCCAACGTGCACTCCGGGCAGAACGTACTTTGGCACGCAGATTTCAGCAGCAACTCGGCGCGTGGGGACTCCACGTTAACTCCCTCGAAGATCTTCACATTACTCTCCTGCTTTTCCTGAACTGCAAGCGATGTAAATTTTATAATGTTCTTAAGTTCGTTTTTGAATGTTTTCCCCTCTTCGAAAGAGGTTATGAAACAGCCGACTTGGCCTGGCACAACTCACTCTCTTTAAGCAGTCTGGGCGATGTGGTGGCCACGCTGCGCGTCTGCAGTAGGGAATTCCGCAACGTCCTTGTGGCCACTATTAAAAGTGAGGTCATGTCGCAGTAATCTTTTATTTACAAAAATTAGGAAAAATAATTCTGCTCTATTTGTTATTGCTCAAGTAGCCATTCACCCTGAACTCTACGGAGTTGCCAGAAGTCTGCAACAATTGGTATTTTTAATCGATATTTCTGATTGGAATCAATTATCGTGTCGCTAAATTTGTACAAATAAATATATGGAGGCCCACTATATATTCGTTTATTATTCAATTCTTGAGGCTTTATAAAATTTTAATTTAGGTGTGCGCGATACTCGTGCTATTTACAACTTTGAAACATCTGACAGTCCTAGGGCACTGCAGCACCGGTACGTTGACATGTGAATGGTACTACTTTACACGTACAACAAAGACGCCGGCTGAACAAAAATACAATATGTGTAAGCAACTGAATAAAAAATTTCCAGCAAGCTGAAACCATATCCATACTGATTATTGCAGCCGCCTCGTCGAGCAGCAAGAGCACCCTGGTTTCGTCCATCATCTCGGGCCTCTTAAGTCTCGTAATCTTCGCCACACTGCGCTTTTGTGCCGACTGGTTTAGCGACTCCCAGCTTAAGGTTCTGCTGGGCGGATACCTTTTCTCCTGGCTGTTCATCCTGAGCCTCACATGCCTATCCAACGTGGAGATGCTCGTCTTCGGCCAGGACTTCCAGGCCAAGCTCGTGCCGGAGATACTGTTCTGCCTCTCGCTGACAGTCGCCGCTGCGGGAATCGTTCATCGGGTGTGCGCCACAACCAGCATCCTCTTTTCCCTGGTGGGCCTCTATTTCCTGAACCGCATCTCCAACAACTACTACTCGAGCTCGGTGACCACCGTTGATGCACCCGCCGTTCGCAAGGGCGGCAAGAAGTTCAAATGAGTACGCGGAATCTCTAGCTTCGGCTTTATGTGCTATCTTTTAACATTCTATTACTAATACAAACCAATAAATAATACACAATAAACCCTATGCGGCGATGTCATTTCCCGCTTCCGAAGCCGCCTCGTTGCCAGCTTCGGAGGTGGACTCATTCCCCGTTTCCGTGAGGTAAGCAAGGATGTTGTGGTCCACGAAACGCACCAGCTAATAGTAGAGTAATACAAAATGCTGAATGCACATATTCTGATCAATTTCATAAATCCACTTACCTGAAGCCCAACTTTGCACTTCAATTCCGTGTGCTTCTTCTCGAGCCTGTCCCGCAGGGTCTTGAACCAGTCGGAGATCTCCGTTGTGCTTGTGGGTAATTCGAAGCCCCTGTAGCCAGCTTGCTTCAGTTCCAGATTTCCCGAGTTTAAGGCGGCAGCGGCCATAAGCAGCGAGAACGCCTTCAGTAAGACGTAGGTTTTGCACAGGGACCAGTCCAGAAGTATTGTGTTCTGACTAATTTGCGGCACCATTTCCCAGACCTCCCACAGCTAGAAAATATGTGGCGATTACGAGGTGGTTGACTAACGCAATTATACTTACGCTGCGGTAGATGTATAGGATTATCCTTGACCCGGACAAGACAGCTATAAGAGCGCGAAGCAGACCGAGAGAGATCAGCTTCCCAGTGTCGCTGGCCACAAGAACGTGTGGAATCGCCTCTAGCAGGTAGACAAAGAAGTACTCCTCGTTGCTGCTGGTCAGCTTCAGACTCTTAAGCATTTCCACGGTGGCATAGTGGATCATCGTTGGCTTCAGGGTGTCCGAGTAGTTAAAGGTCTTGTTCAAAAGCTCCAGTCGTTGGTTGCACGGCCGTTTCCACTCGTTCTCCGCCAGCAGGAACAAAGTCACTGATGCAGAGTAGAGGGCGACTACCTCCTCCAGGCTCAGGTTGCCATTAAGCAGCTTCAGGAAGCCCTTATACAGCTTTATTTCGAAAAGTAATAGATATAAATAAATTGGGGATCTAATTGTCACAGCATCACCTACCTTATCCACGTCGCCTTCGTTTTCGGCCTCCATAAAGAAGTTGTATCGCTGCAGGGGTCGGAGGCTCTTTAGAACCTTCATCGAGTCCTCTAAAGTCAGTTCCGGAACATTAATATCTTGACAATCGGTTAATTCGGCATCCAACATTTTGCCAAGAAAATCGAACAGCCGGCTAATGTGTGACCAGCTGTGGCGCAAAAGCGTCTTCGTTCAGTATTTTCGGAAAAATCATGTCCTCGATTTATTACCATTTTTAGGTCATTTTTGCCTGGCGACCTTTGAATTTAGAATAATCAAAATAAGGTCTTTTACAGCGCCATTGAATCAGATGGAAAAACTTTTTATAAAATAGACGAACGACAAGTAAAAACTATGTTGTTGCATTGATAAATGCCATTTAAAAACAGTTCTAATATTAATAACGATTATTAAATTATTGAATGCGACAACACAGACCACACAGAGGGCTCTAATTATAAGATTACAAAGGGGTATGAGCTTCAAAATATAGACAACGAAAGTGCTGCGATATAGTATATATGTACATATGTAAATAAAAATATAACTTTACACATAAAAGCTAAAGAATTTTTTTAGTAAATGAACAGTTTGGGTGATGGTCGTCGGGTTGTCCGAAATGCTTTAAGTGAACGGAAAGTGTCTCACTGACATTCCCCTGGGCGTGCCCAAAGCGAATCCCCAGTCGCTTCAGGCCAAGCTGCTAGAACTACATTCATATGTATGTACATATGTATTTTACAATATTGCAATTTACAGCAATTTTTGTTTGTATTTGACTTTTTTTTGGCGTTCGGTGCATCACTGCCGGTCTCTGCTCCCCGCTTCTTTTTTGGACGAGATATAAAACACAATTAAAATAGAAAACAAATAAAAATTAAGTTCCCGTGTTCTCCCTTTCGCCACGGCCTTGCATTACTTCAGTTGACCAAGCTGCAATCAAATCACCTTGGGAAAATTTGCTTTACAGACCATGCAAAAAATGTAAAACTAAATTTTTGGTCAGATAAGAGATTTGTTGGGATCATTCGTATCAATTAATCAATAAAGTAATCAATCTTACAAGTCTAAATTGATTTTAAAAACTCGAAATGAAGTATAACGTTTTCTAAACTGACACATTTTTTGGAGATTACATTTTGACCACATACTTAGGTTACGTTTTTGTTAAGCCAAGTTCCCTTCACAGCAAAGTTCCACACCATCATTCAGCAAAGACCAAACGCGTTTTGGTGGCATTTTTCGTGTTTCCCTTTTTCGCGTTTCCTTTTAAACAACTAGCGACAGGGTCACACCGAACACAGCCCAAGACCAAGAGCTACAGAAAAGTTTCTTCAATTCGCAGCAAAACAGATTTTTTTGTTTTAATCGTAAGTAGAAATCTGCATACGTAGAAATAAGTAAAATAAGGATGGCTTACAATAATTTCCGTCTGTTAAAAGTGAAATTTCGGTAGCGCGGACAGAGTTCTTTGTGAGCGCCTTTGTTAGACGAAAAAGGGGTTATGTACGAACTGCATGCGTAGTAAGGCGAGGTTAGTCATCGGTTGCCAGAGGTTCACGCAATAAAACGTTTAGTGGCAGCCTTTGTTCGACTGTACCCCTGCACATTATTAAATAAAAACGACAGAAATATGCACACTTTGGACCCCCTCCCAACGCCCGTTCTCGGTTGCCGTTTCCCTTTCTCCGTGCCCCTCTCCCTCATTTTCTAGCGTTGAAAATGTGTCGCTTCAAAATGGCGCCGAGCCACATGTCTTCGTTATCGCCTCGTCTCACTTCGTCTCGTTCGTGTCATTCGCTTGCTGAATTTCATTTAACAAAGTGGTGCGCGCAGACCCAAACAACAAATACCTAGTAACCGATTGTGATAGCTGTTAAAAATAGAATTCTGGACTTCAGAATTCTATTTAAGCAAAATTCGAACCGTTGATATTAAAGCCAAAACGTAAATTCCGTTAAAACATATTCTCCCTCATCTCCCTCTACTTATTCGGTTGTTGGGTGAGTGTGTGCGTGCGTGTCATTTTTACAGTGCAAAAGCTCGTAGCAAGTAAAAAGAAGAAAACGACGACTTTCTGCCTTGATCTGTCGTAGTGTTCGAGTGTGTTCTGTCGGCAGACTTGTATTGGTAACCGCTCCGCGAGGTTAAATTAAATTACATATTTTTAAACACGTTCGCACTCTCACCCAGTTCGCTCTTCTGAAAGCAACAGGCGCACACACGCACGCACGCACACACTCACGCAAATCGCACACCAGCGCGTCCACCTTCGATTACTGACGAGGACACACGGAAGCGGCAACCGGGGCCAGACTTATTTCCTTTGAGTGAAAGTGTAAGTTTAAGTGCTAATCGAATTTGTACTTGGCAACGTATTTTCCATTTTGGCATTTTCGCCACTTTGTCAATTTCCCCAGCTACACACATGTATCTGTACGCTAGCACAAAGGCCTTGTGTTTGTGTGTGTATGTACAATGACCTCGTTTACCTACCAGAGTAACGTCAAAAATTTCACTTTATGTTCAGCGTTTCTTTGTCGATTTCTTGGACGGGCGGTTCTTTTTGCGTCGTCTTTCATTCCCTTTTCTTTCGACATTATCAAACTGTAAAAGACGGCGCTTGTGTGTGTTTGTGCTAAAGAGAGTATGAGTGTGCCCTCTCTCTGTTCTCCGCCCGGTGCGGATGTGTGAGTGCCGAAAGCACATGTATGAGAATTTTTAGGTTATACTCGATTGCTCTCTTAGGTAAAGTAAAAAAAAAAAAAAAACTTAGAAATGAGAAGAGCTTGTAACAAATCTGCCTTGTAATTGATCTAGTGACCTTGCCAATTGAGTCAGGCCACAAGCAACAAACTGAAACAAACCCGGCAACAACACAAAGAAAGCGTGTATATATCTGATCAATGTCTATTCCTTTTTCAGCAATTTATTGTATGAGTCAAAAAACTGAAAGACCAGTGCTATCGGGTCAACGCATCAAGACCAGAAAAAGAGATGAAAGAGAAAAATATGACCCAACGGGATTCCGTGATGCGGTCATTGCTGGTCTCGAAAAAACTGAAGGCGACCTGGAACAAATCTCTAAGTATCTAGACAGCGCGGGCAACAAGCTCGACTATCGTCGTTACGGTGAAGTTCTCTTTGATATATTGATTGCGGGTGGTCTATTAGGTGAGTTTCCCTAAATCCCCGACTTCAACTTCTCGCCATTTAACCCACATCGAAATATCTATTTGCAGTGCCTGGCGGTTCCATATCTCAGGATGGCGAAAAGCCCCGCACAAACTACTGCATCTTCGATGCGCCCGAGAGCATGGAGTCCATGCGCAACCATGAGCAGGTTTGTAACTATTTTAAGATATTAAATTTACAGCATTGTTTAGCAGCTTAAATACTCAAATATAAAAAAGGCTTTAAAAGTTTATACTTTATATTAGTTCTATAATCTTCTATAGAGGGAGAGAAATAGTTTACTTTTCGTTACTTGTGCACTTCATTAGAGCTGATTATATTATTTATTTCAAAATGTAATCGGCGTCCAGAAGATGCAATATGAAACGACACATTTACTTGTCTTTGGTTTGTTCTAAACACTAACAGTCTGGAGATTTCTAATGTGTCAACACGAATATTCATTAGCTAGAATTGATTACGTGGAAGGTCATTGAAACGAATTTTGCATATCATTAGAGCCGGTTAAAAATCTCAACAATGTAATCGGCGTCAATTTATGCGAAATTAAAAGCAACATTTACTTGTCTTTATTTTGTGAATTATCTTAAGCAATCTAAAGATTTCTAATGTTGCAACAACAGCTAACCCATTAGCCAATAGATTCAAGCTGAGCGAATATAATTAACTGATGTATTTTATTTAATTTCCAAACAGGTATTTGTTAAGCTCATCAGACGGTACAAGTACCTTGAGAAAATGTTCGAAGAGGAGATGGGAAAGGTTCTACTATTCGTAAAGGGCTTTACTCCCAGTGAACGCATCAAGCTTGCGCGTATGACTGCGCTCTGGTTAGGTGAGTTGTCAATATCGTGCACGAAAGCCACCTTCTTACAGCCCATTTAGCTAACCGATTAGTTGAGTCTCGATGAACACTCGTTGTTCGACTGCCAGCTGAGGGGCAACAGTGAACTCACTCTTGGTATACTGACTCTTGGATGACCAATTGCCACATCCAAAAGCCACGAGCCCAAGGACACGACACGATCGCTAGCAGAATCATGTCAAGTTTCTCTATACAATTGCTAATTACAACTCTTCTCTGATTCCACAGTTAACGGCTCTGTACCGCCAAATGTCTTACTGGTACTGAACAACGAGCACCTGATCAAGGATGGCATTGCGCTAGAGTTTCTACTAGAGCTGTTCCAGACGTTCAAGCAAGAGAAGGGCATTGCATATCTGATACAGGCGCTTAAGAAGGGTGGACTGGAAAGCAAGTAAGTGGCTCGTTTAGCTTTAATTCGGTTAGGTCTGGAATGTTCTCAGGAAGATGCTTCAATCCCTCTGTTGTGCATCCTTAATTGATGTTCCTAGAGAAAATTCAGCGGAGTTTTACCCAATTCGCAAATGAACATTCGCTTCATTTGGGTGCCGATTTAATTTCGTACACTTATTTAAATTTGTTATTAGTCATATTTATGTAAAGAATAAAATAATTAACCCATTCTATTTTACTGCTTATTTTCTCGTTCAGACTTATGGACTTTTTCCCACCAAACAAACGTACTGAGGAATATTTTAAACAAGTTTTTCTTGACAAGGAACTCAACGAGATCATTAAGCTGCACAAAGCTCAGGCCAGCCAGGAGGCCAAACGCGAGCTGCAGCAGGCCCTCATCGATGATATCAACGATGAGAAGGCCCACAATGAGATAACCTCTGACATTAAGGAGTTCTCGCAACGCAACAACATTCCCGATCATGAAATAATTGTTATTGTAAGTAACCTGAATGGCTCTTCAATTCAACAATTTCTAACCCCCCAACTTCCTTTGATCAGATTTGGTCCACCATCATGTCATTGGGCGAATGGAACAAGAAGGAGGAGCTGGTTACCGACCAGGCTGTGCGTCACTTAAAGACGTACTGCACCTTGTTGCAGGCCTTCGCCTCGACAGACCGATCTGAGTTGGCTTTGATCCTGAAGGTGCAGGAGTTCTGCTATGAGAACATGAACTTTATGAAGGCCTTCCAGAAGATCATTTTGTTGTTCTACAAGACCGAGGTGCTGTCCGAGGAAATCATTTTGCGCTGGTACAAGGACGGTCACTCCAACAAAGGAAAAATGCATTTCCTCGAACAAATGCGCAAGTTTGTCGAATGGCTCCAATCAGCAGAAGAAGGTTGGTATACATTTCTTCTATTTCTATTTATAAGTACAAGTGCAGTTTTTGAGAATGGTCTTGTCCCGGATGACACTTTCATTGTACAAAATTGCAAGAGCATTTGGGTTTTTTGCTTGCCTCGTTGCTCCTCAAATTCCAGAGAATCGAAGGCCAATGAAAACCTGAACACAGCACCTCTGTAAGACCGATTGAGCGGCATGCTTCTTACCAAGCTTTTAAAGTGCTTCTATAAAAGGAGGCGCAGTTTTAAAGGGTTCATGTACAGTATGCCAGAGCAAAAGAACGATTGGGTGTCCATATAACCCGTTTCCTTGGTTACTCTTGGCCAATAATCGTTCGGACAAAAGCTTCTCGCATTTGATAGACTTCTTTTGCACAATTTCTGGCTATGCCCCGAACGTCTCTTGAAACGTTCGAATGGGCCGCCAGGAAGTGAATTGTGCCAGAGCATTTGAGTGATTGGGTGTCCATATAACTTCTCATAGTTACATTTGGCCAATAATCATTTGGACAGCCGCCTCACTTGGCCAAATGTGGGAATTAGTATGAATATTTATGGTAAAACACTGACCTTTCCTTTAATTGTTTTCCTTTCAGAATCTGAATCGGAGGACGAGCAAAAGAATGGCGAATAACAATTTGGTTAAATGGCTAAAGAAAAGAAAGGAGCAACACAAACGGAGCCAGCCGACCCTTACACCATCCATCCCCATCCGTCGTTTTTGAAACACGCATCTATACAACTATACAGTCAACCCCCTTGAATAACAGCGTCATTTTGAGAAACTCCACCTAGATACTACTCAGAAATTTCCAACAATAAAGGAGAGAGTAAAACAAACAGTGTCCGAGTCAAGCTAGAAATGAAAAGTTCGTAGCCCAATGCCCGATATCCGATATCCTAGTTTTCCAATGCATCCAAATTCAGTTTGCCCCATGAAGAAGAAGAAAAGATGTTACTATAAGTAAAAGTTCATGTTTTACAACACTGTCGTAGACGAAGGAGGGAGGCCGCGCGCGAAATTATTTAAATACCCAATTATAGCAAGCCTCAAATTTCGATATCAGAAGTAGGAAGTCTAGCGATGAACGATAGGCGCTTTATGATACAAAAGGCAAAAAGGGCTGTGGCCCCGTTTGTATGTTCGCATTATTTATTTAAAATTTATCCCACATATGCATATACCAAGAACAAAAAAGAAGTAATATTCATCCGCAAAATATGTGCCGACATGTCGATAAATGTGCACGTGTTGGCGACTTAACTTCGGAACAAAGATTGACATTAATATTTCATCGCACCTAAATTTGAACAAGAGATCGATGAAATTACGAAATTTAAATTGCATGGAAGTACATATATGTATACAACCATTAAATGAAATACCAAACAAAAAACCAAGTGTTACTTAATTTAGATGTGGGAGGGGGGGTCTTTAATTGGATTTTGTGCTGTGTGTCGATTATTTTTCAGACTGATCGCAACTTGATAATTTCAACTATCGATAGAAATACGCGATTTGACGTTTACACGATTTTGCTTGAAAGTTGTACATGTGAAGAGTGTATGAGCGAGAAAGGAGAGCTTTTTTCAAATAATTCGTATCACCTTATTATCACGTGGCGTTTTGCAGCAGTTCCAAAAAGCTTTCATTTCTTTTTTTGTATATTTATACAAACTTGTGGAAATTATATATACAAATCTACATTTATGTAGATAATTAGAATATTTATAATATTTCTATGGCATAAATTTCAGAGTTGAAGGGGCGAATACATGGATTATTCGCACCTACTACACTTTCTTTCGTTTTGATAAAATCTAACACCTCTGATGAAGAATCCTCTTTATAATCTTCATCGACTTGTAACTTGCTGTATAGCTGCACTTTTATTATCTATGAAAATAAATGTATAGAAATTTGGTGGTTTCACAAAAGATATGCTCAAAAAGAGCAACACAATTATCACTTAACCCTATATTTTGTATCACAACAATGCAAAATATTATTTTAGTTTGGAGTCATTTTCGACACCATGCATCTTCATATTCTCATATTACATATGGTATGGAAGAACAGTCTTCTACGCAGTTCAATCGGATATATAGATATGTACATAGCTTAACCCTAATTTGTATATTAAGCTAAAAATAAAGAACGAATTGAAAGTCCGTTTTGACAATTCGTGAAAAGCCTTGGCCTGCCTAAAAGCCGGGACTGGGATTTTCACAGCACAAATTAAATTTGAGATGATTTTAAATCGTAGAAAAATGCCGGATCAAATATATTTATGAATACATAGCCTGAATTGAATATAATTTTAATATGTTTAAGCCTTTAAACTTTTTTAAACAATTTTTTTGGGATTTTGTAATAGAGTGAAGAGTTATACATGCATATATGAATGATTAAAAACTCCTATAACCGTTTTTCTGAGCTAAGTTCTGCCCGAGGTCCTAAGAAATCAAGGAAAAACCATAAAGGAAAGCTAACTTGGGGCGGAGAAGAACATGCTAATTTATTCCGATAGTCCCTATAACAGCTATATGATATAGTAGTCCCATTTTCATGAAATTTAAAATCGCTCTTAGAATCATATAAAAGATGCATACTATATATGAAGTTTCTTTTGGATATCTTATTGAGTGGGCTAATCTGAACATGGCTAGAGCGACTCGGCTGGCGATGATAATCAAAATATAATTTCTTGATGGCCTGTTTCCCTACGGTGCAAAAATCATGACCAAATAAAAATACCCTCTGCAAGGCTATAAACACATCGCAGAATTAGGAAATTTTCATTTTCATTTTCATTTTCTCCATTTTTTGAGATAAGAAAACCCCCAAAGGGCTATTAGCAAGCCCTATTCTTGTGATTAATAATTATTGGAATATTATGTCTTTTATAAGACAAAAACATTTTTTAAGTTTTTTAAAAATTTGTTTCAAACTATATAGAATATGCACTCAGGTTTTTAAGACTGTGATCATCAAAGTCAAGCTGTACCTGTACCTATTCATACCCCATATATGTACATGTATCATCAGTATACCTTTGCTGAACCACCTTAACAGATTGCTAATAGACCCAACTGGGAATTATAACGGTAAACGCACCAATGCTTCTTTTTTCAATACCATAAGTAACCAAATCTAGAAGTAGCCCTCCCATCGTAAAATTAAAAAGGCTTTGTCGTTTAGTTTTGTTTTTGGAAATACTGTTTTTATTCAACATAAATTTTGTTTAAAAGTAATTTTTCTTGCATTTCGTATTTCATGTAATGTATATAGTACTCGATGTTATATAATAACGCATATGCTATTTTTTGTATTTGCTTGCTAAATCTGTAGTTATTCATCATATTTTGAACAATTTCCATTTACTTGGTAACGTTGGTTAGAAAATGAGCCTGAAGAATACACTATGAACATTGACGAACATTTAAATACAAGAATCAATAGCTGGCTGTAGTTTTAGAGTTGGATATGAAGGTGCAGCGAAGGAAGGAGGGAGGCGGCGGTGGCAGTTTATCGGCACCCCTATAAATTGAGTCATACTAATTTCCATTTTCTTTTTTCCTTTTCCTTTTTTTAATATTTCGCTTTAAGTATTTATACGGAAGCTGAACTTAGGGTCAACAAATTTAGCTACTTGGGCCGGCAGCTTGGCAATACTTCATCGTCGTGGGTGCGATTGGGTGTATGATGATGGGTTTTATGTAGTGCGTGCGCGTGTATTCGTTTCTTCGCTTGCTAAACAACAGACATTGATAATTATCTTCGGGGATTTTCGGGGTGCCAGGTGGCAGCTGCACACGCGTCCGCTGCCCTCGAAGTAGCGAAATCGGACACATTCCTGGTGTCCATTTCGGTGCTCCGGCGGGCAGCAATGCTGAATGGGCGCGTGCACAGGCAGCCAGCGGCACGAAGTGGGGGCTACTACTCCGCTGCCGATGCTCCTCATCCTCCTCCTCCTAATCGCTGCACAACACGATAATTACAAACATAAACGACAAGGTGACATAAGTAAAACTTTAACAAAGACTACAGACGACAGAAATTAATTTACAAAAAAAGACAACGCAAAGGAGGGAGGGGCGTGCAAAAGGTAGAAAACAAAATTCTCGGGACAGGAATGTATGCAAATTTTAGAGTGTATGTATACAATTAAAAGCACATGCCTGGAGACCTACTGCTCAGATATATGCGTATATGTAGATGTAAAAAAAACGAACAAACTTTAACAAACTCGTATTATGCTTTGTATGCTGCTCCCAGGATCGTGTCCTCTAAACTATATAGTAAGTATTGGCATACACCATATATATATCGGACCATATATATGTGTGTTTTGTGTGGATATTAGATATTACATTAAGACAACGAACGGCAAAGTGTTTTTTGAATCGAATATAACCCTAGCTGCTGTTCTGTTGCCCGACTCTGCCAAAGAATGAGTTTACTTTTCGGTTCAATATTTAGTGGGTGGAGGAGCTCTTGGTAATAACTTGAACTGTTCCTGCTGGATAGGTGTTGATGCTGGCTGGTTCTCTTCTCTATGGTTACTTCCGTTTGGTTTTGTGTGTTGCACTTAACAATTTAGTCGGTGAATTTGCGATTGACGTTGCGGCCGAACAGGGCGTTACGAATCTCGGGCACCAGCTGCTGGGAAATCAGCTCTAATCTGGATTCCAGAGTGTTGGGCACCTGTGTATGGAATGGAGTCAAGGTCAAGGCTTAGTTTGGTAGCTCAGGCTGCTAGTTGGACGTACCTTGATGCGTCCGTTGAGGGCCAGCAGCTCAACACCGCCGCAGGTATCTGCAGAGAGGAAGTCTTTCTCGTCGATGACCAGATCGACGTTCTGGTTTATCTGGGACTTGTAAGACTCAGCGGCTTTGGGCAGGACATCGCGCACCAGGGAGACATCGACCTCGCGGCAGCGCAGAATTACCTTGGGCTCCATGACCTGGAACAGGCCCTGGACGATGAGCTTGGTCAGCACGGTCTGGTATTCGGAGCTGTTCTTGGTGACCTCGCCGAGACGCTTGCGGGCATCGTCCAGCACGCTGCTCACATGGTCCTCGCGCACCTTCAGCACCTGTTTAATATTATCAAAGCACCAAATTAGCAGTGATTGCAGCATGGGACTCTCAAGGGAAACGCACCTTCAGGCGAGCCTGGTTGAGCATGTTGGAGGACTGGATCTTCTTCTGGAGCTCCACCTGCTTCTCCTTCTTCTCGTAGTACTCCATGATCTTGAGACGCTGCTGCTGGACGAGGCGTCCCTTCTCGATGTTGAACTCCTCCTCGGCCTTGGCGTCGATCTCCTCGGCTTTTTCATTGGCCTCCTGCTCAATGAACGCCATCATGTGTTTGATCTGCAACAAACCGAACGAACGAGTCCATGTTAGTTGGTCCTGGTAAGTTAGTACATCGTCACATGACGATTTCGTTTTCGTATTAAAGTTAAAAACTCTAGCCACTATTTATTTTCGCTAACGTTTTCGCGGCTGATAACGTAACGGGCACTGCTGGTCGTGTGACAGAGAGTGCGAGTGTGGGGGTGCCGCACTAGTCGTCTCGCTCCAACCTATTGCAGCTGTGCGGGGGCCGTGTCACATGACCAGCACGTATTTTTTACTCACTTTTTACGCAAAGTATTTGGACAAATATCTCCGGAATCTTTCCAATTGGCATTGCAACCAACCTACCCATTGCAATTGTAGGATATCTCATGAAGTTACTTAACCCAATCAGACGGGTGCGGACAGCCCAATTAGAATGGGCGGCAGCGAAAAGTTCACATGACCTGTGGGCATTTTTTTGACTGGATCCCATGACTGCGCCATCTTTAGTTGTTACAAACTCCAAGCCCAATCTCTCAACTTGCTCCTTAACTTAGTAGCATTTGTGGCCCCCAGAAAGGCTCCCATTTACCTGTTTCTGTACATCAGCGTCGCTCAATGCCATCTTGACTGCTTTTTTTCACTTGCACAAAACCGAAATGAAATTCAAGTGTTCCGGAGAAATCCTCGTACGACCGTGCCTGCAAATGATCACAAATTTAGTTAAACTAGTAAATTCAGAGCCGAGTTTTGATTGAAACTGCGGAAAAACACGAGGAAACTGGAAAAACGATAAGTTACTTTGCCTTCTGCCCGACGTCTGAAAATTTTCACTGCAAATCGATCATATGATTTCAGGTGGAGTGTGACCCTACTGCGGCAGACCAAGAAATGTGTATTTGGCGGCGGGTACCCTTGGGCTGTCTGGCAGCTCCGCCAATCGAATGGCATTGTCGGCGCTTTCGAGAAGTACGGTAACGTCAAAAGTCTTGAGGGTTGCTATTTATTTCAGTGTGACCAGTTGCAGCGTAAGGGAAAATCTTCGAGTTTTAGCATTATAAACGCAAACTGATACAAGCAAAAAGAAAATAAAAAGAATAAATGAAAATCTTGTTTTCGTTTGGATTTCAGTGAAAATAAGTCCTTCATTCCAACTCGAGAGCCATGGAGACTCTCCTGGAGCAGCAGCGACGCTACCACGAGGAGCGCGAACGCCTAGTCAAGCTTATGGTGGACGAGCACGCCACTAAGAAGCCGGGCGAGAAGGAGCGCATCCACTCGGAGCATAGGCTGAAGTACCTCATGGAGCTGCACCACAGCTCCACTTCCCAGCTGCGCGACCTGTACGAAGACAAGGACAACGAGCGGAAGGCGGAAATCGCCGCCCTGTCGGGACCCAATGAGTTCAACGAGTTCTATGCCCGCCTCAAGCAAATCAAGCAATTCTATAAGTCGCATCCCGCCGAGGTGAGCGTGCCGCTTTCCGTCGAATTCGACGAGATGATACGCGTGTACAACAACCCCGACGACATGAGCGCCCTGGTGGAGTTCACCGATGAGGAGGGCGGGGGCCGGTATCTGGACCTCAACGAGTGCTACGAGCTCTACTTGAACCTGCGCGCCGTGGAGAAGCTGGACTACATCACCTACCTGATGTCCTTCGACCACGTATTCGACATACCGCGAGAGCGTAAAAACCGCGAGTATCGTAAATATGTGGAAACCCTCAACGACTATCTGCACCACTTCATCCTGCGCATTCAGCCGCTGCTGGACTTGGAGGGAGAGCTTCTAAAGGTGGAGCTAGACTTCCAGCGCCAGTGGCTGCTTGGCGTCTTTCCCGGCTGGTCGCTCAAGGAGACCGAGTCGGCGCTGGCCAACACTGGCGCTCACCTCGATCTCTCCGCCTTCTCCAGCTGGGAGGAGCTGGCATCGCTGGGACTGGATCGTCTGAAGTCCGCCCTGGTGGCCTTGGGTCTAAAGTGTGGCGGCACTTTAGAGGAGCGTGCCCAGCGGCTGTTCTCAACGAAGGGCAAGACCACCCTGGACCCCGCACTAATGGCCAAGAAGCCCAGCGCCAAGTCCGCCAGCGCACAATCACGTGAAGGCGAGCGTCACAAGGAGATCGCCCAGCTGGAGGCTCTGCTCTACAAGTACGCCGATCTCCTGTCCGAGCAGCGGTCGGCCACAAAGGAGAATGTGCAGCGCAAACAGGCACGGACGGGCGGCGAGCGGGACGACAGCGATGTAGAGGCCAGCGAGTCAGACAATGACGACGACCCCGACGCTGACGACGTGCCCTACAATCCCAAGAATCTGCCTCTTGGCTGGGACGGCAAACCTATACCCTATTGGCTGTACAAGCTGCACGGCCTGAACATCAGCTACAACTGCGAGATCTGCGGCAACTTCACGTACAAGGGTCCCAAAGCCTTCCAGCGGCACTTCGCTGAGTGGCGTCATGCGCACGGCATGCGGTGCCTGGGTATTCCCAACACCGCCCACTTCGCCAACGTTACCCAGATCGAGGACGCGATAACGCTGTGGGAGAAGCTCAAGTCGCAGAAGCAGAGCGAGCGCTGGATCGCCGATCAGGAGGAGGAGTTCGAGGACTCGCTGGGCAACGTGGTCAACCGAAAGACATTCGAGGATCTGAAGCGCCAGGGACTGCTCTAGAGTGTAGACGTAGTAGGTGTAGGGTGGGAACTCTTTAAGACGCAGCGCAATGAATGGACAATTTTAATGCATTTTTCTGTAAAACCAAGCAATTAAGTTCGAGGTCACCCTTTTATAAAATAAAGTATCTAAAACCATTTAATCGTCGCCAGAATTATTACAAATCCCCCAACTCGCCAGGAGAATTAAACTGCATTTGATCAACTTTTTCAGAAGTCATCTCTTTATTTGAAGCATTTTTATCCAGCTTGCGCGCTTTTGGAATATGTATATTGTAACGATTATATGTATATGTATATCTATGCATGCATATATCTTAATGTTTATAATACAAAGCAGCTGCGCAGTTGAACTAATATCGTTTTGGAAACTAGTACTTACGAAATAATCCGCGAAAGACAAGATCTAGACTTATCGGTAGGTTGCAGAGACTACAAATTAAATTTGGCAAACAACTATACGTATTAATCGAATTAAATATAGAATATTTATGTACAAGTGGTGTTTTTGATTTAAATTAACTATGCTAATCTTTAAACGAAAGCTTTGCTTGCCATTCAACTATAAACTTAAGAATTCAGACCCAACAGTTAAAAAAGTACAAGTACCAAAGATTTGCCATTTAATTCCTTATCAGTAGAGGTGAACTCCCTTCCTTAATCGATGTATGCAATTTCAACGGAACCAATCTCTTTGAAGTTATGCAAATTATATTTAAATAGTTACCAACGACAGACCTATGTAGGTCCTACATACATTTATAATTCAGCCAAAGATGAATGCCTGCATTTTGAGGCCAACATTCTCCACCTTGGCCAAGGGAAGCAGGGAAATCTTTTGTGATGGTGTCTGCGACTCGAAATTTTCGATCTGGAGATAGGGGAACTCTTGGTACTGAGACTCATGGCTCAGCCGGACGAATGCATCCTGGAATGTGTGTAGGTGCACCTTGAAGAGGCAGCGCCCGTGCGAAAGCTTGGGGAGCTGCTTCACCCGCTCGGATAGTTTGTAAATTGCCGAGCGAAGCTGTTGCTCGTACTCCATTAAATTATGGTCCTGTGGCACAGACTTGGCACCTGGATCCTCCAGGGCCTCCACCTGGAGCTGGTAACTCTCCATTGGCTCATTCTCCTTTTGGTAAATAATCACCTCCAGACAAAGTAGCTCCCGGCGGATGAGCAATTCCCGGGCAGATCGCAAAACAGACGCCAGATACTTGTTGAGCGGCGGGAAAATAGAAACCAAGACCGGAGTGTTATACAGGCGACGCTTCTTGAATATCTGAGCCGGATAAACGCCACGCGAGTAGAGAATGTGATGCATTAACACCTCCATCGCCTCCAAATGGATGTCCATTGCACTTTCGGCCTGCATTTCGTAGAGCAAGCAAAAATAACGTCGCAGAAATAAAAATCAATAGCTGTCTGACGAAGGGTGAGTTTTCGATAGACCCCAAATATGAAAAAGGACGTTCCTGAAAACAATATCTCTTTGCTTTAAATATCGAGCTTTATAATTTTTTCAGGGAGAAATTGGGTACGTTCAACAAATTTATATACATATGTACATATATTGTATATGATCGCATCAGTAATAAGTGATCAAGATTGTCTGGTGAACGCAGCCAATTTTGCGAAACTATATTGCCTCTGTCTGCGGAGTACGGAAAAGCAAACCTTTTTTGTGGTTATATTAGTTTTAATATTTTCTTAAGAAATTGGAAGCTAAATATTTTAAATTACAATTTAGAGGTTCGAAGTTGTTGTAAGCTAGTATAATAGTCGCCACCGAAAATACCGTAAATAGTATTTAGCGGAATTACCACGGTCACATTCCTGGCGTCTATCGGCAGTCGCAGTATCGGCAGTAGCGGCAATCTATCGCTGGTTCTCTTTAACGGCCTGTTCCATCTCTAGCTGAAAAAATGGCTGAAATTGGAGTGTGTGTGTGAACAAAACTGTGTGTGAAAAATTTGCGTTTGAAACCAATTCGAAAATACAGGCGTTGCGGCGACAAAATCGCTGCCCCTCGTCTACTGCCCACCGCAGCTGCCCGGCCCGCTAGTGCACTCGGAGCGGGAGACCGAGCGAACGCCAGACGGAGCGCCGAAAAATTTGCGATTGATGCCACTCTCGGCACACAGCAGCGGCCTGCAATTATAGACAAGCAAAGCGCAAGAAGCTACGCGAACGGACTACATTCTGGCTGGGCAAGATCAAGAATGTAGGTGGCAAGCCAAATCAGAGCAGAGAAGCTTCGGGGCGCGGATAACTAGATGAAAATTCAGCAGAGACCAGCACTCCCTATATGTAATATATGTGTAATACACACGCGCCTGCCCCGCCGACAGTGTACACACATCAATCTATCGGCTTGATACACACATACGCAGTTGCATCAGCATGCCCGACCGTGATTCTGGATCCGATTCCGACGCTGGCCCATCCATGAATCAGCAGCAGCAGCAGGCCTCGCGGCCCAAGCGGAACCGGCGCATCATCATGCGGATCGAATTCAACGATTCAGACGACACTGCCTCGGATCCCGACATCGACCAGCGACCCTCCTGCTCAACGGCGGCGGCGGCACGACAGCTTCGCAGCAGTCGCCGCCAAGAGGGGGCGGAACCCAGTTCCGACTCGGATGCAGGGCCCCGGAAGTCTATGCGCAAGCTGCGCAATCGCTACGGCCCGCAGAGCGACTGCTCCTCCAGCGGCAGCGAGGTACGGTTACGCACTGATCTGAAGTGCAGCGACGGCGAGTCGCAAAGTTGTGAAATAACCCTTCTATATGTGCCAATTATTTCATTGCAGATCAATCAACGTCCCATGCGGCTCAGCAAGCGGAAAAATGTAGTGTCCACCGAGGAGGAGGGTTCGGAGGAGGGGGGTAAGACTTCCAGTAGTAGACTTCAGGGCAGCCCTCGCGCTGAACCCGATCCCGGCTTCACTTCCGACAGCAGCAGTAACGATCTGCTGGAGAAGTGCCCCATCTGCCTGCTCACCTTCCGGCAGCAGGAGATCGGCACGCCGGCCACCTGCGAGCATGTCTTCTGTGCGGCCTGTATCGATGCCTGGTCGCGAAACGTTCAAACCTGTCCCATCGACCGAATCGCGTTCGACCGGATTGTGGTGAGGGATTCCTACGCCAGTCGGAGGGTGGTGAGGGAGGTGCGAGTTGACCTGAGCAAGTCGAAGACCGAGCTGGCGCTGGACGACGAGGCGGAGGGGGGCGCGGCCCCTTTGGAGGAGGATGTGACCAACTGTGAGATCTGCGAAAGTCCAGAGCGCGAGGATGTGATGCTCCTGTGCGACAGCTGCAACCAGGGCTACCACATGGACTGCCTGGACCCGCCGTTGCATGAGATTCCTGCTGGCTCCTGGTACTGCGACAACTGCATCGACTCCGAGGACGAGGATCCCGACGAGCAGCTGGAATTGGCCGACGATTTGAGCCAGCTGTACGAGGACATTAGAGGCATGGGCCTGCCCGAGACACGCCTCCGGGTGCGTGAAGTCCAGCAGCCGCCAAGGATCCTACGCACGCGCCAAAACGAGCGTATCCGGGCGGCGATCCTGCGGCGCACCCGATCCGACACTGCCTCGGCTGCCTCGGAGGGCTCTACACAGACGCGCACGCGAACCCGCACCACCACAACGACCACTACTACCACTACAACCACCCGACGCACCACCACCACCAGCAGCAGCGCGACCAGACGACCCGCGCCTCGACGCCGCCGGAGGAGACCTCGCCACCGCACCTACGTGGTGGAGTACGATCTGAACAACTTTGACGAAAAGTTTGCCCTGAAGACCAGCAAGAAGGTGATCCGACGACGTCGCAGGCGCCGACGTCGGGTGGCTGCCGCCGCCACCTCCAGTGAGGGCCCGGGGCGCCGCCTCACCGCCAGCAAGCGACTGGCCGAGCAGCTGGGCGTCAAGACGGACGGCGTGCACAGGTCGCATCTGAGCGGGGGAACTGCCGCCAGCTTCACACTGTTTGGCAATGCAAACGACCTGGAATACTTCTCGGACAGCGAACCGGACTGCGATGGCGCGACGGCTGCTTCCGCGGGCCTCGGCTCCACAGCAGTGCAGACCTCCGTGCGCATCGCCAGTATCGGAGCTCCGCGCATCCGGAAGGCATTGCTGCAGGGAAAGGCTCGTACGGCAGCAACATCAACGTCATCGGCTTCAGCAGCCGCAGCCGGAGACATTTTGTCGTCCATTTTGGATCTGCAGGATCGCTGGCACGACGCCTCCCGCAACCTGAGCGATGTGCATATTAGAGCCGACGGCAGTCTGAATCTCCCCCAAAGAGTGGCGCCTGCAGCGGCACCAGCAGCGGCACCGAAACCGGCGGCTTCCTCGAAGCCCGCGGAGCATGTTACCCAGGCGCCGCTGTACCAGCGCGGAGGAGCTGGACCCAACTTCAGTAGAGGCGGTGGAGCGGGCGGCGGTGGTGATAACTACAACAATCGCTACAGCGGAAATAACAGCTACAGGGGCGGCGGAGCAGGAGCCAGTACCGGTGGAGGTGCAGTCCCGCGACAATCGGCCGGCAGCGGGGGAGACGGTCAGCCGGCGAGCGGTTTCAGCAATCAAAACTTTAGCAGTCCCAGCGCCAACAACACCAACACAAATGTGACTAGCTTCACGCCCTTCCACCTGCGCTTCAATACGCCCAACCGCCAGCAACAGCAGCAGCGCCAGCAGAACATGCCACCTGCCAACCAACCAAACAGCTCACCTTTTCGCGGAAGTACGCCTGCAGCAGTCGCACCGGCGACGGCACCGCCAACGACATCGAACACCTTCCCGGGACAACCGCCGCTGTTCGGACCCCCTCCCCTCGTCAATCACCATGCGGCACCGGTTTTGGGCATGCCACCAGTGCTATCGGTGCCACCTCCACCCACGCCACCCGCCAGCCTCTCGTGGAACAATCCGATCTTCAAGCTAAACACCATGCGATCCGACGACGATGTCGACAATTGTCCCAACTTTTCCATTTACTCGCAAGAGTCGCAGGCAGTGGCCAATGCGTCGTCCATGTCATCGGGAGTGCCGTACGGACCAGCTGCTGAAGAGCCCGATAAGGTATGATGCAATGCTCTGACGCTGTTTGTTTTAGCTTCTCTATAAATATTTCCTATTACCTTGTAGAAAGGTAAAAGGGCTCCGAATTTCCCTTTCGGTGTCCCACCCTGATTCATAGTGCGATTCCTTTGTCACATATCACATATTCACATATTCGGATAAGAGGCTTATACGGGCTTCCCATTAGGATAATAGTGACCTCATCCAAAAACATAACCCATTAACTGGCCATCCACCCCAAAGATTTATAAACTGATAAAAAGAAATAACTGAACCATTATAGACCATAGGTGCCTTCGCTAGACCTTGTACCCCATTCTTATTGTTTTCTACATCAGTTTTGTTTTTGGCTTAAAGACTAATTAAAATATGCACAAAACAAGCATTTTGTAGTCGCCACATCATAAAGCGAAGCTTCTTTCTTTTTCGGTCGGGACAGAAAAACATAGATTGTGTATTCTTCTAAATATATCGCCGATGTATTCGGATATATAATATATAATTTAAAATATAATTTTTAAGCAGCATATTTAATAGGTTCTCTGCACTGGTAAACATAGAGCAAGTGCCACATAAAAGTAAGAATCAGAGTTACTTGAGCTTTAAATGTCGAATTACTTGTTCAAGCTGACAAGTCTAACAAATATAACTAAGGCGCTTGAACTAAACTTGTAAGACTTGGTATACTCCATCTGGTACTTCGAGTTGGAGGTTGAAATAGGTGAAATTGTACAATAAATGTTATTACCTTTACTAATCATAATTTCTAACTTAAATATTATTATAACCATATTAACTTTGCTCTGAAAAAGTGTTGCTGTGCCAAACTCAGTAAAAAATAAACTTCTTTAGTCGTGAAATAGTACAGGCTCCAGAACTTCAATCTGAATATTATTGAGTGCCTGAATGAATCGATTAATTTTGATTAAGCGTCCCAAAAGAAAGCCTGAGGAGTAAAGCCGCTAAAAGATCTTCGAATAAATTGATGTTAGAATCGTTTTTTAGGCTTCTCTCAATCTTTTTTAATCATAAATGGATGATTAATATATCCTCCATCGTACAAAAAAATTATTTGGTTTTGATAAATTGATTTAATCGATTTTTTAAGTTCGGAATTGACGAAAAAGATAACTGCAGCTCAACTGCAAAGAAAAATATTAACATTTCCCTATAAATATAAAAAATCAAATTTTTTGATATATTTTTTGATATAAAATGATTACTTAATCCGCCACTCCCCAAATAATCAAACAATCATTCCGCTGATCGCTTGACTCCCCCTAGGTGATCATTCAACTAACCTCGTTTTGTTTACTTTCTTCCAAAGGAAACCCAGGACGATGATGATATGAACGAAGATTTAGTACAATTGGACGACGATGATGAGGATGAGGACAATGATATACCATTGCCACCCGGACCCGAGCCCGAAGCCACCGTACCCGAAAAGGCCAATGATGACCTTTACGAGCCGGAGAATCCAACAGATGAGCCGGACGAAGCGGAGGAAAACAACGACAAAGCCAACAGCGATGGTGTACCCATGGATGAGTCCGAGGTGTCCGACACCGAGGGCGGCAACAGCAACACACGCCCTCAGCCGGAGCACGTCGATGAGGACGAGGAGGAGGAGGACGAGACCAAGGCCAAGACTCCCAGCACCCCCAGTCCGGCGCTTAAGGAGGATCGGGGAGCTGATCGAGACCGGGCCAAGGGAGTACTTGAGCTGTACGACGACAGCGACTGGGAGGAGTTGGACATTGACAAGCCCAAGGAGTTCGAAAAGGCACTGGACAAGGGCAAGGAAGCGGAGCCTGCGGATAGTTCCAAGCCAGCTGCTTCGAAGAAGTCGGCAACCAAAAAAGATGGCAATGCGAGTGGCAGCGAGCATGAGCAGGATCGCTCCTACACACCCTGTTTGGACGAGAAGATCTTGGGCGAGGCCGAGGAGGAGGCGGCTAAGAAGAAGGATGCTAGCAAAAGTCCAAAGTCGCGATCCTCTAAAGCTGACGCTGACGCTTCCGACGACGAGGAGGGGGAGGAAGCGGTTCGGGCGCCGGCCATTGCCACGGATATTGTGTCCGAAGATGATCTGACAAACGAAAACGAGTCGAAGCGGCAGAACAGTCGTAGTCGTAGTCGTAGTCGCCGTCGCAGTGGCAGCCACGGAGGTACCGTCACAACCGAGGACAACACCAAGTTGAAGTCGCGTTCAAAGCGCAACAAGGAAGAGTCTTTCAAGAAGGTAGGCAAGCGGCAGAAGGATCGCAATTACCGTGGGGACAAGCCGTCGACGGCTTCGAGGAGTCGCTCCAAGAGCCGGAAGCGCAGCAAGAGCGTCAGTCACAGCAGGAGCAGGAGCAGGAGCAGAAGCAGGAGTAAAAGCAAGAGCAGGAGCAGAAGCAGGAGCCGGAGCAGAAGCCGGAGTCGTTCGCCCAGCCGCATTCGAAACCGGCGTCGTCGTGGCAGCCACTCCAGATCCTATTCTCGCTCGCGTTCACGCTCCCACTCTCCCGGCCGAGGACAGAGGATGGCCTTTCGCGGACGTGATCACCAACGCGGCGGCTTCATACGAGGTCGTGGCGGTCTGCGCTTTAACTACCGCAATCAGCAGTTTCACAACCGGCCGTTCCAGCATTATGGGAACCAGAACCAGCAGCACTTCCACCAGCAGCACCAGCACCCGCACCAGCACCACGGCCAGCAGTACTTCCACCAGCACCAGCAAGGCCAGCAGTTCTTTCAGCGTCCCAAGCGCAGGGAGATGCCACGTTACGATGTCAGGAATGTGGTGGGCGCATCGAGGCACCACCAGCCGCAGGCCAAGGATCGCTATGGTCGCGATGCTATGCGCTCGGCCAGAAGCCGTTCGGGCAGACGCAGCTCGCGCAGCTTCTCGCGTAGCGTGTCGCGCGGCTCGAGGGGCGGTTCCTTGCGCTCCCGTTCCGGTTCCCCAAAGCGGTTCCGCAGCTTCAGCATGTCCCCTACGCCACCGCCGGGCACAACGCCATCGCCGCACAAACAGGGCGGCGGCGGCGGCGGCATTCGTCGAGGATCTCCGGGGGCCCGACGCTATGCCCGCTCGCCCTCGCCCCTGCCGCCCCCGCCCATGGGAGAACGGGACCATAGTCCTGTTTCCCTGCGCTCGCTCTCCCCCAATCGAATCAATGGGGGCGGCGGTGGCATCCAGCGATCGCCAATGTACCTGGCCTCGCCGCGTTACACCCCGCGGCTGAGTCGCAGCAGGAGCCGGAGCCGCTCCAAGACTCCCAAGGATGCGCCCAAGAAGAAGAAGAAGAAATCTGACAAGAAGAAAAAGAACAAGAAAAGGGCGAGCAGCGGCAGTCCAACGGCGGCCGCCAGAATGCGACGCATTTCACGGCAGCGTGATCCTTTCGAAGACGCCGACGACTTTCTGGCGCCGCAGAGAAAGCGAAAGAAGGGAGGCGGCGGAGGCATAGTCACTGGCGGACAGTGGTCGCCCTCGCCGTCGCCGGGTCGCTGCGATTTCCTGCACGACGGAGGCTGCCAGGACAAGAACCCGTCATGGACGCCGCCGCTTGAATCACCCAAGGGCGGAGCCGGTGGCGGTCACTACGGCAATGATGGCAGGCTGTCGCCCAAAAAGTCCAAGCGCAAGCGGGACAAAAGCAAAAAGAAGAAGAAGCAACAGCAGCCGCCGCCACCGCCAGAGAAACAGCGCAAGGAGAAGAAGCGCAAGCGACGCACACAGACGCCGGAGCCAGTTCCATCCAAGGAGGTCTTCGCGTCGGGCAACAACATCCTGGTGAGCGTCAGCTTCAACAAGGAGGCAACCAGCAGCAGCACCTTGAACTCCCAGCAGCAGCAGCAGCAGACGGTGGTGACCATGCCCTCCAGCAGGGACGATCTGCTGAGCAACCGCATGACGCCCATGGATCGCCTGGCCAGCAACAGCTTGGCCAGTGTGGTGGCAGCGAGCAAGAAGGGCAAGAAGGAGAAGATGCGCAAGCGCAAGAAGCTGGAGGCCAAGCCGGTGGCTATCATCGACCTGGAACGCTCGCCCTTCCAGGTCCACCAGGAGCCAGCGGATGTCATTGTGCTGACAGACAGTGAGGACGCGACTGACCCACTCTCGATGAGGAGGGACAGGGATCACGACATAATGAGGGAGAATGGCCAAAGGGAGAAGACGCCGCAGGTAAACTCCCTGGACCCCATCATGGAGACCTCGTACGAGAACATGACGCTGTCCACCGGCCCCAAGACGCCACCGGAGCCGCCGCTGGTCAAGTTCAGCCTGCCCAACAAGAAGTTGCAGCAGCAGCACAAGGTGCGCAGCAACCCGCTTCATGACGACGCCGACGACATCAACTCGGCGGACGAGCTAGAGGCGGCCTGTTCAGGCCTCACCGCCGAGGAGCCAACGTCCCAGCACGGTCACGATGGCGGCGGCCAGAAGATTGGTCCGAACACACCGCCGGAGTCGGGTCCGTGCTCGCCGGATGCCTACGATCCCTTCGAGCCGACCAAGTCCCCCTCGCTTTCGCCGCGTTCGCCGACACCCACGCCGGGTCAGAGTCTGGACAAGCAGCAGGTGGCCGGCATGCCCGCGAGTAGTGCAGCTGGTTCCGGGTCTGGGGACAAGGGAGAGAAGGGAGAGACCACCCAGGCGCCCGTCTCCAATGCCAGCACCAGCACCCAGACCCAGACCAACGTCATCAATCCGGTGGATCTGGTGATGGCGCTGATGAACAAGCCCAATCCAGGCGGAGCCGCCAACCAGCAGGAGAGCGAGGTAAGCTCCGCCCAGTACATCAGCAGCAGCTCCATCAGTCTCTCAGTGGGCGTTGGATCCAGCTCGGGCGGCGCCAGCGGCGGGGCAGCTGGTGGCGGAGGCGACAGCCATGACAAGGCTTCCGAAGCCAATTCCATCACTGTCCTCTCCAATGTGCTCCTCACGAGCAGCAGCGTGGTGTCCAGCTCCCAGCACATACCCTCGATTTCTAGTCCCACGCCGCTCTCTAAGAAGCTCACCCCCCTGCCCAAGGCCGGCGGCAGTGTGGCCAGCAGCAGCAGTGGCCTTGGAAATCTGCCCACCACCAGTGGAGGCGGCGGAATGGGTAGCGGTGGCGGCAACCTCCGGAATGGCAGCGGTAGCGGCAATGCTGGAGGATCGACCAACGCCCTGGACGACTCGTTTAACTTGGACATCGAGAGCCCCTATTCGCCCGGCTCGGCGGACTACGAGGATCTCTTCGAGCCACCCAGCCAGCCGGAGACGGGCGGCCGACGCTCGAAGGGAGGCGCTGGCAAGACGGAGATGTTCGATAACCTGTTCGGCAGCAGTTCGCCAGTGGGCAACATCCGGGTGACATCGCGCTACAACTCGGGCAAGAAGAGCCGAAGCAAGGGCGACCGCAAATCGAAAACAAAAGGTAATTGTTGCTTTCACTTCAAATTGGCTAACTATACCTATTACACCCCCTTTTCCAATTGTCGATGGCCTGTTTCCAAACAAATTAGATTCCCTCAAATTAAGAAAGGCCTGTTAAATATTTCTCCTTTTGGCTTAAGATCAGATGAATGTGGCATAAGCTTATCAAGGAAGGTGTTCAAGATAATCTAATTAATATCAGCTGAACTTTTCAAGAGACGGGATGAATTTGTTTCGGTTTGGCGATCACAAGTTCGACCTATGGGTCGAAATAGAAATAGATTAGGTTGCCTAGATTCCTAATCAAAATTCTTTTGCTTATGTAAGTATGAGGGGGAAGAGTAAGGGGTCTTGCTTGGGCTTTTTAACTTACCTTTGTTATATACAAATATTATTATAGTATTGGCGATTTTTGTTTAAAATATGAAGGTTATAGATCAGGCGTGGGCACTATATATACAAGGAAGATTAGCTGCGCAGCAAGATAAAACCAAAAAAACCCAACACCACCGCGACATGGGTCAGGCAGAGAATGCGATCAAAGGGAATAAGCTGGCGAAAGTTTAAAAATATCGCCTTTCTAATTCGAATCTGTCAATTTCTTAAGTCAAGAACAACTAAAAAACAAATCACAACTATTTTACTTAGAGTAGAGCTCCGCAATTCTCTTTAAAATTGTTCTTGTTTTAAGTTTGTTGTGTGTTTTATGGATCGCTGAACACGAGGTACGTTCGAATGGGACGATTTGCTGGCGCCACTCAAAAAGATTTGAAAGGAGCCACTAAGTGCCCATCTAGGTTACAGGTTAAAGCAGATTACGCTGAACGTTTCCATCTTTCGCATATCTTTGTTATACTCTCAGTCGTGTCGCTATCATGAATTGTTATAAATAGAGGGAACATTTAAGCCAATGCCCAAGTTAAGAGAAATTTATTTAATTGTAAAATGATACATCAAAAGATACATAAACAAATTTATAATATAACATCAAAGAGAAAAGGCGCAATCTACTAACAATCGGATCGACAGAAAAGGAATAGTGTTTTTTCAGACCAAGGATAGCCAAGAATTTGGTTTGCTACTAAAGAAACTAAATATAACAGATAAATAATAGCAACATATAATACCGGAAATATTTAACTCATAAGTAAAATATATTTTTTTTGTCTGTTTGTACTGAATTAATTTCATATGTTTTCTTGGAACTCTTTCAGGTGGAAGAATACCTGATTCATATGACGATGTGCCCAATTCGGCAATGGATCTGCAGAACAAGGATAGAGTGAGTCCATTTCACGCAGACACCGCGTTAAGCACCGACAAATAATGCAATTTCTTGTTCACTTTACAGTTTTTACGCAAGTTAAATCGGCAAGAACGTGTCGTTGAGGAGGTGAAGTTGGTTTTGAAGCCGCACTTCAACAAGAAGGTGATTACCAAGGAGGACTACAAGGATATCATGCGAAGAGCTGTGCCCAAGGTAACAATTTCATGATAGTTAATTGCAACACGATATACATACCTTCTTGAATCTCGTTTTGCTGCTCAGATCTGCCACAGTCGGTCTGGTGAAATTAATCCACACAAGATTAAAAATCTTATTGACGCCTATGTAAAAAAATTCCGGGCGAAGCACAAGAAGTTGAGTCTCCTCAACACGGGACAGGTTAGCAGTGCGGTCAAGTGTGCCGCCTATCTTAAGAAGCTATAAGCAGGCAAGCAGTAAGTATGGCGCGACTCGTCTTTAGAATTCAACGATGAATATACGAATTTATTTGCAGCTTTTGAGTAGAAACATGGAAAGAATTTTGTGGTCGCATGCATTCCTACCTACACCCTACCTACCATCATCTAATTCAAAATCAACTATAATCACCGGCCGCAGTCGCAAGAGATATGGGAAAAGTAAAAGGAAACCACTCATAAACTGTCATAACTATTGGAATTTAGTTGTTAAGTCAATTTTAGGTCACATTACGAATGATTTTAGAGCGTAAGCGTGAGAGAGAAGTGAAGAAGTATTTAAAATTAAGCAGAAACAACCTTTGCCCCACAATAATTTCATTTTTACCCAAAGCACTACACGAGAAACACTTTATTTATATATCAGACTAGTTCATTAGATTGTTTATTCGTACGACACCCTGTAATGATAATATCGTGACTGTGTTCCGCAGTAACATTAACCAATTGTAAGTAGTTCGAGTGATGAAGGCAAAACTAATTGTATTTTACCTCTGATTATTTAAAAATATTTTAATTAAATCACATCTGAGAAACCTAACTGATGGCCCGACCCAGGAACACCACTGGCTTGCTGGCCGGCATGGAGAACTCTTCTTGAAACGGCAGAGCGTGTTATTTCGAACGATTGTAATTATGTATTCATATATGAATAGCTGCACGGACAGGACAGTTGCGCGGCATATTTATTCACCCTGGATTTCGCATTGTCTGCTGTCAGTCATGATTTTTAAATAAAGATTAAGAGTATATGCATTAAAATATACAATTAATACATACACAAATTGTGCTAAATCGTTTTGTAAATATATTCATTTAAATAAAAATAAACGCGACCATTAACTAATCCAACTATGACATTTTGCCTCGAAGGGGCGGTCGACTCATTTAGAAGAAATAAAGGAATTGTCAATTTATTTAGGCCAAGATCAAGGGTTTTTATATACTATATATGTATGTATATATACATATATAATATATATTATATATTATGTACATATTATATATTTACATATTTACATTGCAAATATTCGGAGGGGTTTTAGGCGAACTCGAGGTATAATTCTGTTCAATTTCATTTACGTAAATCGATAAGCCAATCTTACACACAGAAGCGATCCGGCTGAAAACCAAGTCAACCTCATCAGTGCACAGGGAGAATTAAAATTGGGTGAGACGATTAGAACTCTTAATTTGAGGATTTTTTGTACGTATAAATTATTGAGAACTTTTATACCCTAAAATGTAGTTATTTTCTTCACTCTCCATAGATAATTCTTTATTTCTGCCTATTTATGTGTCCAAGGTCCAAAAGATAAAGACTAAAGAATTTCAGCTGCCCTCATTGCGAATTTTTTCGGCATGTGCTAATGTTGAAGTGTCAGAGGGGTCCTTGTGTGTTAAGTTGGGCTTTTCGTTTCTGCTCTTTAAACTCACGAGATTAAGAGGTCTAGTTCGCTTGAATTTAATGGCATATGGTCAAGGATCGAAACGAGGTCGAACCGAACTAGACCTCGAGTTGCGCTAAAAGCCATCATAATACAAATATTGGTCGATAAAACATAAAATAATATTACAAATATATATGCAATATTTATGGGAATTCACTTTAGTTGAGAGCCGAATACAGTTTGTCATAATTAATAAAAAAGGAAAGTAAACTTGATTTAACTTTTACTTTAATTAGTTTCAATCTTAAGCTTATAAACTTATAAAACTTCCACTCTTATAAACAAAATAAAAAGCTAAAAAAAATATATGAGAAAATAACTTTATTATCACTCAGTTCCATTATCATTTTTAAACTTAGTTTTGTTATGAATCGATTAATATGACCAAAGCTATTAGTCAACTTTGACAGATTGTAGGAAATTTAAAGCAAAGTAAAGGAGCTACAAGGTAATCCCCTGAAATCACTTTTCGCTTTATGTCTTTGAAAATACTTAGATTTTAAACAGCATCAATATTTTACCCGAAAGTTGACATAAGAACGATATTTTAACGTTGCGATATATGTGTGAAACGTCGGTATTCTGTTTAATAAATCGGAACAATATAATCGAAGAGAGAGACAAATAAATGAAACAATATTTCCGATAATATCAATATTTTAGCATAAAATACAATATTTTTTTAAAAAATTTTACTTTTACGTTATTTTTGATATGATAATAAGCGCAATATTTTTGTCGACTTATCATATCTGGGTTTTCCTCCCGAAGCCAGATTTAGACAATACATATTTTTTAGAAAGTAACGTAAATATGTAAGAAAGTTCTAAAAAGAATTAATGCAAATAGGGAGGAAATCCTTTTTTTGACGTTCTCCAAGATCTGCCGATTGCTTCAAAATCTCCCGAAATTTTCTTATGATATCCCAATATAACTTTAAAGCCTTTGATTTCCCTCAAGTACCACAAATAATCTAGAAGCTGATTCATATTTTTTGGTAAAGTTTATTAGTTGGATCTTTGTGTTCTGCTTTTGTTGCTTTTGTTAAATGTATGTATATAAAGTATGTGTATATAATAAATAGTTTTGCACATTTATATTTTGTCATCGAAAAAATGATTACAGTGTCTACTTGAAGACGTTTAATCCTCATAGATGAGTTGCGAATATTTGCTCCCAATGTGGCGTGATCGATCTTAGGGACAAACCAAGTAAACAAATAAATGTCCTCCGTTTCGAAAGCGGTTTATATCGATAAACAATTGAAATAGTGTAACGTATATATTCAACTCAGTTATCCTTTCGAGCCTTTTGATTTAGCTTGGATTGCCTATTTTAGCTTTCAAGATTACGAACAAATTGTGCTAAATCTCCTTGTAAATAAACAAAGTATTTAAAAATAAACGTACATACGTGTTCAACAAAAAATATCCTTAATAAGCACTTTGTTTGATTTTCGGTAGTCCTCAATTCAGGCAATCGACGGTGTTACTTGCAATTGGGCATCTCCAAAATTGTGAGGTTTAACAAAAGGTTGATCAACAAGAGGCAAAGAAACGAAGCAGGTTGCACGATTCCTTCTTAATAGGTTTTTGTGGCTATATGTTATATGTACTTATTTTGAAATTTGGTTAGATTACGATTTTGTTTCAGGGTTCTCTATATTAAATGCCAGTTTAGTTGTCGTATGAGCGCAGACTTTGGCTTACACTCTCGTCGGAGATTGTGCGATTCCACACCACATTCGCGCACACTATGATGCCACTTTCTTACTGTGATCTCTACCAGAATCCGGAAGACTTGCCGCCAGGTGGGTTCTTCACTTTGATGCACGCCCGAACACCAGATCTGTCCAGTTCCTCTGTAAAATGTTGTAAAATGTCTATAAGAAGCTATTCTTAATAGTTGTTCGTCCCACAAAACTTACCGCTAATGGAGAACGATGACTCTTGCAAGTCACGCTTTCCATCGACACGTCCACGCACCGAGGGCGTGCTGCACAGTGAGCCCTCGGCCGGCATGGCCAGGTTGCCGGCCAGCATGGCGCTGATGGGCTCCTGCACTGGAATTTGAATGTCCAGCTCGGCAAACCGCTTGGCCACATTGCCGTTCTGCTTCTCCTCGTGCTGCTCCTCCGGCTGCGACTGCGACTGCACTTTGCCCTCAATGATGTCGTAGACAAACGGCGGACGAACGGGCGTCGGAATGAAGCGCCCAAAGCCCTCTGCCACACGAACGTTTCCTCGCTCGGCACAGATACGTCCACGCACCAGAACGTACTCGCAGATGCCGTGCACGGTCATGCCCTCGAAGATGTTGAAGTCACAGGCATGGTGGTGCGTGTCCTTGGAAATGGTGCGGGTGGCATTTGGATTCCAGACCACAATATCGGCATCCGAGCCAACAGCTAATTGAAGAGGAACAAGAATAAATACGTGTTGTTCAGATATGTACGTTTGTATGCCCTTTTCGGATATAGGAATAGCACAACTGACAATTAGAACTATCTTCTGTGCCTAAGTTTAGCTAAGTTTTTTTTGCAGTTCCTACAAACTTAAAAGTTGCAGTGCTTGCGCCACAAGACTTACCGATGCGTCCCTTCTGGGGATATATGTTGAAGATCTTGGCCGCATTTGTGCTTGTTACGGCCACAAAGCGACAGGGATCGAGGAGGCCAGCGTGGACACCCTTCTCCCATACCAACGACATCCGATCTTCTACGCCATTAACTCCGTTGGGGATCTTAGTGAAGTCTCCCTTGCCCAGCGCCTTGTGCTCCTTGTTGAAGGTGCAGTTGTCGCTGCCGGTCAGCTGCAGGTCGTCACTATGAGCAGAAGTTACAAAGTGGATCAATATCGGGGTATAGTGGTACGATCCTTGAGCTTGTCAGTTAATTAAAACGAGAGAACGAAACGAACAATCACCGCAGGGTGGGAGGTGCAACGATCATGTCTGATGCTTGAAAACTTACTTACTTCTTTCTATAACACTGAACATGCGAGGACTTCAATTGTAGGTCTGTTCTATTTCAATCTTGATACATATATGAGCGACTGGGGATACTTACTACGCCAGGGACTTCATCAGCTGTCTGGGCGTCTCGGCAGACTCGCGGATCGGCGGACTGGTGATGCAGTAAATGCGATCCCCCTTGGGCACGCCGCTCATGGAGCGGCCCAGGGAGCTGGCCAGCGTCTCACCGAAGACGCAGTAGCCGCTGCGACGGGCACGACCCACGAGCTCGGCGGATGATTTGCTGGTCAGGCCGGACACGAAGAGCGGCGTCTTCATCTGGGCGATGGGTGAGCATGTGAGTGAAGCATGGGCAAACATAGAAACGTCATCAGATTGGATTAGTGTGTTAGGTCGAGCCGGAGGGCAGTTAGGGTGGTTAGTTGGTTAGTGGATATGATACAAGCAGGCATTAGCACAGGCCCGGTTAGTATGCAGATTGGCCAACATCAACATATATAGTACATTATCCCAGGACCAGAGACCGTAATCATTAAATGTACATAAAAACTAACGAAAATAGCTAGCTGAATTGTTCCTTATAGTTATATTAAGTTTAAATGAAAGCTTTTAGTGAAGCCAATGGATGTTTTTCGAAAGGAAAAGTCTGATATGATAAATCGATAAAGATATCGCGCATAATCTCATACCGAAAAAAACTGTATGTTTTTATTTATCGATAACGTAAATATAGTGAAATACCGGATTTCAAGTTAAAATTTCAATATCATTGATATTTTTAAATAGATATAGAGAATGTCAATAAATTTAGTTATCTACTTTTATCTTTAAAACTTTATTGTTGAAATTTCTTGAATTTATCAATTTATTGACTTTATATACATATAAAAAATCTATTTATTTATAGGAATTAGCGACAAATATCAAATATAATATCTATCTTTAATATACGACTTTTTTGTCTTAAAAACCTATAACTTTCACCTATAACTTTAATCTATCAAATTTTTGGTATTAGCATCGCATATTTATCAAAAAATAAACCACAATTACCGACGAAATTCGATCTTATTCTATAAATATACATAAGCTATCTATATATATATCTTCATAATTGAATAGTTTCTGTTTTTTTGTTGGTCCTTGTTTTTTCTGTTATTTACGGTCCCCGTCCTCAACCCGGGCTGAACTTACTTCGCCAGCAGCTTCATCAAGAACTCGGGCGTCGCCTTGTCGGGCCGCAGGGGCGGACTGAGCACATGCGCCGCCTCATGATCGAAGCCCATGTGCTGGCAGCAGGTCGCATCCGTGCCCAGCGCCGCGGCCAGGGTCTCGCCCATTATGTAACGACCCCGGTACCGTTGGCGGGCCCTGGCCAGCTCAATGCCCGCCGACTTGCTCATCACGTGGACCACATACAGTGGACAATCAGCCTGGAAGCCGGCAGCCGGCAGTCGGGAGTCGGGATATTCGTTTATATCGAGGGGTTATATCGAGTGCCGCATACCGCATATATAATATGTACAAGGGTGCATCATACACAATGAAAATAATAAGAAATCAAAAGGTGTAACATATAAATAAACGATAATTACAGCACAGCCTGTTTCAGCTGGCCCTCTACCGACATCCACATCCACCACTCACGCTCTCTTCTCTCCCGCCGGCTAGTCACCGGCAGTTGGGAGTGGTCTTACCTGGTGGGCCAGAACGCAGGCGCGGTGTACGGCCTCCGCCTCGACTTCCTCGGGCCGGGAGAGCTCGTGACCCTCAGGTCCATTGATGCCCTCAGCCAGCAGGCGCTGCGTGTTCTTCGCAATGATGTCCCCATTCTCGGCATGGACCTGTTGGATTAAGTTGAATTACTAACTATTAATATCACTTAATTGAGAATTGGGTGCATTTATGAAAATTATATTTTCAAAATGAGTTATTCTTGTCCACTAAAGTCGCTCTTGTGACAACTAGCACGTGCTTGTTACTAATTTATAAATTATTTTTACCATAGCGACGCCGTTTAAGTGTCGAATGCGCTCAAAAACATCTAAAAGGTCTGAATCGTTCAGCTGGAAAGTAAGACGTGGTTATTATTTAACCTAATTAAATCAAAGAGAGTATACCTGGTAGAGGCCCTTGTAGGCCATGAATGTTTTGAAGGAGTTAACTCCAAGCTCTTTGCACAGAATTCCAATCTCCTCCGAGACGGACTTGGACCACCAGGTGATTCCTACATGCAGGCCGTAGTCGCAACACACCTTGAATGTAAATAAAGAATAATAATACAAATAATAACTGTTAATTAATACTAATAATAAGTATATTTTAGAGACATTTCATTCTCCATTTACAAAGATTAAAGACTTGTTTCTGAACAATTAAAAAGTGTAAATATCTCACCTTGGGATCGGCCCAGCTGCGCCACTTGTCGTAGGCCTCGATCATCGACTCATGTTTGTTGGGCAGAACGAAATCGACTGAAAGAACGACAGTTGTAAGCTGGTAAACTAGTCCTCGAACAGGGATTAATGCTTACTTATCATTGTGGTGCCACCAGCCACGGCGGCCTTGGTTCCATGGTAGAAATCATCCACGGCGACAGCTCCGCCAAAGGGCAGCTGCATGTGCGTGTGGGGATCAATGCCGCCGGGAATAATCATGAGCCCGCTGGCATCGATGGTTCGTACTCCTCCGGGTATTGTGATTTCAGAAGCGGGTCCCACAAACCTGAGAGGGAGTTATAGTTTAATAATGAACTAAAAATAATAGATTCTAATATGCACAGAATTCTGTTAAGAATAATAAAAGTACTGCTTTCATATTTCTAGATTTGTGATGAAAATATTTATGATAAATCTTTTTATGAAATATTTTTTAATCTAAATATAGGAGAAGTCTTATAAAAGGACTTGAAAAAGACGAAATTTTGTTGTTTTGATTTTTTAAGTATTTTCCTTATCAAATATTTATATATTAAGTATGGCTTGTATTTGAAAAAAAGAAAATAATAAAACGGGGAAATATACATGGGTTTTTAATCCTAAAATCATGACACATACTTGATGATTCCGTCCTCGATGTAAACGTCCGCCTTGAACGATTTATCATGGTTGACGATCTCGCCTAAAGTAAAAAGCAATGTTTTTTTATGTTTGCTATGTATGAGTATCGTTCAGGGCCAGATGATAAGCTTACCATTCTTAATGTAGACACGATTCGCGGCGCTCTGCAAGTGAATCGGCACCTTCTTAACCGGTTTCGGGCTAGTCGACATGGCGAGAGTCTGCAGTTAAATGAGTGAGTGCTGTGAGTGAACGAACGAAAGGCTAGACTGGGGAGGATTTCCCCATTTCCCACAGACACGCGAGCGAACAGGCAGGCATTCATTCATTCAAATGGGGTTGTTGGGCCTTTTGTGGTGGCTTATGAGTCATCGTCATCAGAGGCATCGCTCCAGGACAGGCTCCAGACGCGTGCCGCACATTAAATGCTTTGCAAACTGAACCTAACCCTATGTACTCAAAAAAATAATCAATTCCAGGAGCTCTGTGTCTTAAAATCTATCTGGAACTGAACATTCCTGCTCTTCTTTGTGAAAAAATGTTGCAAATCTTTACAAGTCTTAGCATGATCTGATGAAAACTTTTAAGGAATATAGAAAGTGAGCAACTTCGATGATTTACTAAATTAGGTTACTTAATATCACTCTTTATATTAATTTATAGTAATTATTTATTAAGTAAACAAGTTATGAAGTTTTCTTGGCCTTTCATTATTATATTGTTACTATTTCCTTATCTAAACTCTGTACAGGAAACTTAATTATTAAACATTTCATTTTCAGTGTATATGTGGGAAATCGATAGGTATTATGACCCCGACTCTCCGCTGATTACGATGATACTGATGACGAGGCTGTGACCCACAGTGTAGCAGCAACGCAAATGTCATCGCAGCTCGTTTGTCTTTTTAGCAGATTGGTTTCTCCACTCGTCAAGCGTTTTGTTCCGCCGCCAGACAACCGAACGCGACACAATATAGTAACTGCATAATGTGGCAGGCAGAATTTTAATGTTGCGCCTAAGCCATTACAAGGGCCATCTCCTCTCTTCCGACATTCAGTCGGAACGCCTCTGTCTGCGCTGCAGTTGTGGCCCAGTCCAATGCAGCCAACCGGGCCAGCGGCCATTAACCTTTGTTGCTGAAGTGTTATATGGCCTACCCGGCTGTCGTGGTCCCCCTCAAGTACTCCCTATTTAGTGGCGAGTGTTGCTCTGATGTACTGCGGACGGATGGTGACTCGAGAATGCCATTGACGATGGCCCCAAGAACAAGAACAAGCACAGGCACAAGTACAAGCCCAAGCCCAAGCCAAGAAGTTCAAATTGTGCCGCACGAGCACAACAAACCGACCAAAAGCGAGTAGGGAGTTCGTTGCAGGAAGTATTTGTTATGGGTCTATGAATATACGAGGGCCTCCCATACAGCTGCGGTCAATGGGACAGAACCACTACCACGAAATGTGGGCTAAAGTGATTTATTCTGTCGGTGTTACTGCAAGTTATTCCTTATGGGTTATTGCAGTGTCTTTTTTTTGTGTCAAGACATCACAGATATACTAGAGTTTAAACAAGACACTCATTTTGGTTCTCAAAATATTCATATTTCATTAGGATTAGGCTGAATTTAGTAATACTCTTTTCCATTTAATATATTCTATGATTTTACATTTTTCTGAAGTCAAAGGGACAGTTTCATTGGGAAATTGAGTTGATTAAAGTAAATTGTTTGTCTTCTATTTTTTATGTGATGAAATTACTATCAATTGTGTTCAATGTTAATGTTTATAAAATCGGTTATGAATTATATATTATAATATATTCATACAGTAGCTACTGATGCTGATGATTCTAGTGGATGAGCAACCGAGTTGAATTATTTATGCAATCAAAACTGTTGCATAAATGCCACTTGCCTTCCAAATACCAAAGCGTTGTCATACAAGTTTGACTTGTTTTCGAAACTAGCATTCGATTATTAAATTTTAATCCATGTAAGGTGTTCCCGAAAAATCTATATATAAGCATTTATAAATTAAAGATTAATTACACCCTGATTATAGTCAGAAGCTTGCGCCTTCAAGATGAGCAAACACAAGGGAGTGGATGATGGACTTGTCAGTTTCATCTTGTACTTTCAAAGTTATTTATATACATTTTATTCCATGAAGTTTCAACAGCTAATCATAGAGTAAAGTTTTAGATTTCAACGCCTTTGGTATTTACAAAGAAAGTGTTTATACTATTAAATCGCGGGCTACTCAAAACTATAATGCTGCTATATTTACTATTTACCTATTAGGGTATAATAACGAGTGGGTAGCTTTCTCTCTTAAATAATTTATAAAACTGCTTCTGCTACGCTTAGAAAAAGTGCTCCAAAATCATATGCAAATTGAATTTATAATTAAATATATGTATATATGTAAATAAATGTTTAGCTTGCATTTCATGGTCCAACTCTTTGACCCTTTAATTTTAATGGTTGGTTAATTGATTATTCCAGAGCCTACTTAGCAACTTACAATTAATAACATATATAGACGAAGAATCCATTACCAGATGCTACATTGTTTACCCCCACTGTGCGAATGCCTACTTTGTTATGGTAATGATTATTGGGGGTGCATGACGTGTTTGAAGATGGCTACATTTCATTCATTCAATTTACACTGGTGCCGGCCTGGTGATGGCTGATGGCGATTCTCTCCGCATCTGTAGGTGGACGTGGACGCATATATTGGATTAAGCGAGCACTTTCCCCTTTGACGGCGAAACATCCGAAATAAACAGAAGCGAACGAAGCCTGGTGCTGCCGAGTGCATGTGTTTGGATGCACTGAACTAGATTATCTGTTAGCATGTGGAGGTATATACTATACACAATGCACTGTTCTGCTATATACACATATAGAATATACACACAAGTGGGTTTGTAATGCAGCCGCATTAATGTAGGGGAAAATGTGCAAAGCTCATTCTTTCTCTGTTGTGTCTGAATTTTGTGGGTCGCTGGCGCTCTCTTTGGGCATACGAGTTTTTTCTATTCTATGATTTTGTGGCTGCCTTTTAAAATATTTTTTATATTTTTGCATTAGTCACTCACCACTGGCTGGACCAATTAAGCACTTGACATGACTCCAGGCCAGACCTACAGTGCACAAACTTAATTACATACACATGTGTACATACAAGTAATGGATGCACATATTTTACTTTATGCGAGATAGGCGTTTAATTCTGACAGTACATCAAATGTGGGCTAGATAGCTAGTTGTCAGTGCAATTAATTCATTTAAGTGGAGTCCTAGGCCAGCTAGTTATCTTTCCCATTGCATGCCATACATAGTTTAACAATTAACAAACTAATTTAACTTTTATTATCGCTAATGCACATACATAGCTTAATAAAAAACAAACTAATTTAACTTTTATTATCGGCAATGCACTAATATCTGTTACTATCTAACGTGACTCCTAATTTATAGATCCACGAACGTTTTCATTATCTAATTTCTTATCACTCATGACGATTATAAGTACCTGATTGAAAATGTTTAAACATGTATTTATAGAGCATGATAATAGTTACTAATTTGTTATGGTTACCTTAACCTTATTAAATATGTTCATTTTATGTAAGCTAACACGAGGTTTAGTCCGTTTGGATTGATTCTTGATTATTATACCAGATGGCACAGAAATAGTTATTTTAGTTTTATTTAATAGTTTTTACGCCTAGGGTTCAAGGGTTCCTAGGGTTCAAGCATCTCCGACCCTATTCTTGATCAACATCTTAAGGAGAGTCGATTTAGCCATGTCTGTATGTGTAAAACAACTGATCTCAAAGACTATAAGAGCTAGAGTCGAGCACACTAGCATTCTTACTTGTTCAATTAAAATGTTGTTGAACATATTTTTAACAATTTAAAATAGACAAACAATTTTTAATTTTGTTGAAAAATAATACTACTTTTTAGTTCAGATATTAAAATAAGAAACATTAATTTAATGAAACTAGAAATATTAATTGTACTTTAATTGTTAATCAGAAAATGATATTAGTATCTGTTTTTATTAGGTTTTTGTAGTATGTCATTTTAACAACCGATTAATACAATACTTTTCAGTTAAGAACTTGAAAAACTATAATCCCATCTGCTGATGGTTCGAAAAAAATTATATAAATACCTCAATCTGCCCGAAAATGATCGCGGTTGCTCTATAAAAATATATTTCATTCCTTGATTGCTGGTTGTATTAGTTTTGGAACATCAACCAAGCTGTTTAATCTCGGCCTATCTTATCTGCCGTGAGACTGGCTCATCCTCCAGGCCAGATGGTAGTGCTGGGCTTGACGCGGACCACTTGGGGCCGGCCCCATATTGACTTACTTGTCGCACTTATCGCGAGCCAGTTTGATGAACTTCGAAATCAAATCCTGACCCCGAAAGCAGGCACCCAAGTGCGATGTACAACATCGTACATAGGCACGGGCAAGTACATACATACAGACGTCAATAATAAAATCAATTCCCCCGGGGGCAACAAGATCTCCGCAGACGTCGCAGTTATGCGGTGCCGGTTTGCAAGAGTACAACGACACCCGGCTCCACCTTCAAGTCCCCGTCCCCACTCTCCCTCCCCTCCATTTGTTATTAAATCGATAAAAAGGCTGCGCGCCTGGAAAGGCAGCAAAAAGAAAAGCCTCCGACCGGCCTTCGTACCTGTACACCGGTCCATGTACCCACCCATCGGCAGTCGGAGATGAGATGTGTTCATTGCACCTGATTAGCGGATTGATAAATGCAGTTGTGCCGATGTGGGCACACACATTCAGGTGTACCTGTCTGTACATATTGGGCTGGACAATACATGCACTCCGTTGAAATGCTCGCAATGCATACGTTGCTCCTACAGCGGCGCTGGAGAAATTTCAATTTAACGGCCCAAACATAATGACATTATGTATACTAATGTGTGGGAACAATAAAATTTGAAAATAGAACGAGAAACTGTCGAAAATACCCACGCACTGCGCACAAGTATACAGGCACACACACAGACACATACACAGAGGGCTAGAAAACACAATTGCAATACAGAAAATAGAGGAAAATCCACTCGCTTTTCCTCTGCCCATCTGGCACATCACATTCACAAATTAATTCTGCACTGGTCTCCTTCGCCATTTACCGTTTAGGTGGCTGTTGAATAAAATCTCACGCGACTTGGCAGCTGAACGAATTTAATTTACAAGACCGTACAAGTTCACTGTTTGAAAATTGAAAAACTTTTAACGCGTAGTGTCCAACTGGAACCAGTGTGACCAACTCGCCGTGACATCCAATTGGAACCCACCCTATGGTGAAAGCTGTTCACGGTGGGATTCGTCAGCTGATTCGTAACAGGTATATTAACAGCAACAGAGGCATTTTCTGTTAACCGAAGTGTTGCCACAAAGACAAAAAAACGGTCAAAATTAATTATAAAAATTACAAAATAACATTTTATTCTAAGAGCTATATGAGAGAAAATTCTGAGATACATAATACATAAGTATTTATTTATTTATTTATGGTCATTACCTGACCATTAAATAAATAAATAATAAATAAAACTTAGAATCCCCATGTCTGAAAATAAACATTTTAAATTGGGGAGTAGTTAACTTAAAGATTTTAATTCAAATCTTACAATGTCAGTTTTAGATCTTTGACCCAAACTCCACAGATAGAAAATTAATTAGGTTCGCTTTTGCCGTCAGTGACAATCGTCGTCTGAAAACACTAAAGTATGGAAATCAAAATAATGAATGTTAATCAACAAACACGTATTGATAAGCATAAAAAATAATCCACCTTTAGTTTTTAGTTTTTCTTTCGTGCCATTGGAGGATTTTCAAAAATAAAAACTGATTTCAAACAAAAACATCTCTAGCGGTGGGAGATAAAACTGACGATGTCACATTCAGCCCAAAAAATAATATAAAATTATATTGAAATTGAAACTAGATAATCGATTTTCGTATTGCCATCGCGATTCGCGGTTCGCCACAATAAAAACAGTTCCTAGTGCCGAAGTTTCCCCTTTCCAGCCTTACGATATAACGCTTTTTTCCTGGGGGCTACCGTTCTCCTTCTTGATCAGGAATAGTATCTGCTGCAAAATATCACCCGTATACTGCAAAGAAAACAAACACGAGGCATTAAATGGCTTCAACTTAATCGAAAGTAAGCGCCAGGACTTGCCTCGTTTTGGTTGGCGGAGGTTTCGGAGAAATGCTGTCGGTCAACTTCTTTCCCTCGTCCGTTGAAACGGTGACCTCCTGGTGCAAGTCGGTTTTGTTTCCCACCAGCACCACAGGTACACTGCAGGGGAAAAGGATCGAATTGAGCAAAACCTTCAATAAGAACGCCTTGGAAGTCGTACTATTTCCTGCCCATCACATCCAGCAGCTTCTCGTATATGATTTTGACCACCTCAAAGGATTTTTGACTGGTTATCGAGTAGACCAGCACGTAGCCGTGAAAGTCCATGCTGTATTGCACCAGGAATATGCTGTACTCGTCCTGGTCGGCCGTGTCGATAAGCTTAACCGCGAGTTGACTTTCGTGTGGTTGCTAAATGCTGTGAACGGAAAATGGGCAGGCAGCTTGTAAGCGAATCTGCTTCTGGGAAAACCATCCGGCCAGAGGCTGCACTTACTATTCTCAATGGTGGGGTCATAGGAGTCGACAAACTGTCCTTCCACGAACTGTATGCTGAGCGACGATTTGCCTGCAGGTGAACGGGCAACGGGCAATTGTTATTGTTATGTGGATTTGTTCGAAGTTCGTTGAATTCGTTGTTGTTGCTGTTGTCAAAATACTACGCAATTGTAAGCGCCAGCAGCAGCAACAACAACACAAACTGATGACTGTTTCGTAGAGTGTGAGGTACGGTACGTACTGTATGTGTATTAGCTTTTGCTTTTGAAAAAACTCGCCCACTGATCGGTAGCCACCCAGTCGGCTGATGAGAACAACCGAATGTGCAAGTTGCTGGAGAACCGTTCCCAGCAGGATGAGGAGCGCATGGACCATCTGACCAACCAGCTGAAGAAAGCCCGCATGCTCGCTGATGATGCTGATACCAAGTCGTTGAAGACGAGCTGGAGGTTGCTAAGGATCCTGTCCGCTCCGGCGAGTCCAAGATCATGGAGCTGGAGGAGGAGCTGAAAATTGGGTCTCAATTCTAGTGGCCGAAAATTTCTACAAAAATTATCGAGCAATATTAACACCATCCCCCTGTAGGTTGTCGGAAACTTCCTGAAGTCCCTGGAGGTCTCTGAGGAGAAGGCCAACCAGCGCGTTGAGAAGTTCAAGCGCGAGATGAAGACCCTGTCCATCAAGTTGAAGGAGGCCGAGCAGCGCGCCGAGCACGCCGAGAAGTAAGTGAAGCGCCTGCAGAAGGAGGTCGACAGGCTAGAGGGTATGTATTCAGATAGCAATCACCCATATCCAACCGAGAAGGCATCTCTCCCGAAGAAGACCTTGGAAATGATGTTGCCAGGTTATGATCCGACGCTAGTTGGATCGCTGGCTTCAACTAATGCTCGCATTGTATATATCGCCAGAAGGATATTATTAATATTTAGTATTTGGTACTCTACTTTCATTAATTGATGATTAATACATCCACTCTCGCCCTTTTAATAATAATATTAATTTAATTGTATAAATGAACAACAACAACATGCCTTTTGCAGGCCGTCTCTTCCATGATAAGGAAAAGTACAAAGCAATCTGCTACGTTTTGGACAAGACATTTGCCCAACTTACTGGATATTAAACAAAAAGATCGAACCACAAAAAATCCCACAGATCCCTCTTCTTCCCAAAAAAGAGAACACAAAATTCATGACCCGATATCCCCAATAGTTTACTATACTCTCCATTTCTATCTCGATCGAAGCTCCCCCGACATAGTCAGTGTTTTTAGCCCCAATCTCACACCCATGCACACTCTTCTGCCACGGCCCCCTATTTCTATACACTGTAAATAATTTGTTTAGTCTCGCTTGAATGTGGCCACTCCCAAGCACAAAACACTCAGATTCCCGCGTCAGCTCACTGTGTATAAATAGTTTGAGATCAAGCTAAAACCAAGTTGCAACTGTATTTAATTGTGCTTTCAACACACAGGTGAATTTATCAATGTATATATTGTTTGTATGCGCCAGATTCTTTCGCGTGTTTACTGTGGCATGATCTCTCTTCTTCAACACCTGTTTTGTCTGCCCGGATATTCTCTGTATCAGCACTCTATCTCAATCTGTTCTATCTGTCAGTTCTCGAGGATCATCCTGTGTCTGTATGCCCCCCGTCGTCGAGTCATTTTCGCACTGATTCCGCACAGGCCTTGGTTCGTTTCTACACAAGCTACACAAGATATCTGCAGTGGATAAAGTCCCGTAGAGTCATCTTATAGATAGATAAATCCAAATGCCACAGATACCAAAGACCAAGCACAGAATCGCTAATAACCGAAAACTAGAAACTAGGCTTGTCACACATCTAGGAAAAGTTAGTCAACAGTAAAAGCAGTTTTTACAATCAACTATTCTGTTAGGGAAGGACTTTATTGTAGAATCGAGGTCTACAGAATATCACAAGGTACAAAGGCTCTCCCAGCCCCTTGTGTGCTTTGGTCTTTTTGTAGTCCTTCGAGCAATTTCAAGGAAATTTTCCAAGATTTGTGACAAACCTACTTGAACCGCTTGCCAGAGCAGCGCGCCATTTATCCGAGCTAAGGCTCAAACGCATCCACTCAGTGTAAAGTTGAAGTGTTTAAGATGTAATATTTAAATATATAAAAAACATATTATAATATATATTTCATAAAATATTCCCTTTACAGACGAGTTGGGCATCAACAAGGACAGGTACAAGTCTCTGGCCGACGAGATGGACTCCACATTCCACATTCGCCGAGTTGGCTGGCTATTAAGATGGTCCACTAGTCCCAAAAACAACAACAACTTTTTCAACAACAAAATCAACAACATCTACAACAGCAACGAGCAGCAGCGGAGGATGAAGAAGAAGAAGAAAGAGAAGAAGAAGACGACGAGGAACTCTACTAATTGTAAACGAATATCTCAGAATGATTTGACCATCATTGGGCTGCCTATCAAGATACCAAGAACAACATCCATTGTGTATACAATTCTTTATAAATCTATATAATTTCTTAATAAATAAATAACAACACCAACAAGATCAACAACAGCAACAACAACCAAGCATAAATTGTGTAGAACCAAGGATTCACAAAAACAACAACTTTTTCAACTTTTAAAGAACAAAATTAATCTAAGGGAAAACGTAGCAGAATGTAAAAAAAATATATAATCCCCTAAAAACATATTTTGTATTTTTAAAGCAAATGTTTAAAAACATTAAGAAGCGGTAATAGCGAGGCAATAAGAGAGAGAGATAGAGAGAGAAAGCTATCGAAAAAGGCAACTGTTGAGAATAAAGCCTGCTTGAATTTGAATTTATATCGTTAACTTACACAAAAAAAAAAAGAAAACACGCAACAAAAAAAGTATAAAAATTATATGTTTGATGTTTGCTTTTAATGAGAATGACTCAAAATTTAATTTTCTTTGCCCGTCGTCAGCGTGCAACTCTCAACTTCGGGTTTTCAGCCGGACTTGGAGGTTATGCAAAGTTTGTTTTGGTTTTTTCGATTATTATTTGGTTTTTTTTTTTTCTGGGAATACCCACAATAACTGAGATCAAACGTGCGTCATCACTTGACATCGTCGCTGGATCACAACGATCCGCAAAACGAGGCCTTCGTTGCAACATCGTTAACATCCGCTAATTGTCAAAGCAATGAATAACGAAAGTTCCGAAGCCTTTGGGTAGTTTGAGGTATCTCTCTGACAGTTGGATGTGGGCAGTTCACCGCTTGACCATCAATAATCCAGTTAAGGCCGAGTTCGATATGGGGGTCTGCAACTGCGTCCCTCTCTCTCTCTCTCTGTCTCTCTTTTGGCCAAATTGATTCACTCGCTCAGGGGGCCTTTCTCATTGACGGATCTTTAATTCTGCCTCTGCCCACCGGTCTTTTTCTCTCTGCACACTTCTTTCTCCTTTTTGCGATATGGTGTGGCGCTGGTGCCACAAAATAGTTATTAAAACTTTAAGTGGTGTGTTAAATTGCACATTAAAAAGCTCAAGTCATTATTTACATAAGCCGCATTATGCTATGATTGCTATCTAATAATAGTGGCGATATAAACTTGAAAAGTAAAAGCCATCTTAGGTTGAAAAAATTGTTTTTCTTTTTCATTGGCTTGGGGTGGAAAATGTAGGGAAATGGATGATGAAGAAACTTTTTAGGAATATCTCAGTTTATAAATGCAATTTGTCGAAATCAATTTAATTTATTAATAAATTTAGTTTTAAAGTGGAATTTATATTAATGTACAGGAAGATTATGGAATTGTAAGTATATTTCAAAATCGCTGGGCAGTATTTGTTTTATAACTTTAAAATTATATTTAAAATTCTATCCTTCAAATCCTTCTCTGGTACCACTGTATATAATATAGTTTTCTGACCCAAAACGATACAATTTTCGTACAAAGTGAAATTAAAACCAGACAATTGGAAAAGTTTAATCCAGATGGCTCCAAAACTAAGGGACTAAGTTGCTATTGTATATTCGTTAATAGAGGCTCGAATGATCAGTTTATAATATTCCTTTAAGGGGTATCTACAAATATTAGGTAATTTATTTGTTGTTTCCATAAAAGTCATTAAATATGTTCTGGAATAACAACATTCTATTAATTCCATTATCTGTATGAAAATATCTTCACAACCTTTTGTTTTATTTAAAATGGGAACGAAAATTGAGTATATATGTACATAAAACATCAAGTATTGGGAAGTCCAAAGTATATATGTAAGTATAGTTTTCTCAATTTATTAATTTAGTTTCCTACAAATGTATCATATAGAAATCCACACCTTATGATAATCTTTTATATTGGAGTTCAATGCAGTCTATCCAATCAGACTGAATTCTTTTAAAATCGGACTTTCTTTTAATATAGTTAAGGGCTACAAATTTAAATACCGGTCAGCTTATCACTTTGGGACATTTTTTGAATTTAATTTGGGAATACAAATACCAAACGTATTCAAAATTTATTTATTATTTTATTCATTTAGCTTGGGTAAATGAATAAAAATTCATTGGATTTCCGAATTAAAAGGGGACATCTATTCCTATTATTCAATGACTTTTTTTTGGCTTCAATTGACGCACCTCGGGCCAACATTAATTACCAAAGTCTGGGCCAATTTTGATGGCGTGCAAACAGTGCGTCTACTAAAGGCGTGCGGGCGTTGACGGGCCACAAAAGCGTCGAGAGAAACACAGATGAAAAGCCCAATGACTTACATTTGTCAAGAGCCAACCGAAGGAGAAAGTGAAATTTTGCATTTCTCGGCTGGAGCGGCAACATTGAATTGGTCTGGGCCATTGCCATGGGCGGTGAGCGGGACAGAGAGGCCGGAGTAGATCGGACCGGCTGCAGAGGAGACAGAGAGCCCAGCTTAAGCTCCAGCTCCAGTCAGGCCGCAGACACGCTTCAGTCGCGGTTTACAACTCGACAGAAGCGAACGAAGGCGGCTATAACCGCAAGCAGCTAAAAACGCACGGGAAACGCACCGAAATCGAAAGTGTTTAGCGCGCGACTTGAATCTCCAAGTGCTTCTCTGGAGGCGGGGGCAATATACCCGTACACATTACGTGTCATCATGCCGCCGGCTAGCAAACAACTCCGGGTCGGAGCCCTTGTTTACCTGGTCTTGGGCCTGGCTTATGGGCCCGGGCTCTTATGCAATGCCAGCGATGGTGAAACTATGCAAAAATACGCCAATGAATCACTCGATGCCACTGCGGAGGCTAACGTCGATGCTCCAGTTTGGTCGCAGTTTCTCGAAGATTACGTCTTGAGGTGGGTTCGGTTCGTAAAAGAAAACTCTTGAGAATACTGCTTAAACCTTAATCCTGCCCAAAATGTATAGCCAAGGCAGCAGCCAGCGAAAGTCCAAGGATCTACCTTATATGGGCGGCGGAGACATGGGCATGAATGGACCGCTCAATTACCATTCTTCTGCCTACAAGCGTCCTGGTAACAACATATACATCACTCGGCGTATTGGCGAGGCCGTGGAACTGGAGCCACATCTGCGGAAGCCCGTGGAGAGCCAGAGCCCCATTGTCAATCCCCAGTTTCGACCCATGACCAATCAGATGTTGCATCAACAGCAGCAGCAGCAGCAGCAGCACCAACAGCAGCAGCAGCAACGTCAGCAGCCCGGTTTCCTAGAACAACTTTTCGGCTTTGGAGGAAGTACCAGCGGTGGTGGCAATCCTTCCCAGCAACATCAGCGCCCAGTGCAGCAACAACACGTGCAACATGTTCCGCAGCAACGCCCGCAACAGCAGCAGCAACAGCAAAATCTCCTTGGCGGTGGTGGAAGCCAACCAACCACTTTCAGGGCCGTGTCTGAAAACGATCTTTATCTCCTAGGAGCCATTGAAAAGTTGGTTTACAGAGTGGGTAAGAAAATGATGCTGAAATAAATAACTAATTAATTTATTAATTTGTAATAAATTGTACTTTAAAATCACAATTAATTATCCTAACAGGAAGACCCGAAAATTAAACAAAAACTATTTCAATTTTGTATGCAGATTACTTGGAGAGTCGCGTGAGACGATCGGAGCAGCTGATATACTACCTAATGGCTGGAAACAACCAGAAGGAGGTGAAGGATCCCTGTCCGACAAACTTCACCCGCATTAGCGACAACTGCTACTACATTAACAGCCAACAGCAGGTTAACTGGAAGACAGCCAACTCCGCGTGCAAGGCTCTTAATTCACACCTGGCCGAGTTCGAGAAGGTCTCGGAGAACGAGGAGATCATGGCCTATCTGCTGAACCAGCCTGCCCATCGGGGTCGCGACTACTGGCTGGGTGGCCTGAACCCGGGACTCCTCTGGATCTGGTCGAACTCAGCCAAGCCCGTGAATCCCAACATGAATCTAACGTCCATTGCGATGACCAAAAAGAGTGAGAACTCAACGGCATCCAATCTGGTGGATAGCTCGGAGCAGGCGGCGACACAGGAGGAGGGTGCAGCCGACGATGTCCTAAACAACACGGTACAGATCGAGGGCAAGGGTCGCTGCCTCCGCTTGAGCTACAATGCCGGAAAGCATACCTACGTGTACTATGGACAGGAGTGCACATCCAGGCATTACTACATCTGCGAGCACGAGGACAAGACGCTGGATAACAAGATCAAGAAGATCAGCCGCGAGCTGAAGCTCTTAGAGTAGTGAGGAAACCGATCCTCATGTGATACATCCAGCTCGTAACCTCTTTAGCCATATATATTTATCGCATAATTTCAAATGAATTTATTCTTGTGTTACACATTAAATATTTATAAATATTTATACACTTAATAAACGTAAGCAGATAGTGTTCAAAACGTATTAAGGATACTTCGTTCTTGCACAGCAAAGCTTAAGGGAAATTGTCAACAACAATTAAGAGAATGAAACATAAACAAACATAAAAAAAATAAATTGGAACTCTGCGGCTGAGCCGGATCGGTTCCCCGGGCATATAAGCGGAAAGTATTCACAGAGATCAAGAGACACTAGTCCGGATACAAGTAGTCCTGCAGGATGTTCTGAAAGGCAATCTTGATCTTGCCGCGATCGCGTCCGTTCAGCTTCTGAATGTCCGGCAGCAGGCTCATCAAGAACATGGCGTCAGGATCGGTTTTGCAGTCGCATAGCTCCACGCCGCCGCCAACGCCTCCTCCATTGGAAATGGATCCGCCTCCCGCTGAAGTGGTGGCCTCCAGTCTGAGCGGCAGTGCTGGCGGCCCTGCCTGGTGGTGACCGCCATGAACGTGATTGTGTCCATGCCGCTGGCTTAGGTAGCCACTACTAGGATTTCCACTGCTGCTGGGCGCGATGATGGGCGTGGCCACCGCCGCCGCCGTTGACGGCGTGGGCAGCTCTGCTTCGGATGTTGCAGCTGTGGCTGCCACTCCTCCTCCTATGCCTGCTCCTATTCCCGCAGTGTGCGTTGTGGTGCTGACCAAATCCACGGGCTTGCTGAACGTGGGACGAACAAAGGAAATGTTCGAATGGGTGCCCTGTTGGGAGGCAAAGTTCACACCTGCCACGGCTGCCGTTGTAGCCTGCAGCTCCTGCGAACGCGGACGAATCGCTCCTCGTCCTATATCGTCCAGATAGGCCCGCATCTGTGAGCGTCCCAATTGCATTCGAGCGGCGTGCGGTTGTTGTGACGGTTGCTGATGGTGGTTATAGCGACGTTGGGCCTCGGCCACCGAAAGGGAACTCGAGGACGTGGCTGCCATCTTCTGCATGTCTTTGTCCTCTTGGTCATCCTCCTCTTGTTCGTGCGCTTCCTGTTCGTAGTCATCGCCTGGCTCCTCGCACTCTGACTTGATGTCGTTGCTGTCCAGCTGATTGTGGTACCGACTGCTGCGGTGCTGCTGCTCCTCCTCCATAATATCCTCCAGCTCGGAGTTGTTGTGTTCCGTCTCGTCAAAGTAGTCTAGGTAGTTGTCCAGTTGCTGGGCCTGCGGCGACTGATGGGCGGAGGGCGTGGGCTGGCCACTGCTGCTGCTGGCCGGTATAACCACTGACCGCTCTCGCTGCATGCGGCTCGACAGGCTGGAGAGATGGGCCAGCGCGTCCTGTACCTGTGTGTCCAGAGATTTGGGCTGTTGGTGCTTTTTTCGCAGATACGGATGCAGGAAGAACATGCGATCAAAGTAGGACCAGCAGGGCGGCACCTTCTCCTCCAGGTAGTTGGTATACTCGCGCCGGAAGGAGATCCGTAGATTGGTCCACTTGGCCAGGCTGGCGCCGGGGTTCTTCTCCAGCTTCTGGTCCACTTCACGCCAGAAGTTCTCCACGTACGGCCGGCAGAAGTAGTACTTGTGGCGAGGATTATAGATGGCCTCGTCACGCTGCACAATGTCGATCAGCTTGAACACCTCCTCCGTCAGCCAGCGAGACGCACTGCAGCTGGCGTTCGGATTGCTGGACACGAATTGGCTGGCCCCAAAGTCGGTAGCCATAGTGCGTAGCTGGCAGTAGCTCTCAGTCGGTCGTTGTCCAAGGAATTTGGCTTCACACGTCCTTTCCAGCACTCGCCATGACTTTCGCGAATTATTTTTTATTGTTTTTCCCAAAGTGTTCTTTTAAGTGCTGTTGGTGGTTCCGGCGCGAACCGCAACACCAGAGGAACTAGATCCGAACATGCAGCTTTCGTGAAAAGCCTTTGTTTATGCGTGAAGATACTTGAAATATTACATGTTGTACTTAATTGACTGACTGTAGCGCTATTTTTGCTAATACATACATAGTTTCTTTTTTAAATTACACGTAAATACAATAATTGCATAAATAGCTATAATATATAATAATATAATATATAATATCATATAATAACATGTAAGTTTTCAAAATATATTAAATTTGATTAATTACTTATAGATATTATAATCTGTATATTTATCCTTTAAATCGGGTTAACAAATATTCAAACAAATAAACAAGTATTTCGTTTCGAAACTTGTTTACGCGTATTTTGGGTATGCTGGATATCAATTCAGTATTATCTAGTAAATTACCGTGAGCCGCCTGGTATCTTGCATCGCTTCAATAACGGTCACACTCACCCCCAACATCACAACTCCGGATTTTCTGTGTGTTTTTCCAGAATTTCTCAAGATTTCAAGTCCAATTAATTGCAGTTTTGCCGATAACGGCGTACCATCGCATGCGGGAGCACCGATCACCGATAGTAAGTATGAAAAGACACCAAATGGCAAGGCGGCCGCAGGAAAACATGACCAGGGTGAAAGAAAGCTTGCTGCACGGAAGGGCAGGCTCAATGTGGCACACATTCGCACACAAACAATAACAGATTGCGCTCGCTTGCCAGGAGAAAACAAACAACAAAAATGATGGCAAAATTGTGAATTATGTAGTTCGCCAACCTCGTTGTCCGATAATACCGGTATCCCAAACAAAGATTCTGCCAGGCGGGCATCGTCAAGGAGGACGTGACTTGCGCCAGGAGTCGACTCTTTTACAACACGCATGCACCACCCTAGTGCAGAGTGCTGATGGGACTTATTAATTGGCAAGGACATCGTTTATATATCCACATTTCCGGCTTCCCTCTTAACTTTCGGCATCACTAGACTTCTGAAGCCGCTGTGCAAAAACTTTTTGGCGCGCTGATGAAAATGCTGTGTTTGCTTTTCCAGAGATTGTGAGGAAACCGGATCGCAGGCCAGCAATCGGAGATTAATGCCCAACCCACAGGCATGGCGGTCAAGGTGCAATTCGAGATTGGCCACACATCGAGGCTGCGCAGCAAGAAGACACCGCATCCGCTGGCCTTCACCCACGACTGGGAGATCTACGTGAAGGGCGTGAACCAGGCGGACATTAGCAACTTTGTGGACAAGGTGGTCTTTCTGCTGCACGAATCATTTCACAAGCCCAAGCGCGGTAAGTGTCCGTATGAGGCAATCACTGACGGTATCGCCTTTATCTTCCTTTATGATTTCAGTGGTCAAGGAACCGCCGTATGCCATACAGGAATCTGGATATGCTGGTTTCCTTATGCCAGTGGAGATCTTTTTCCGCAACAGAGACGAACCGAAGCGCATTATGTACCAGTACGACCTGGTGCTGCAGTCCACGGGTCCGCCGCAGCACCACGCCGAGGTAAAGACTCACATATTTGAAGCGCCGTCGGAAGAGTTTCGCGCGAAGCTGATGCGCGGCGGCGGAGTTCCGGTATTTGGAGCCAATATCGGTGCCAGCAGCATTAGTCGAACGCTGTCGCCCAGCGTAGGAAGCGGTGGCGAGGCGGCGCCCAACAACGAGATGGGCGTAGTGAAGGCGAAAGGCGGCGCTGGCACCATCTCCATGAACGTCGATCTAGGAACGGGCAAGAAGCACAAATCGCGAGGAGAGGATCCCGGCAAGAGCAATGCATTTTCTGCCCTCTTTGGTCCACCTATTACCAAGGGAAGTGCGGCCGGAAATAGCCAGGCCCTGGTGCCCGTCACCAAGCACTCGCCAGAAGCCAAAGGTGCTTCGGTTAGTGGCAAGGGTGGCTCTCACGATGGCAAGGAAAAGGCTAGCAAGGAACGCGACAAGTCAAGCAGCGCAGACAAGCCCCGGGAAAAGGACAAGAAGGATCGACACGGCCGTGACAAGGACCGGAAATCGAGCAAGTCCGGTGAAGGCAAACACGAGCGGGACAAGGATAAGTCGAAGAAGGACAAGACACGCGATAAAGAGCGTGAACGCGATCAAAGCTCTGGCAGCACACCAGCCTCTGGGTCCGCAGCAGTGGCAACTACTAGTCTCCCAGCGGTAGCTGCAGCTGGAGCCCTGGGGAAGCACGCGGCCAGCCCGAAGCCGGGAAAGCCGGCCGAAATGAGTGCACCCAGTCCCAAGAAGGGAGGAGCAAGTGAACAGTCCTCAACGGCCGCTGTACCTGCTTCGCGATCCAAAGAGCGCGACGAGCACAAGTCTAGTAAGACGGAGTCCAAGGACAAGGAGCGCAGCTCCAGTAAGAAATCCAAGAAGGAGAAAAAGGACAAGGACAAGGAGCGCGATCGGGAGAAGCAACGCGACGAGCACAAAGACAAGCGACTGCTCAAGGAGGAACGATCTGGTCAGAGTGACAGTCCGGCTGCCGGATTCCTCCAGCACGCTGCGCAGGCAGCCGCTACGGGCAAGGCCACCCCCACTTCTGTGGGCAGCAACAGCAGCAGCAGCATGGCGTCCACCAGCGGCAAGCACAAAGAGGACGCCACGGGCAAGCATGGAGATAAGGCGGCAGAACCCAAGGTGACAGACAAGGGCACAAGCAATGGCGGCGCGACTGCAGACTCAAAAAAGTCCCACAAGCACAAGAAGAAGGACAAGAGTAAGGACAAGGACAAGGAGCGCAACGATCGCGACAAGGACAAGGACAAGGAGCGCGATAAGGAGAAACCAAAGGAGCGGGAGAAAGAAAAGCAGCCGGCGACAGCATCATCTGAGAAGCCATCAGCGCCGGAGCCGTCACCCAAAACAGAGGGAGCTAGTCCGGCCACCGAGGGCGGCGTCTCGGACAAGGCTGCAGCCAGTGCCAACAGCAAGAAGGACAAGCACAAGAAGTCGAAGGAGAAGTCCTCTGGTAAGGATGAGAAGCGTCAACGGGAGACGGGCGACAAGCAACCGGAGACAAAGAATGCTGGAAAGCAGGCTCATCCGCTGGCTGGTCAGCAGAACAAGGCTCCCAGCAACCTGGATCTCAGCGATGTGGACTCTGCTCAGTCGGCGCCGGATGTGGGTGCCACCAGCGCTTTAGCGGTGGCCTCAGCAGCGGCTGGCACACTACAGCACTCGGACAGCTCTAATAGCAGTTTTCCAGACCTACCCGCCAAGGGGAGCAATCAGGTAAAGACAGCGAAGGGCAGTGCTGGCACCGGAAAGGAGGCAAAGTCCTCTGCCAAGGAGCACAAGGCCAAGTCCAAGCAGAGTGACAAGAACCCGGACAGAAACAGTGACAAGGCGGAAAAGCCGAATAAAACGCCAGATGCCGCCAAGACGGAGAAGTCTGAGAAGTCCGATAAGCCTGACAAAGAGGAGAAGAAGCGCAATCGCAGAAGCTCACAGAATAGCAACAGCGGCAGTGGAGGAGGAACCGCCTTTATAGAGCCCCCTGTGAAGTCCTCAAAGAAGGAGCCACCGAACAAGGCGCCGCGGGAAAAGTCAAAGTCGCCCTCGCTACGTCCTACCAGGGACATTAACTCCACGGGTGGTACAACCAATGCAGGATTAGGTTTTCTACCACCGCCTACCTCGTCATCGCCAAGTAACAATCACATTGGTGGAGCGACGGCAGCCAGCTTGAATAACAACAACAACAACAATAACAACACTAACAGCAATAACGCTCACTCGCCGGCTGAGCTAACGACAACGCCCGGACAACTGCAGCTGCCCACGGAGTATCTGAGTGAGCTGCAGGAGCTGCATCACAAGATCATGACCCTGCAGGACAACGAGGAGCTGCAGCAAGTGGTGGAGATGATAGCGGCCACCGGGTGCTATGAGATCACGCACAAAACGTTCGACTTTGACCTGTGCAAGCTGGACCGGGTTACTGTGCAGCGGCTACAGGAGTTTCTGGCCACCTCGGTGTCGTGACACCCTGGCCCAGCTGCCCTCTACAGCTAGACGATGCACACACCACACACACACAACACACAGAAATCCCTCATGCACATAACCAAATCATTAAGCTTAGTGTTAAAGTTGTAAACCAAAAGCGATTTAACCATAACCAGGCGCGAGATGCCATCCCGAATTCCTCCCTCTCCCCCTAGTAACCTAGACCCTAGACCCTAAGTTGTTTGTTGACCCAAAGGGTTGAGCAAAATCTGAGAATTTGGACCTTTAGTTTTTGAGACTCATTTGATTTAAGTATCACAGTTAGAACATACGTGTTTTGGTTTCCTATTCGTTTGTAATTCTATTTCGTTCTACTCTACTATACACACGCTATATTCTCTACTTTGTAGAGGCTTTATCTTTTTTTTACATGATTACGCTACTTAATTTATTGCTTAATTATTTTCTTGCGAATAAATTACAACTTTTGTACAATATTTACGTATGTGCATCCCCTTTTTTGGTTTTCATCTTGATTTATCTAAGAAGCGCGCTCAGCATAGCATTGTCTCAAGTATTATATAGTTAACCTAAACTAAGATAATGGGGCTATAGCACCCGCATATATCTAACAAACAAAATTTGACATTATTGTGGGCGAACCACAGTCTGGGCTTAAGTTAAGAGATTGGTGGATGCAACCAGAGAAGTCACTCCAGAGCAGTGGTGACCTACAGATAGACTCGCGAGTCGGCAAGTTTCGCTGCCCGAGCTCTGCTCACACCGCCAAGAAGGACAGGAAATGCTAGTCTATGTTGTGGACTCGCGAGTCGTTGGTCTGTAGGTCAGCACTTGCTCTAGGGTAAAACAGTGTGGAGAGCGGCCTTGAAATATATAAGATAAACCAAAGGAAGAATATATAGTTTGCTAAGCTGATATCGGTTGGTTGCATACATATTGTATATACGCGATTACGAATTTACGCAAGCAGTTAATTTTAGCCCCTGTATCCCCCTTCCCGCACCCATATATATGCGTATATACTTATCGTAAACTCCAAACACGAAATATTATTATATCCACAATAAGTGCTAAGAAATTGAAATGGCGATTTCTTATATTTTATTCACATTACACACACAAATGGTATTTTTAATGAAATAATACTACGAACGTTGATTAAAGGAACCTACATATATTACAAACTGAGGCAGATCTTTGGACTTAAGAGAGAGGTGAAGATACTAGTTTTGAGACACATTTACAGGCTGTGCAAAAATCTATTCGAGTTGGTTTGATTGCTTCAGCAGTTCTCTTGCATGGACTAGATGGATTGTGCGTGTGGCGGACTTAGTCGCGGCAATAGCAATATTTCCGTAATTCCGGATCACGGTCGTATATGCACCGAGCCTGATCTCCGTACTTGTTGACTCGGGATATGTCCGTGAGTTTCGTTGTGGCACTGAACGTGTGCAGGCTGTAGCTGACACTAGCCTCGAACAGGCCCTCGCCGGGCTCCGCGACCAGCTGCAGCTGGTACATCTCATCGCGGACCAGCGTCTGGCCCGTCATATCCGCCAGAAAGCCGTCCCGGTCGCTGTTCGTCTTGAACTGGAGCAGCTCCTTGTGCGGCTGCAGACGCAGAGCCCAATTGACGCGAAGTACCTGAGGGTAGAGGCAGTGGAGTTGGATCATAAATAATCGCAATTGGTTCATATAGCTACCTTAAGGGACGCACACAGCTGACGTTGCCCGACCGTGGCCGCATTTATGGCATCCACAATGCTCTGGGCGGCCTTGAGAATGATCCCCATGTGCCGGGTGTCGTTTAGCTGCAGCGGCAGCCAGTTGAGGCAGGCGCACCAGTGTGGCTCTATGTAGGCATCGGCACATGAGCGATTGCTCGGAATGGGGTCCAGCAGCGACATGGCACGTCCCCGAGCTAACTCCGAGATGTGTATATCAGGCTTATTGGCATCAATATCGTTGCTTTCGCCCAACTGATCATCATCTCCGACGGCGGCCTGCAATTCTATTGAGTCCGCATTAATAAAATACTTACAGAGCTCCCTAATTATCCTTCTTACTTATAATATGCTTCAGGGTGGCGTGTATATCGAATGGCGTGGCAAGGTGCTCCTCGTTGGCCACGAAGTTCTTGTATTCCTGCGGAAATCGCTTCTTAAAGGACTCGGGAAAGGCAAAACTAAAGAAAGGCAGTCGCTCCTCCTGTTTGCCCTGCAGTGTGGCGCGGACCTCGGCAAAACGGTTGCCATGATCGGCCATCATGATCAGAATAGTATCGTCGAGCAGCGATCGCTCCTTGAGGGCCACCAGCCAATCGTGAACATCATCATCGGCGGCACCGATCAAGTTAATGGAGTCGTGCGAGAGGCCGCCGTGGAAGCTGAAGACAAAGCGTGGCGCATCCCGGTATTTCAGCATGAACTGCAACAAAGGATAAAATTAACGTTTGGGTAATCGAAGAATAACGTAGAAATATTCATACATTTTTGGTGTACTCCAGCATGGTGACATGGTCCGGCTGGTGACCAATGCAGTTCGGCTGACTCTCGGCGGCCATGTGCTCCGCCTGAATATAGTACGTGCGCAGGTAATGGTCCACGGGCTGGTTCTCGAAGCCGTTCATGCGATAGGTGAAGGTGCCAACATTGGGCAGATCCTCGTTGAACGAGGTCATATAGCCAAGGCGGGCAAAGTCCTGCCAAATCATGGGATAGGAGTCTACGCTGCCAGCTCCCGACAAACGCTTTCTCGTTTCCGGCAACTCCAGTTCAGTGAAGCCGGTAAGCAGCGGCACCAAAGCCTGCGGCGTACCATCGCCCACAATATTGTAGCCCTTAAGGACAGTGGCACCCAATTGCTGCGTGAGATACTCGTACGTCCGGGGAAGCTTCCGGATGAAGGCATTCCGGCTTAGCGAATCAAAGCCGAACATAAGGACGTTGTAAAAGGACGCCGTGGGTACTTCCTGTTGCATTTGCTGCTGAGCCTGGGCCACAGCTTCGGGGGGTAGAACGGCCAAATTGGGTGAGAAATTCGCGGACGAGGGACGAGGCACTGCGTCGCGGATGCCATGGGCCATGCCAAACCAACTGAGAGAATGGGGAGTACACATTTTAAGAGCTGCTAATATAACTGTTTTAGCAATATAAAATTTACCTCTCGCCGCTGGAAGAGCGGCAGGCCACCTTAACAAAGTCACTGGCCTGCAGGACATAGGGCTCCTTCAAGCGCAGCGTTCTACCGAAGCGCACCTTGTAGTCCGACTTGCGAATAATATCCGTATAGGAGCAGGTCACGTCCTCGTGGCTGGCCGCAATCTCTGGGCGCACAAAGCATATGGATTTCTGCCAAAACAAACCCATTCAACCCTTTCTCCGCTCTCTCTCTTTCTATCAACAAACTCACCTCGCACATCACCCAGTCCAGTCCCTCACCGCAGTTTATTCGCTCCACGGACTTGTAGAACCTCATGATGTCCGGATTGTCCAATGCTAGATGTGGATGCCGGCACTGGCCCTGATTAACGTCCGACCGTATAGACCTCTCCATAATGTCACTTTATCGGCAATGAAGACGCAAACGTACATCAAACCTTATCAATATCCAACAACCGATACATATGTATCCACATACATACATTTTAACATTTTTATCCACATCCTGCTCGTCGTTCAGTACGTAGAAGGTAACCATCAGTCCGACCACAAAGCATCCTAGCCCGATTTTCTGGACTGTCCCTCGGCGCAACACCCGCATTTTGAATTATTTATAAAGCTGCAAGCAAGTTTGCAAAAAAACCTGAGACTGCACGCGCTTCGAATTAATGGGGTAATCAGTGCTGATTCACTATTTGACCAATTAGTTTGATGCTACCGCTTTGTGGGATCTAAATACTAACGGCAGCGAATTGTTAAAGTTTATGGCTTTTATGGCTCATCATAAACTATAAATTAAACAAAACGTAAAAACTAACCGCTCAGCCGGCGGTAGAACTGCAAGAACATCGATGTTTCTATCGATACCATCGATATAAAGTATATATTCCACGGCAGTCGAGGCTGGCTTTCGCACATATTTTTTTAAGTGCATGTCCGATGTTTGTTAAATATAAATTTAATTTTAATTTCACATTAAGCTTCGTGTTTTATTTCATCCACCTGAAATTCTTAAACATATGGGAAGGTAAACACAACTGAGCCAGGTGAACCTTACCTGGTAGTAGATTTTGGGACGAATAATGGTAAAATAAGTTACAGAATGTTTATTCTTGGTGCTCATCATTAAAATTATGAATACTATATACATATAGTATTTGCAAATACATCCTATAAATTGTTTTGAATATATTTAAATTTTTCAAATATAAATAAACTAAACATATGTCCCTCTCCAGGGCTAAATACATACATATGTATATACGTACATTTTGTGAAGATAGTTCTGAAAATAGTTAAATTATGAATATTGTTGACTTGTTAAAAAACTTGCTGATTTTCGAACTTAATATACTAGCGCTGAGATCATAATTATTTGGGTATCCGAGGCATCCATAACATCGAAGAACTAAGAACAAAGTTCATTTAATGGACTTTAAAGTTATCATACCAAACGATCCCATAAAACATTGACAAACTACCTATGTATGAACAATGTATATAGGCTTGTTCTGGCACTCGGTTGTGCCTTAGTAAAACAATATTTTTGTTGGGTTTATTTTGTGAAATCCAATTAGTTTAATTTTTTTATTCCTATAATAGCATCATTATGTCTTCACAAACTTCATTGACCTTAATAAAGCTGTAATAAAAACACAATATTGGATATTAAAACATCAGCGATTATGGTGAGTTTAATCTTAACAGGATTAATGATTACATTAACGTTTCAACTAGAGAAGTCAGTAAGCTGTTTTGTTATGAACGATTCCCTAGATGGAATCCCAACTAAAAAGATGCATTGATTAATACGAATGGTACGCGGCTAAGTGAAAAGTGTGTATGTACTATGAATCAAAGTGTTTCTTACAATTATCTAGAATTTGGAGAAGGTTGATGAAAACCAAAGTAATTATTGATTCGTGGATGGGTCATGAAATTAATCGAAGGCACCACTTATCTCCACATCCGAACACACCAAGTCGATCTCATATGACCCTTTTTGTTAGGTTGACTTAAGCTAACTTACTTCCACTTATCGATTGGACCCACTTCCCATTAGCTCATCATCATCATCATCGGGCTCATCATAGAAGCTATGGTCCATCATACCACTATCACCGCCGTCCATCTTTATAAAGCTCATGTTCTCCAAGTTTCTGAGCTCCGCCTCCAGTTCTTCGCGCCGGCATTCTATGTAGATATCAGCATCACTTTTGCTTTTACTCAGCAGCTTCTCCGTTATTGCTGAGAGCGTTTTTGGTCTAAAGAAGAGATGGGGTTTCGTTATGGTTCTTATATGATGTTTCGAATGTATCATGGTTGCCTCCCATGCTTTGAAGTCCTTCAGCCGGGCCATTTTATATTGCAATCTTCGGATCTCGAATTGCTTCTGTTTTCTATTCAGAAACAGCGATTCACGCTCCTTCCTGAGTAGTGCCTTTTCTTCTAGCTCCTGCTTCTCCACTTTCTTCTCTATTTCGGCCTTCTTGTCTTCCTTGCTCTTCAGACGCGACTCCTCCTGGCAGAACTTCTGCAACGTGCCGAGCAGCGATCCGAACATGCGGCGATTTCGTGCTCGCGACTCGGAATCTGTTCCCTGCGCCTCAACCACCTCCTTCTTGGATGGCATTTCGCGAATGACCCGAGAGTTTATTCGCGGCGGACGACCATCGTTCTCCTCGATGGGGAAGCGAGGCACCGATTTGGTGTCGTAGATGCGACGCTTGTTGTTGAAGGCACCGCCGTTCCCGGGACCGTTGCGCATGAACTGCCTGTTGTCGCCGCCGTTGTTGTCATTATTGTTCTTTTTGCCATCCTGGTTGTATTTGTACTTATCCATCCTAAAAGGGCAGTAGAAAAATGCCATTAATTGGATAAACAATCTCCAATTGGAAGCAGTACCTTTGCTGGGCATGGGGGGCATCCTTCGTATGGACATGAACGCGACCAGATATGCGACGGATGTTCTCATTTAGGGTCACCAGGGACTGCTTGGCCGAGTTCAGTTTTTGCTCCAAGTCATCAACAGTCGATAGACCCGAGTCATTAACCATTATTCCCACGTATCTCAGTCGGCTTTTATTTAAATCTTAATTCGGCACACCGATTTTCATAAAAGTATTAAAAAGAGTTTGTTCGAGATGGCAGTTCACAAATAATACTGGTTCGATGAAACTGGTTCCATAATAGACCTATTTGTTCCTCGATACTAGTCGTTCTGGCAACGCTGGTTCCTAGGGGGGGCTTGATATTTGACGGTTTTCCGCAATAAATTTCACAAGCAAATAATATCAGGCACTGCGGATGTAGCAAATAGTCGCTATTCGTGAGAGCTATCGGTGTATGATACACTTACCAGGTCTTATGGCGTTCACCCGAAAAGCATTTGAAACGGCCATATTACTGATCCCGCTATTTTGATTTTGAAATACAATTAAAAGTAAGCCTTTAAGTCGAATTAGCCCCAAAAAACTGCATAGTAAACTAATTATTTATTTATTTAAATTTTGATTCATTGAACGGCCCTGTCGAAAAGTTATCCGAATAAAAAGTCCTAACGCCAGTATCATTCTAGTATTTATCTTAGCTGTGTAGCATACCGACGAGCGTCTTGAGGTTGCTTTGGTATTTATCTTCGAATATTATGTCAAACCGATTTATTTAAAAAAATTAAATTTTTTTAAGTATAGTCTCTTTTTACACTAGAGACAGAGCATTCGAGCGTTACGAACTTGCACCCGACGACATTACATGGGTCTACTTTACCCCAGTCGGTCTTTGGTCTTGCCTCATCGCAATCAAAGTCAATTAGTTGTCTAATATGTTTGAAATTCTCTCGCTCGTCTGAAGGCACCCAAGTCTAGAAACACTATCTGAAAAAATTTACCATACATTTTCAGTAAAATCATCCAAATCTACGACGCAGGTTCTCCATGCCTTTTCTAAAATTTCAGAAGCCTAACAAAACAGCCACCAGTCGCCAAAATTGAGGATTTTTGTTTAAGATTCAATTCAAAGAAAGAAACAATTTTAACCAATAAGCTCAACCCTGGTCCACCTGAATATTTCCTAAAATCTTTCCTACATCTTGTCTTTTTTACAAATTACATGTAAACAGGCAAACTCTAAAATTTATAATAAAAATCAAGCTGAGAATTATAACTTTCCGTTTTAAATCAGTGTTAAATGCTTACATTTCAGTAATTTATTTAATATAAGGGAACTTACACTATCTCCCCCATTATTTCTTCTTCTTAAATTTGTATTTAGGTTTCATAATCGTTTATTCTAAAATAAATTTGCAACAAATTGTTTAATTTGTATTTCCCATGAGTCTCTCGGTTATTTCCCATTACTGACCCACCCTGCCGCCTCGAAAACTCTCGGAATATGTGTACTCGCAATTGAAATGAAACTAGATACATTGGGCGGACTCCGACTCCGACCGCTTTAGTTTCTTTGTCCGGCAAAAAGGATAAGACGTTACGTTCATCTGTGCGCGAGGAGAAGTCGAACGAATAGGTGCATAAACGGCAGCTGTCCGCCCGGAGAGCTTTCACTGTCTATGTACGGGTACATTATAAGGTCGGACCTGCACGCCTCTGCTCTGTGCCTCCTAAGCGTGTTATTAAAGTAAAATACCCTCTCGTCGGCGGTTGTAATGATACAAAAGTGAAAATATAGACACAAATCTATTCCACATTGAACGAGCCACACGTAATTAGTGAGCATCCATGAATGCGTCCAATTTGAACTATACGTTTCGGTGCCGACAAATTACTACTCATATTTAATAGAGAGCAAGAAAAAAAAGGATAAATTGAACGAGACAGACGGATGCACGTACATACACATGTACAAAGGTCATAGTTGCAATGTTTACATCAAAAGCTCCCCCAAAACGCATGCGCCCGCCGACGAGAAGCTTTTTAGCCCAGGTTTGCAGGTGTAGTGCGATGGAATTTCGACGTGTTAGTTTCGCATCGCGGTTAGAAAAGTAATATAACTTTCTTCCAGTGAACACAATTTTCTATCATCCTTTTTGTTTAAATAATCAACATAAATCGGCGTTGCAGATCCCATTTCTATCGCTATTAACCCCGGCTGACATCCGTGAATGTGCGCATGCAAAAATAAGCAATAGTAGAGAAGAGTGTATCCTGGAAATTTTGGCAAACATACACAAGTGCATACGACGAAAATACAAACGCACATATGTACATTAAATAAAATCGAATCTGTGTGACGACCATTCATGGAGGCTGGATTATTTAATTAAATCATTTTAAGTGCTCAAGGACAGGCGTGCTCTACGGATAATTAAAAATCAAGCAGCTCCTGGGATGAAAGCAACTACTTCAAAATACATAAAGATATGTGTTATACATACAATGTTATATCCCACGTATATGTATAATTGAGTGCTCGCACACACACGCACACACAAGTGTTAGTGTCCTGTCCCTCATCTGCCGTGAAAACTCCGTTTATAAAATGTAACTTACTATTCAATTAAGAATGTAAAAGTCCCAGAGAGTGTTAGTTAAAGTGCGAATTAGAAAATGTTAAACACAAAGTAAATGTAAACGGCGAATAAATTGCTCTTCAAAAAAGTCAACGACATGGATTTAATGCTAATATTTGTGTTAGCACTTAAACTTATAAAGTTAAGCTTCGGCAGTAAGGATGGTAAGTCTAGTACTTAAGTCATTTTCACATATTGTTCACATATTGCTTGATACTCGTATATTATAATCATTTTGTGTGGACAAATCGCCATGCCAACATTCTTGAACTACTATATTAATAACGTATCATAAGAATAGATCATTAAATTCTTGGCAGAATAATGCTATTTTGTGCTTAAAGACTCTTAAATTTTGTAGAATTTGCTTGAATTCAATGTGGATGTCAGATTTGTATACAAAGTTAACACAAAATTAAATTTATCTAAAATATTCCATGTAAGTCTTTTTTAAGGAAGTTATTACTATTTTTACAGGACTTAGGATTATAAAGTTTAAGCCTACCGGGGAAGCCATGGTCTTTGTCTATTCTATAAGAAATTTATTTAAATTTGTTCTACTTATATTTACTTTGATATTTATTTCAAATTTCTTTTTTTAAATACTATCCACGAAATTTCTTTCTTACTTACACTGAAGAATGTGAATCTTATTATAAACATCTTTTTTTATGAGCATAAACACAGCAGTAAAATGTTTATTAAAAAAGTTCAATAAATAAGTACAAATATTGCGATGGATGGGATTATTTATAAATAGATTTGTTTACTTATATTTTTCACTAGATAGACAAAGATAAAAGTCTGAGGAATTGTTAGCCGTCAATTATATTAATCAGTATTTATGTATTTATATTTATTTAATAGAAAATATGGTTTGAAATATTGCAATACAATATTCCCCATTTAAATGTTTTCTAGAATAATACATTATAGTATTTTCCTATGGCTACAGTAAATACCTAAAATAATTAATATAATATATACATTTTAATTTCCTTCACAGTACCAATTCATCAAATTGAATCTTTAGTTGGTGAAAACATATATCTTCCATGCAATGTTACAACCTATGACGGGGATGAACCTGTATTGGTTCTATGGTACCGTGATGACAAAGGTACCCCCATATACAGGTAAATTAATGAAAAACTTGTAAACTTTGAAACATTTCCGGCAAGAAAACAAACTTGTGTGTGCATGTGTTGAACTCGAATCAAAAGAAAGCAAAGCAAACCGTCTATAAATTGGCTCGAATTTATTGGTTTTCATTGCTGTTAGAAGTTCTTTTAGCATTCTTTGAATCCTTTGTGCAAAGTCATATTTGTTACATTTTTGACCTAGTTATTATCAAATAAATTGTACTTTGTTTTAGCATTGATATACGAGCTGGAGTGTCCAAGGCACCGAAAAGATGGTCTGACGAATCTGTCTTCGGAGATAGAGCTTATTTTATATTCGACAAGGAGCCCGGCAAACTTTCAATTCAAAACACGCAAGCTTCTGATTCCGGGACATACAGATGCCGAGTGGACTTCCTGAAAGCCCAAACCATAAATAGCCGAGTCAGGCTGAACGTCATATGTAGGTTTTAATATAATTAAGACTGTTCTCTTTTAGATACAGTTAAAAGTTAAATTATACGTTTAATAATAATAAATGTTGTACTATTTATTTACTATATCTATTAGCTCCGCCTAAGCAAGTTATAATTCGAGACAGCGCTAATGTGGAGCGGTCTACCGTGGTGGGACCATATAGCGAAGGCGATATCGTGGCATTGAAATGCCAAGTCATTGGAGGTAAGGATTAGTTCCTTTAATTTGACTTATAAAGCTACACTACATTGCTTAAACTGCATTATAACGTACTTAAATTTGCCCAAGAGCTCAAGTTTTTCTTCAATTTGTATGTTTTAAGATATTAATTTCACTTAATGATACTAAAAACGTATTTACTCAAGCTGGCAGAAAAGCAATTTATGTATATATAACATGATTTCAAGCCGCTGAATGAGGCTCGTAATTTAATTATTAGATTAATTCAATTTGCTCTGAAGAATTAATTTGTTCTTTGAATTATAATTACTTGTGACCAAAAACCGAATATTTTTACCAAGAGCGTGTCATATTGCTTGGTCATTTTTGTTTAACTATTTGTTTGTACCGAATGTTTATTCAAATTTCAGGCTATCCAACACCCACCATCAGTTGGTATCGGGATGGTGTCGAAATACCATGCGAATTAGCTCATTTAGCTGGGGGAAAAATTATTGAGTGCGAAATAACTCTGCCATCGCTGGGAAGAGAAGATTTGAACTCGCGACTGACCTGCCGGGCATTGAGCCATCCTCGAGCACCAATCGTGGAGGCAGTAGTTCAAATTGACATGAATTGTAAGTAATAAGATCTTTATATAGTTATTTTAATATATTTAAGAGTCTAAATAGTTGATGTTCCCACTCGAAACTATGTGAGCCACATGTAATTTCCTAAAATGTCGCATTTCCAGTTGCTCCCCTAAATATCCGCCTTTTGGGCGCACATCAGCCTCTGTCTGCTGGACGAAGATACGATCTATTATGTCAAAGTGCTGGCTCCAGGCCGCCGGCCGTAATTACTTGGTGGCAGAATGGCATTCGACTTGAAAAGACCACTGAGACGGTAAGTATTCCTGGACTCAGTGTCTAGTTTACTTAATAGCATAATATAATTGCCATTTTGTATTTGTGCTGTACAGACTTCAAGCGATGGCAACCAGACTACCAGTACTCTTTCAATAAGTCTTAGTAAATCTGATGCGGGAAAATATTTGTCATGCAAGGCTTACAATCATGCTGTTCCCTCCGAACCGCTGGAAGATGGCTGGAAGCTTGACATTCAATGTAAGGTTTTTAAATTTAATTTATTGCTAAAATGCCAATTAATTGTGACAAAATGGGCTGGTTTTTAGACGTACCCGAAGCTTATGTTCGTTTAGGAACATCCCTAGATCCCAGTACTTTACGCGAGGGAACTGATGTGTACTTTGATTGTCTCGTGAGGGCTCATCCGAATGTATTTCGCATCGAATGGCGTCACAACGTAAGTCTACGAATACAACTGATAAGTTGTTTAAATGTGTTTAATTTTGGTTCTCTTATTTTAGGAGCAACCTTTGTCCCACAACATTTCCCAAGGCGTCATAATAAGTAATCACTCATTAGTATTACAAGGTGTAACGCGAGCCACGGCCGGAAATTATTCTTGCGTTGGGTTTAATGCTGAAGGAGAAGGAATTAGTGCTCCATTTGCACTAAATATTCTGTGTAAGCTTAATTGTTCAACAAATGCTAGTTATTTTAAATATATTTGCTATATTTCTTAAAGTAAAATTATGCATTATGTTTGTTTTTTTTTTGTATTGCATTAATATTATTTCGAAAATAGTTGCTCTACTATTATTCCTAGTTTTACTTTATTATCATTAGTGGTTTTATGATTATAATCGTGTAAAAGGTCACGCATTTTAGTTTCCATTCTTCTTCCCTTCTTTTATTCTTTCATAAATATTTTTACGATGTTAACCTTACGTTCCTATTTTTATAGATGCTCCAACATGTGCACAGAATCAGAAGAAAGTATATGGCATTGCGAAACAGGAAGATGCTAAAGTAATGTGTACGGTCGATGCGAATCCTAGAGAGGTTGAATTTAGTTGGACCTTTAATAATTCGGCGGAGAGCATAGATGTGGCCACAAATCATATTATTCGCTCGGGTAAATAACAGACTTAATCAAGGTTTTAATCGGGTTTAAAATGCTTTAACAAATACAATTTTCTAGGCACAACCTCCATTGTAACGTACACTCCCATTACCGAACTGGATTATGGAACCCTCTTGTGTCTGGCATCGAATAAAATCGGCAAACAGCGAATACCCTGTGTCTTCCATATAATCGCTGCTGGTTCGTATTAATTTTAAATTTTAATTGGGTATAATTGAGTCCTAATTGATATATTTATTAATGTTTAGGTCGACCGGAAAAGGTGCATAATTGTACTGTAATCAATATATCCATGACATCATTGACCGTAACATGCAGTGATGGTTTCAATGGCGGATTGCCGCAGAATTTTAACATGGAACTTCAAGACTCCTACACCCATGTGAGTTCTCTGTAAAAACATACGAGATGTGTAAATAAGTGTTCCTTTTTCTTTTAGGAAATCAAAGCAAACATCACATCGACAACACCAAGGTTTACGGTTTCAGGTCTAAGTCCTGGCAGCATATATAGACTAAACATTTACGCATTTAATACCAAAGGGAGATCTGATCCAGCAATTGTCAATGCTGCCATGCTGCGTATGCCCGAGAAACAACTTACATCGGAGCAAAGTGAGTCTAACAAAACAAAGTTTATAGAGCGAACAAGTTACATATATACTCCCTTTAATTTCCAGCTAATAACCTGCGAGCAGAGCTCTTGTTTTCACCTGTGGTATCACTGACAATTGGCCTAACCCTAGCCGTGCTGGTCGCAGTACTGGCGATCATTCTAGCTCTGCGAATTCCATGTTCAGCTAGCTCGAGGAGGCGCCAAAAAGAGCTCTCAAATGAAAATATATCAAGGGATGAGTCGCCGGGGCCAAGCGACAAAAGTTCTGGCAGCAAAGACGTGGACGATTGCGATGAGAAGAATCCAGATGTGGTACCTGAAACTATCGAGACGGATGATCAGGTATAACCCTATAAACTCCTTTAAACTTAAAGAGCTACGTGGCAAAAACGAATCACAGACAGTAACTCACAGCTTATTTTAACCAGACGCAATTTAAAACTTTAGAAGACTATTAAAGATGATCCAAAAAGATACTCAAAATAATTTAAGCGACTCAGGATGGGTCGCTTATATTCCAAATTTGTATTTTCAAATGTATTAAACTAATAACAAAAAACAAGGTCACAGCTTGCTTATTTTAAACATGTGATATTGTACAATCTAGAGAATCTTGTACTACTTTTATTATAAAATAATAGTGAAAACAATATAAACAAGGATGTGATTGTTTGTTTCTAACTCTCATCCAAAAACTGTAATATATTATTAAACAAATACTATATTATCTATGCAATTTTAGGCTGAAAGTGCCAGGAAACGGCAACAGATTTCCACCATTGAGACTAACCGCAGCCCCAATAGGGGAATTTTCGTAAATGAGCAGCAGCACTTAACTGCGGCCGAGATTTCCCTAAGGGCGTCCCATGGCATTGGTTACTGCACTCTGCGCGGTGGAATGCATGCTCAGGCACAGAGTTCCGTGGGAGAAATATCAATTGTGAGTAAACCAAATTAAATGCTACTTTTAAATAGGATTTACTAGTGCATTTTGGCATACAGTCAGAACACAAAAAACGTAGATAGGCTTCGTAAACTAAAGACTTTAATCCTAACCAACTTAGTACGCATGCAAAGAAACAATCAGTAGTCAATTTCCTCTCATTCTTTACCTTTAGTTTATGTTATCGGGCCTTCTAAAACCCAACGTTAACAAGCACGTGCTTGGTGTCAAAAGGGCCACTTGAGTGCTACAGCTACAAAAAGACTTTCTAACTCGATATGCATTTTTTCAGAATGTTACGCCCCACGTGTACTCCAACTCCATTTCGCAATGCACCCTTCCTCGCCAGTCGTCGCAGAATGTGTGGCCCAACTATAACTGCACCATTGCCGGCGCGAGACCGACCTCCACGTTTCATCAGCTATCCTTTCCGCAGGGAAGGGGAGTAGTCAATGGCCACAACCAGTCGCAGACCCTACAACATGGACACGCTCCCTCGCCATCGCTGGCGTCCAACAGTTCCATGACCTCGACATCGAACGTCTTGCAGCCGCAGCCACATGGTGGCGGTAGAACCATAGCAATGCATCACATGAACCAATCGCAGTGCGGCAGAGTCTGCATTGGAATCGCTAGCGATGGCATCCATTCCGCCGAGCAAAACCTTTCCGACGACGAGGTAACCGTCCAAACTCCATTAATGATAAAGCGCGACAGCACCGTATGACTATAGAAATTCCACAGGGTTGACGACACGCCCCTGTGATTAGGATTTAAATATTTCTGTATTCTGCATTTCCAAGCTCAATAGAATAAACTTTTTATACCAATTTATTATTATCATTATCGAAACAATATTCTGGAGAGATCAATTATGTTCGGCCAAAATGAATGTTAGTTTTAAACGTTGTTAATTATAAGTTGTACGAAATCAATATTCAAAGAATTAATAACAAATAGGTTTTAAAAAACAAACAACAAGCGAATGTTTATATGGCCAATGCATCTACTTTTACTGCTGGTTTTAAAGAACTTACATAACTAAACTATAAACCGACATCAAACGAATTTATAGACTGGGTTTGATATTAAAGATGATTTTCCTGTTATTATGTGTGTATTTTAGTAACAATCTTAAGAATATGTTGGCTTTTTACGCTTTATTAAAAACGATTTGTTTCGTACAGAAGGATGATTCGCAATGTATGCGAAAATTACGAACGGCCACTAGTTTAGTTACAATATGTATGAGAATTATGTATGGAGATTAGCAAGCTTACAACGCTGTAAAAATAATTATCTCTTAGTTCTGCAAACATTATTATTTTTGAGATATCCAAGGATTCCAACTGACACTTCCAAATGTTTCTTTTTAACTGCTTATCCCCTTATTGCTGGGCAACAGAAGGGAGGAAATATATATATACATTCTCGTATAATTTAGCAAAGAGAAGCTTGAATAATTTTGTGTATGTTTTAAGCAAGTTCACCCAAAGATAAGTTAAGTCAAATGAAATTTGATGAAACAATTGCTACACTCGATCGATGCCAAGGCAGTTTTTTTGGAAATACACTCACGATTATAACCATAATTGTGTTTGTAAAATGTTCGTGATGATACTTCTACTTAACACAACTCGCTCAAATATATAAAAAGAAGAACTAATCCCATGTAACGAAAGATGAGATATAATTCCAAGTGTTTTTTTACAACGCTGGCCGGCATTTATTTCACGAAATATTTAATTTTATACTGGTCGAACTTACATAATACTTATATTTAATAACAAAACAAATACCATATATATTAGGAACTTAGTGTAAAACTACTGTGAGCAGTATTATAAAATCTAAGTTATAAATAAAAATAAATTAAAAATAAATGATGGTTTTAATCGAATGGGACATGTTTTTAATTCTACAAAATAGTTAAGTACAATTACTTCAATTTATTTGCAATTTCCCTCTTAGCTTTTATTCGCTCGAATTATGAGTTTTGTTTAAATAAGAACCTTTTGCCCAAGTATAAACAAAGTTTCAGTACATAATCCAACTGAAACTTCACCCTCATATAACAGCTGCAAATAGTGGAGAAAAAAGGGGGACTTCTATCCCCATAAACATTGAAAAAAAAAACCAAAACCCGATCAACACAGCGACATCTTGAGCATGTGTGGCTGGGTGGGTATATGGGTGCCACTTACAGTCGATGAACACGGGCACAGTTCATTAGACATCCACATATATGGCATAAATGCCGTCGTCTGCCGTCTCCGAGGGTTATAAAAGAACGCGTATCGCTGAGCTTCGGGTTAGTTTACTCCCAGCTCCGTCGCATCACAGACAAGTGCTAGGATTTTCGTTCGTTAAATCTTCTAAAGCTAAAGATCAGCCAAAGCCTTTTTGCTCAAAATGGTAAGGACAATTCATATAGAAAAGAACTATTCAATTGTGACTAAAGTGCCTGAAAAGTCCTTGAATATCCAAAGGATTGAAAAAGTGATGGTGTTCAATATATATAAAGAGATCCTTGAAGTTATATTTATAAAAACATTTAAATTATTTCCAAGAAAGGAAAATCTATTTCTAAATTTTGAATGGAAACCTTTAGTCATCTGCTATTTTGAATACATTAGAAACAGATGGTCAAATGGTCTTTACTTATTCAAATTCTAAAATGTTGATCTACCGGATATCCTCAATAAAGTCTTCCAATTAAATTAAAAGCTTATTTACCCATTCAAAATATTTAATTATATCAATTTTATTATTCAAAAACCTAATTAAAATTCTAGAGGGAATGCATTTCGGTTCACATTGGACAAGCTGGCGTCCAGATTGGTAATGCCTGCTGGGAGCTCTACTGCCTGGAGCATGGAATCCAGCCTGATGGTCATATGCCCTCCGATAAGACCGTGGGCGGTGGCGATGACTCCTTCAACACCTTCTTCAGCGAGACTGGAGCTGGCAAGCATGTGCCCCGTGCCGTGTTTGTGGATCTGGAACCCACTGTCGTGGATGAGGTTCGCACTGGCACCTACAGGCAGCTGTTCCATCCCGAACAGCTGATCACTGGCAAGGAGGATGCGGCCAATAATTATGCCCGTGGTCACTATACCATCGGCAAGGAAATTGTCGACTTGGTGCTGGACAGGATCCGTAAGCTGGCGGATCAGTGCACCGGACTGCAAGGTTTCCTGGTGTTCCACTCGTTTGGCGGAGGCACTGGCTCTGGCTTCACCTCCCTACTGATGGAGCGTCTGTCCGTTGACTATGGAAAGAAATCGAAGCTGGAGTTTTCGATCTATCCGGCGCCACAAGTAAGTGATTAGTATCAGCATAAAGATTATGTAATTAATATGTTTGAATAATAAGAAAAAGAGAGAAACGAAAGAGACTCCCCTTTAAATGCCACTTCCTGTTTCCTGTTTGCCGCTTCAGGTATCCACCGCCGTGGTCGAGCCATACAACTCGATCTTAACCACCCACACCACGCTGGAGCACTCGGACTGTGCATTTATGGTTGACAACGAGGCCATCTATGACATCTGCCGTCGCAACTTGGATATCGAGCGACCCACCTACATGAACCTAAATCGCCTAATTGGTCAGATCGTTTCCTCCATCACGGCCTCGTTGCGCTTCGATGGCGCCCTGAATGTGGATCTCACCGAGTTCCAGACCAATTTGGTGCCCTACCCACGCATTCACTTCCCCCTGGCCACGTATGCGCCCGTCATTTCCGTCGAGAAGGCCTACCACGAGCAATTAACCGTCGCCGAGATCACCAACGCTTGCTTCGAGCCCGCCAACCAGATGGTGAAGTGCGATCCCCGTCGCGGAAAGTACATGGCCTGCTGCATGCTCTATCGCGGCGATGTCGTGCCCAAGGATGTCAACGCTGCGATCGCCACCATCAAGACGAAGCGTTCCATTCAGTTCGTGGACTGGTGTCCCACTGGCTTCAAGGTCGGCATTAACTATCAGCCACCCACCGTGGTGCCGGGCGGGGATCTGGCCAAGGTGCAGCGTGCCGTGTGCATGTTGTCCAACACCACGGCCATTGCCGAGGCCTGGGCCCGTCTGGATCACAAGTTTGATCTGATGTACGCCAAGCGCGCCTTTGTCCACTGGTATGTCGGTGAGGGCATGGAGGAGGGCGAGTTCTCGGAGGCACGCGAGGATCTGGCTGCCCTGGAGAAGGACTACGAGGAGGTGGGCATTGACTCCACCACCGAGCTGGGCGAGGACGAGGAATACTAAGTAATGAATTCCGAATATCGAAAGGAAAGACATAATCATTAAACTTCACTATGCCTATATCAAATACACAAGCATAAATTCGAGCAATAAAAAGATAACACAAGCAGTTTTGTATTTGGTATTTAAATATGTTTCATCAGCTTCAAGAGATTTGTTAATTTTATTTTCCCCGAATTCTTATATTTGGGGAATTGGGGGAAATAAAAATTTGGAATTTAAACAAGACTTAATTTCCTATGAGATTTAATTTGAGATTTAACAAATGTTTAGGGGTATAACTATATACTAATAATAATAACTAATCATTTTAGTCTTAAGTTAACGCTTTCTTAATAATATTTTAATTCTAATCTGATAAATACAATTTGTGAAAGCTTTCATTCGACTAGAAAGGTAAATATCCGCGAATTACAAAAATATTTAAAAAGCTATATCCATTTTGAATTTCACTTTTAAGAACTAAAAGACTAGTATAAACGTTTCAATTTAAGGCTCATACATTATTATAATTTCTTAAATCGTGAAGTGTAATATGACCTTTCCTTTGATTTTCTCAGCACATGCGCAAAAATGTGTACTTATACTTTTAGAAAATTTCTGTAGTCACAGGCAGACGTACCTTTCCAGAGGAAGCTCGGAAAATTATATTATTCATAAGACAACTCATTTTTAGCATTTATTATAGTGTACACTTGTTATAATAATGTTTATTAAATATATATTGAATTCTGTGGAATCAGAAGTGAATGTTATTTAATTGTAAATGCACATAGAACTTTGCACACACCGTGTCTGCAAAATTGTATGTGTATCGATTTAGTCAGAAGCTGGGAAGAAAATTTATATATGTTTTCTAGGATAAAATAATAAGCTATCTAGGATAAGAATGCAGAGTTAAAGCTTCTAAGTTACGTGTTAAGTTAAGTTAAACAAAGTTAAATTATGTTAGGTATAAGTTCTTATATGGGATGTGTATGTATGTACATATGTACATATGTAAGAATGTGTATACGTCCGTCTGTAAAATGAATTATTTATATTCTTGCGATGTTTAGAGTTAAGATATTCTTTTTTGGATTGTAAGGCCAGTCAACCATTATCCTTGACTGGCCTTGCAATGTGAGATAGGAATCATCTCTTGAATTAGCATGGTTTTTCCAGACATATGCCTGCATCGTCTGGAGCGTTATATGTATCTCAACTATATCTATAATTCAGAACTAAAGAAGGCCATTAAAACAAAATCTAGTTAATAAGTTAGGAACCCCTGTTTATGAAACTGCATCCATTAGGCTGATACAAAAAATAATTACATTATCAATTACAATTAATCACATGCTTAGATGTAACATGAACCCGGTTGTTAAAGTCAACCAATTACTAATCTAATCTTAATATAATTAAGTAAATATTTCCTTTCAGGTCACACTATATCCTTACACTGCCATACCTCACGAATTCCATCTACTATATTATATACACATAATACTTGTACATATATAAACATAGTTTACACATTTATTAAATAATTAACTCTTCTTTAGGTACCAGATATAAACAAAAGCGATCTACTAACAATATATGTAGGCCCTTACATTCATAGGCCCTTACATCACCTTCCGGAATTTTTTCGCATAATCCGTTATCCGCTTAATTATTCGTCACACAAAGTTGTGACTTCATTTCTTGTGTCTGTCTGATTATTGGTCCTTAAGTTAGTCCGAAGTCCTGTCCGTTAGGACGTCTGTTTGTCCGTAACCATCTAATTATAATCCTTCTTTTATCCTATATGTTCGTCCGCTCTCATGTCCGTCTGTTAATCTCCGGGTCCCTATTGGATTTAATTGTCCTGCTGTTCTTAAATAAATAGCGGTCCCTTGATAATACAAATATAAAATATTACAATTTATGAATGTTCAATAACGAGCATTACCAAAAGACTTTCTCTTTATAGGACCACTAGTTTAGGTTCTCCGATAAAAGAACATAAAATAACTATGGTTTGTATTATGTTTTAAATAGAATTTGTTGCATATTATATTATTATTATTTGTGGAATTGGTAAGTAAAGTTCCAGGGAAGTTCTTGCCTTCCAAATGCGGCTTGTGCAGGCGCCTTAACATCACGACTTAAGGTATATTTTTCAATATGGTAATTCTTTTGAGGATCGCTTGGAGGATGACCGCATCCTCTGGGCAGTTCCTCCTTCGCTTCGGATTCGGATACTAGGAATTTAGGAATTTATTTAGGATATCTAGGAGGTCTGAGAATATAACATGTGCTTTAAAAGAGATCATTTAGTATCATTAGCCTTTAGGCGATTTTAGTAGGAATGGTAGGAAGTATATTAATGTGTACATATGATATAGTTAAACAAGAAGAACTCGAACTATCACTGATAGTTATTATTAGTTGTTTTGCGAAGATCAATCTACAGGCACAGCGGATGGCTGATTTACAATCACATTTAGAAATCTTACAAAATATTTGTAACGAAGATTTAGGTTAAAATTGGATTACTAGCATTGGCAAAGCAGTCTTCATATTGTATAGGTTTCCTATTTCGTCAAGGCTTTGTTTCTGGTTAATAACCTGGAGATTGTAACCTGAATCGATCTTTGTAGGGATTCAAGAAAATGTAGCCCGAATCTACTGAAGATTCATCCACAACGTCTTCATATTTTAGTTTCCAAAGTATGCATCGGATACATGACGACGAATATTCGGAAGACGCCAAGGAAGCGGACTTTAAGGCATCCATTCTCCAAAAGGAAATATCTGTGAAGCCGCGTCACCAAATTTCCATCCCAGATATATGCACGGATGCTGTGAAAAATAACTGCTTTCAGCAATCTAGTTTCTTGAATAACTCCATAGCCTTTGCATCGCACGTAGTAAAGTGTAGCTCGCCAGCCTCGAGCATAGACGAATCGACATCGCAGGCTCAGCACGAAACCAATCCGCACATGCACATCCAGGGTCAGCACATGATGGCCCCAGTACCCGATCTTAGTTTCTACAATGTTCCCGAGTTCATTTCGGAGCAGGAGAAGCTTATGTTTTCGGATGCCGAGAGGTTCTTAAGAGCAAAGGATAACGAAGTGTGCAGTAATGATTACAGCTACATGCACGACGAATTCGCCATGCGCAAGTATTATCATCCTCTATTTGCCCATGGTATATGCCGCTGGCCCGGCTGCGAAATAGACCTGGAAGATATAGCGTCGTTTGTTAAGTAAGTACTGCACCCAACACCTTTATTTAGTTCAAGCTCCCATCGATATTTGTTCTTAGGCACTTGAATTCGGAGCATGGCTTGGATGATCGGTCCACTGCCCAGGCTCGTGTCCAAATGCAAGTAGTTTCCCAACTAGAGTCACATCTTCAAAAGGAAAGGGATCGCTTGCAAGCCATGATGCATCACTTATATCTGTCGAAGCAGCTTTTATCACCCACCAAGTTGGAAAGAAAGGTACTCAGCTAACCGATTTTGTATGGATTGTATTAAAATTAATATTTATTTAAGGATGTACCCGGTAGGGAGGGAAAGTTTTGCAGAAGTCCAATCACAATAAATAGCATAGGTCGACCGATGCGGCAGACAAGTTCGCCTGGCTCTCTCAATCTCCCAATGGTTAATTCAACCAACTTATGTTCCATCAAGAAGCGAAGCCATGACAAAAACTCATTCTCCATAAATGGTGGTAAGTACTGGGAGATTTTTCGTAGCAATAATGCAGATAATGTACGTTTTTCTATAATTAGGATTGCCCTACATGCTTGAAAGAGCTGGTCTTGATGTACAACAGGGTGAGTAACCAATAGTTTGCAAAGCTTTTCTTGAGGCAGATACATGGCAATGAAATGAATGTTACAGAAATTCAACGGAATAGGGAATTTTATAAAAATGCTGATGTGCGACCGCCTTTTACTTATGCATCTCTTATACGACAGGTAATTTTTGATTTAAAAGTGTATTATTTAAGCAATAAGTATCTCAACATTGATTTTACTTATAGTCCATCATAGATTCCCCCGACAAGCAGCTAACCCTAAACGAGATCTACAACTGGTTCCAAAATACTTTCTGCTATTTCCGTCGAAATGCAGCCACGTGGAAGGTAATATATGCACATTTCAATCAGGCATGTTTTTTATAATATTACTTAAAGGACATTTGTAGAGAATAAGAACCAAGATAACATTATACTTTGGTTGGTCGGTCCGGTTATTAATGTTCTTACTCTTGACTGTTAATTTACTTATCATTATTGCACGTTCTCGTTACTGATCATTGTATATTGGTTAATTTAGTTCCAAAAACAAATTCCGCTAAAAAATCATTTCTTAAATTGGAAAATCTAACCGATAATATATATAATATAGAATGCAGTTCGGCATAATCTGTCCCTTCATAAGTGCTTTATGCGTGTTGAGAATGTGAAAGGAGCTGTTTGGACAGTTGACGAAATTGAGTTTTACAAAAGAAGACCGCAACGCACCGCTGGCATTGGTAACAACCTAGCAGGTGCTACCAATTCGCCGGACACTAACTATTTTGTAGCTATGAACATTGGGTATGTGGGCTTTAAATAGATTACTACAAACTTTGCTCCTTCCTCCTTCAACTTTGCTCTGTTAGTAAATATACCCATATATGCCACTAAATGCATGTTTATTAAGAAGATATATAATCTGTGGTTATATTGTTATATGATGAAATTATACGATTTTTTTACAGGAGCTCTTTAGGTTCCTAAAGGGAAGTACGTCTGTCTGTCCGCTTAGTAGTCAGTCCGTTTTAATAAAAGGTCGATGGCTTATGGGTGAGATAATAAAAATGTTGCGGAAATAATAGTAATCGTCTTTTAAGAGGAGAAGCCTAATTAAATTCCCTTATAAATAAACGTTTTTCTTCCTTTCCCGATATAATGGATTACCCTGTTTATGACTCTTGTTGGTGCTCTTGGTTTATCAAACACATTTTATCTAAAACCCCAACTTCATTACATATTGAAGAACGCGATACGTACGAACCTATCTTTGCACAAGTGCTTTGTGCGTTACGAGGACGACTTTGGCTCGTTTTGGATGGTCGACGATAATGAGTTTGTTAAAAGGCGGCACTTATCAAGAGGGCGGCCACGGAAGTATGAGCCTTCCTCTTCTCCAAATTCCTGCCAATCTGGCAACGGTGGTGTCTCAACTGACAAGAATCCCTGCGACAATTGTCCTCAGCATTGCTCAAGTATGCCCACGGGCACTGAGAATGCTCTGGACTCGAACAATCCAAATGAAATCGGGCGAATGGGTTGTCTTCCTTTCTGTGGTGGTAGTGATGGTTTAAGTAAGACATCTAAGGATTATTCCACTATGGATTCGGGCCTTCTCGAAGGCAACAGTCACTTAGCCATGGATGAGTACTCATCCACAATGTACGAAAGTAGTGCCAATGAGCTTAATCGCTAAAATTATTACTTATTAAGAATTATTTAGATGCATTGTCGTAATATCTGTGTCTTTTTCAGGCAATGAGGTTCGGATTCGAAAATTATACTTGTACATATGCATAAATACATATATCTAAGTATAGTTTCTTGAATCAAATCAAAAATAAATTCAATTTTAAACGGAAAACAAAACTGCTCTGATAATAAAAACAACTTGCGGTTCATTACTAAAACATTGTTCTTTTATATAAAATGGTTAATAAGCTAAGAAATGTTACTGTTTAAACTAAGATTGAGACAGGTGAACCATTTATTAAGTATAACTTGAAATGCAAATATTCATATTTTTCTTCTAGTAGGTACTTCGCTGGATAATTCAATTGTTTAATTTCAGACCGGTTTCTTACGTGATTTCTTGTATATATATTTTTTTAAATTCATTATTTATTTTATTAAGGTGAACTTAGAAACCATAAATAATACTAATGTTTACGTTTTCTTAGCTGAAAAGTAGATTCTTCTAGGTTTATCACATTTTCAAGGTGCTAGGAAGCCCCAATACCTCGAGCAAACTTTTCTCCGGTTGGCATCTACGCCCCATCAGATGAAATAAAAAATGCCGTAATCTATAAACTAAAAGTTGTTTGAATTGCTTTTTTTTCTTTTATTTACGAATCAAATGAGACTGACAAATTGGAAACGCGTATTTGAAACCACAATTAAAAAATAGCTTTTAATTGACAAGAAATTGTTTTATAAAAATGTACAATTCTTAATTATTTTGCATAAACGGTAATACGAATAGTAAGGATTAACAAGTATTTTTTCAGAATTTGCACTTTGTTTTATAATTTTTAGAATAAAAAAGTTGGCTTTTTTGATCACCTTACGTTATTTGATTACGTTTTTGTTAAGCTAAGACCCAAACCTCTCATTCAACATTTTCTTTGGTATTTTCACGCTATTTTCAGGGTATAGTATTTTTAAGGGATATCGGCTGGGTCAAACCAGCATAACTGGAGGGCGTTATAGGGTTGACGATTATTTAAATATATCGTAACGATGATAATTGGTTCTTGAAAAAATAATTTATTAAATAATTAATGATATCTATATATATATATGAAAATATCGATGATTTGTTTTTACTTTTTGTATTGAAATTAAAAGAGTAGAGTTCCCTATATACATATGTATACGAAATTTAAATAATAGTTTGTTTGCTTCGCTAAGGCGAAGTAAGCAACCAAGAGAGACGGCCAAAATATCACTAACAAATACTATCGATATTTAATATTTTGCCCACAAAACTATCGCGAAGGTAATATATATTGGTAAAATACATTATCGATATATCCAAATTTTGAGATTATTTGGTCATCCCTACGGTGGTCTCACTTGCCCCAAGTCTATCAAAAAAGATTAACGTTTTGTGACATGAAAAGTGAACAGAAAAATTGTGCATGAATAATTGAAAAACTAAAATGGTTTCCATGCAATTCGTGTTGCAACCGCTTCCCGGATCCGATGATCAGTTCATTGAAAGGTAAATATAACGCTTGGTGCTCCGGTCTTACGCACATGTGAATGTGGGATTCCATGTATGTAAATGTGTACGTACCGCTGGCTGCATGTATTTGTTATGTGAAAATATGTACGTACGAGAACTATACATATATGTATGTATGAGTAGGAAGGAAGATATGTACATGGTCATTAGCACGGAATGCGAGCATAGACACTGACGAATGAGCCTATGTAATAGTATTCCTGCGACACGGTTAACATTTACCAACTGCATTTGCGATAGCGCTTCTGCAATTCCCACATTTATGCCGCAATATATTTTTCAACGCATCCGTATAGGTGTGCATGTGTGGGACATGCGAGCGTGTTCCCCCGACGAGTATGTGTGCGCGTGTGTGCATGTGCATATGTACATGCTGATTAATTTGTCCGTTTTTAACTATTCTAAGCAAATTATTGCTGTATGGCTTAGGAAAACTATATTGGGATGTGCATTGGGATATGCCGCTAATGTAAAGGGTCAATGTTTCCGGCTTAAACTCATCTAACCAGCAAAATTTGCACATGTCTGCTTGTAATTCGCATTTCGTCGAAGCTCGGTGTCTCAGCACATGGTATTGAAATGTAAGGCGTTTTCCATAACTGTCAAACATGTTCGTACTTGTTTGGCAAACGTCAAATCATCAACAGTGAGAGCGACATATTAGATATTCATCTAATTTCCAACCGAGCATCTCAATTGCATTCAGCAAGGACATTCTTGACTAACCCAAATCACACACACGTTGTAATCTCATTATAGAATTCGCGAAGTCTCAGAGAAAGTTAACAGATTCGGATATGGTACTCATCGCATATTCGAGCAATTGAAAATCGCGGTAAGAGAAGTGGTCATTGGACCCACACACATTGGCGTCTTGCTGGAGGATGGCAAAGCTTTCCGTGTGTCCTTTTCCATAAACTCGGAAAAACTTGACTTGACAAAATCAGACGCAAAATGGTAAGCCAACAGATTAGCTCCTTGCAGCTGCAGAATTTAACAATTCACTATTTTTTTTGCTTAAGCTCCACAAGCGGAGGTGCCGGAACATCCAGTGCGTCCAAAGCGCCCTCGTCATCCCGACCGATGGCCAGATCCAGGGCCCGTCTCTTGCGCGCAACAGGTCGCTCCAGCACCACTGGTCAGGGTTCCGGATCGCGCAGCACAGGCGTGATTATTGGGGGCAACACATCGACTCGACCCTTGGTCACAGTACCGGCCACATATGTGCCGGAAGAGCTTATATCCCAAGCGGAAGTGGTATTACAGGGCAAGAGTCGTAATCTCATTATACGAGAATTGCAGGTACATATTGTCCCGGATCCAATTGAATTAATCTTTAGCCGTTTTCAACCTGTAATGCCACTCTGTTTGTATGTTTTACAGCGCACCAACTTAGATGTAAACTTAGCTGTGAATAATTTGCTTTCTCGCGACGATGAGGAAGCCGAAGATACCGAAGAGGGTGCCGATAATTATGTGCCTGAAGACCTTATCTCACTGTTGGATAATGGCTTTAGTAGTGACAGCAATAGCGTCATCATAGATCCCTCAGACGGACTATTCTCGGAGGAGATATTCAGCAACTATTCTAGCATTCGCAAGTAAGTTTTAAATCATCATTGAGGAACAAAGTCCAGTGATATTCTAGATGCTTCTTAGTTGTTTATAAAATCCCCAAAAAGATCTTCAAATTACTTTAAACCTTTCTTTCCATTCCAGTTTGCTGTTCGATCGTATTCGTAGTGAGCGAAGTAATTCAACAGCAAATGCCGCCGACAGTAATCAATCGAGTCGCTCAACGGCATCGGGCGCTGCTCTAAGTGGAAGCGCAGGCCTCTCGGCTCAAATATCGGTTAATGCCGATCGGGAAGCCTTTAGCCGTTGGCGCGATCGCCAGTGCTATGGACCGCGTCGCTGGATAAGCAAAGATGATTACACTTGGGAGAAGGATGCTGGTAATATAAGCTTATTAAGCGTAAGTACACCTTAATTACTTGTAATTTTACTTAGATGCCAAGAAGAAGGAGCCATCCCCCATGCTTTCGCCCATTTGGATATCGGAAGAGCTGCAGCCATGGCCGGAGAAGAGTTCAGTTCGCTTTAAGACCATCGGAGCCCTGTATTCGGAGTTAATTGCCTTGTCCGAGAGCGGAGACTTGTACCAATGGCGCTGGTCGGATCCAGAGCCTTACAAGTCGGAGGTAAGAGATTATTTGTATTTATTACAATTTACATTAGCATTTGAAGAGGGTAATCTGAGAACTGTTATTGAGAGTTTACAATTATCAATTTGCAGGGGGAAAATGTGTACCATCCGAAGACCGCAGCTCTAAACATAGCTGAACGCGTTGAGCTCATTTCGGCCAACTTCATCCGATGCTCTGTGGTCACAGAATCGAATCGCGTGGCTACCTGGATGGACGAACAGCTGGGCTATCTGGGCGCCAAGCTGGAGCACACATCCTGCACCTTTAACGAGTTCATTTCGGATCCTATCGCAAAGATTCACGTCTGCTCGCTGTACACTGTCGTTCGCACCGAAAGCAACAATATCTACTGGTGGGGCGTTCTGCCATTCGATCAGCGCCGTTATTTGTGGGACAAGTTTCGCACCAAGACCAAGAAGCCCTTTAAGGCGGTGGCCACCGATATTAATGTGGGCGCCCAAGTGATAATGAAGAAATGTCCCATCTATCAGTCGGGATCAATCGGATTTACATGTTCCAATGGAGTGCCAAAGGTCGGGCAGCTCTTGAATTCGGTTTGGAACTTCACCGATGTGTGTCGCATGAAGATCATTAATATAAATACAAATTCGGGCGCGGAAAAGTCGCAGGCAGCATCGGGCAGTAATGTTAATGCCCATGGCAGTGCACCGGATAAGGATCTTCCCAAGACGAACACCACCTTGCCCACTGCAGCAAGTAGCAGCAGCAGCAAGAACGGACAGTCGTTCTCAAACAGCAAGGAGTCGACAGATCGCATCGACATGCCACCACCACCTTCACCGGCATCCAGCACCTGTAGCGACACCGGCAGCGTCACATCGCACAAGCGCACCAAGCGAGTGACCACGAAGGATGACTCGAACGCTCCCCAGGAGAGCAGAAAGGACGAAGAGCTGTGGCAGCTCAAGGATGTGGTGTTTGTGGAAGACAAAGTGGGTCCCATGGGCAAGGTGCTCAAGGTTGATGGCGATTTTGTTGCCGTACGGTTCCCAGCTATGAATGTAGCAGTCGCCGCTGCTGCGGCTGCAGCTGCAGCCTCCGCCACCGGCAGCTCTTCCTCCTCATCCTCAAATGCACCCTCCACATCCAAGGAAGAGGGAAAGGAGGACGATTGGCAACAGTGCCGCCTGTTGCGCCGCGAGGACGTTCAGGTCTTTCGCACCGCCATGTCTACCCGTGGCCCCGATTGGCTACAGAAGCAGCCTAAAAAAATTAATGTCGGCGCCGATGCGGCTGGCGTCATGCTTCTGGCATTGGCCGTCGACTCCCGCGGCATACACGTGATCAAGAAGGTGCTCGGAAAGATCCACTACAGCCTGTATAACCTGTACAATAGCAAGCAGGAGCAGAACTGCCTGTTCCCCACGGACTGTGCCTCCTTCATTGGCTCCTCGCCCGGCAACATCCTCATGGCCTGCAACAATGACTGCAGCGGCAACAGCAGCACTATCGTGCTCCGCGACGGCAACGGAGCGCTGTATCCTCTGGCCAAGGATTGCCTCGGCTCGATCAAGGATCCTCAGTGGTTCGATCTGCCGCCGGTGAAGTCCATCACCATGGCCACTATCTCGCTGCCGGCGATGCTTTCGGGCGTGAACCTGAAATCGAAGGTCTGCATGACAGCCCTGCTGTTCGACACCCAGAAGCTCATGCCGCACATCCTGCGCTGCGACGTAAAGAACTGTTTCGCTGCCCTCAGTCGCCTGGAGCGGGAGGATCAGGCGGACACGGCCCTGGTCGTGGAGGAGCGCTGTGATGGTGCCCGAAACATATTCCATGCCTGCGTGATTATGTGTGCGCCATCTTCGAACAAGGACTTGCCGCCCGATGCGCCCAGCGGAGGCGTCGTCGAAAAGAAGTCAGTCCCCGTCGGACTATCCGTGGCGCGCACCATCCCCACGGTGTCGACCAGCGCTTACGTTAGCAGCAACGCTTTTGGGGCAAATGCAGCCTCCAGCAGCGAGAACTCAAGTTTTGCCATAATGAGCTCATCGGCCGCTGCCTCCGCTGCTGCATCTGCCGCTGGATCCGCCGCCCCATCGACAAACAGGGATAGTCGGATTAATCTGCGTGATATGATGCACCGGCTAATTAACACCGATCAAGCGGAACAGTCGGGCAGCAGCAGCCAGCCTGCGATGGCCACCAGCGCCAACGAGGACCACGCCTACATACCCTGGCCACATGAGGCACCGCCGGCGGCCAGCAACCTGAGCGCCGCCAGTTCCTCCTCACAGAACATGGCAGATAACATTGAAGACGACATCTCAAAGATAATTCCGTCCTCCTCGCAGAGTTCAATGATCAACTCCAACATCAAATTGGGATCACCCAACTACACCTTCGATTTGGCTCAGCGCCGGGAGCACGCGCTACTGATACTGCAACAGATGTGCGCCAGTCCTGCCCTTCGCCCGTATCTCTGTCAGATGCTCAGCACCAAGGATGCTCAGGGGCAGACGCCTTTCATGCTCTCCGTTTCGTGTCGCGCCTATGAGGCGGGAATTGTGCTGATAAACACCATTCTCACGCTCTCCGAGCAGGATCCTCAGCTCAAGGAGGCCATGATCTTCCCCAGCGGTTCGCCGGCGGACCAGTCACCACTGCATGTTATTTGCTACAACGACACCTGCTCGTTCACCTGGACAGGGGCCGATCACATCAACCAGAATATCTTTGAATGCAAGACATGCGGACTCACTGGATCGCTGTGCTGCTGCACGGAATGCGCCCGGGTCTGCCACAAGGGACACGACTGTAAGCTGAAGCGAACGGCTCCGACTGCCTACTGCGATTGCTGGGAGAAGTGCAAGTGCAAGGCCCTGATCGCGGGCAATCTAACCAAGCGTTTTGCTCTCCTCTGCAAGCTTGTCTCCTGCACGGATTTGGTCACGAAATTCAACTCCAAGGGCGAGTCGATTCTCCTCTTCCTCATTCAAACAGTCGGCCGTCAAATCGTGGAACAGCGACAGTATCGCTTCAACGTTCGCGTACGTAACGTGGGCAACGCCACTGGCGGGGCGAATGGTAGCAACACAGTTATATCCAATCGGAAGGCTTCGACCGTGGACATGGAGAGCGATATGCCGGATCACGATCTGGAGCCGCCAAAGTTCGCTAGAAAAGCCCTTGAACGCCTGCTAATCGACTGGAATGCGGTCCGTTCCATGGTTATGAGCGGCGCGGAGAAGGCCGAGGTGAATGTACCGAATGCTTCCTCAGAGAATTCCAACTCGGAGGGCTTCAATATGTTCATCCAGACGCAGCACGGCTCGACACTCCTCGACAAGTTCACGCACAGCCTGATTGTCAAGTGTACCGGCGACCATCTGGACACATTGCTGCTCACTCTTGTCCGGGAACTGCAGAACGCTGGCGTGGCCAATCGCTGCAAGGAGGCCGAGGAAGTGGCTCGTCGCTTTGTGCGCTCCGTGGCCCGTGTGTTTGTCATCTTTAATCTGGAGAAGCAGCCGAATCCCGAGAAGCGCAAGACGCACACCTCGTGCAACAAGTACGTTCAGAGCTGCGTGAAAGTATTCCAGACTCTACACAAGATCTCGATTGAGGAACTGGTCGAAGTCTCCGAAGCCCTGATAGCCCCCGTTCGTCTGGGCGTTGTGCGTCCCACGGCTCCGTTTACGATGTCATCGTCGAATCTGGATGTACGTGTAAATACAATATTGACCCCCTATGATTTTATTGCATAAATTGTAAACGAATGTAATTCACTTTTCCCCCTAGAATTCGGACGACTTGTTTAGCGTGGATCCCTTGGCACCATCCAACGTGGAGGCTACCTCTGAGCAAATACTAGGACATGATGCCGGCAACGATCAAAGTGCCAATTTTAATATTCAACAAAACTACGATGTAGTTGCTATGGACAGTGAGTTGATTGCGAAGAGAAAAGAAGAGTACCTTAAAAACGTATCCCTCAACATTTAGATATACGCGACGCCTCCGAAGCGGAGGAAGTTATTAATCGGGAGGCAAACTCCCACAGCCAGGACGATGAATTGATAGAAAATCAACGAAATGAGGACGGCATGCAAGACGATGAGAGCGATAATGATTTTACTTTTAATGATGCCGAGACAGAGTCGGACTCCGATGACAATCAGAGCAATCAGGAGGTGCAGAGGAGCGTTCAAACTGGGGCCACAATTGGATCAGAAACTGGTAAGTTCTTCTATATATGTATATATAAAAAGGGAATGCAGATACAGTATCAATATATATCGATCATTTCTGCCATCTCTAATATTATATGGGTTTCAACTCAAACCTAACATCTAATTCCTTACATGTATATATATATTTATATTCTTTTCAAGATATTGGTGTCCTGTTTCTAGAGGATGAATCGGGCGACTCCTCCGCTCAAGAGGAAGACGGCTCGGAGGACGGCGAATCTGACGATCACTCGGACGAATTCAATTTCAATGACCAACAACTCGAACGTCGCAGCACAAATTCGAATGCTCGCAGTGATTTGGCGCCCCAAACAATGCAATGGGCCATTAGAAACAGGGACACCGCTCGCTCATCTGTACGGGTGCCCACTGGTTCCAATATGGTTTTCATTGACCCGATGGCGCTGCGACGCTCCACTGTTCCGGCCAGCACTGCAGTCACCACTCCATCTATTGAGCCCCATACAATGGCGACAACGGCCAGCAACTTGGCCCGAGCCTTTGGGATCACAATTAGACAGATCTCGGAGCTCATAAGCATTCTATCCTACAACATTATCAACGACATTGAAACCTCACTGAAGATTCAATCCGATGAGGCAATCGCAGTACAGGTAAGCTAAATCTAGTCATAAAAGTGCTGATGGTGGTTTAATGGAGAAATGTTTATGGGTGGGTTACCTCTTGTAATATATACTAGGAATGTATTTAGAAAGAAAGAATCCGATATGACATATCAACAAGAAAATCGCGCATTTAAAGTTAAAATATAGATATCAAAGAACAAGACATGAATCTAGCTTTGGCAAGGAGAAGTTTAAATACCTTTGTACTCCGAAAGAAACACTGTTTTTATTATATAATGTAAAGACCACTTACTGCGGCAAATATGCTCATTTGTAACACTTTTTGGGGCCTCTCTAGGAGCATTTGTATAAACTAAAGTTATAAGTGTATAAACTAATCCAATTATTGCATTTGTATCTGTCTAAAAGGCATTCGTTGAGAAGCGTTTGAAGGCCACTTGGGACTGGATGTTTACGGTAATGGACGGAACTGAGGCCCAGCTGAAGTTTGGAGCCTACTTGACCAACTACACCGATCCGAACCATCCGCTTCACCCGCTCAACCTCAGTGCCCAGGCTTCGAGTAGCCAGGCACCGGCTCCGGCCACTTCCACATCCGTTGGTGTAAACATGATGGGTAAGCGTAAGGACTGCTGACGCCTCGAGTTCAATTTAAATTACATTGCATTATCTGATCTAATATAGGATCGAACTCACGGCGCGACTTCTTCACCTACTGCCTGTCCCTGATGCGTGCCCACACGTCTGAGCACCGGGATGCCCTGCCAGTATTGGATATAACTGCTCTACGCCATATCGCATACGTGCTCGACGCCTTCGTGTACTATATGCGCAACGATACAGGATTCTATGACAAGCAAGAGACCATATCCGGACGTGTCAACAACTTATCATCGCCCATGGTGGAGAGCTACGATACGGATGAGGAGTTAACCAATCTGGAAGATTACAGTGCTGAGCCGTCGACGAGTGGCGGCAGCAACCAGGCTTCGGGCGGCATGGGCACTCGCCGACACAATTTCTTTGCCCGATCGGAATCTACACTGAGCCTGGGTTGCTCCGCGCCGGAAGGATTCGATCTGCCTATGGAAATGGCCATGCCACTGGCCGACAAGCCTCACTTGCTGCAGCCAAACTCAAAGCGTCAAGAGCTATTCGCCAACTTGCCGCTGCTTGTGACCACAAGTGCCAAAGGCAGCAACACCAACGCAAGCGGCAGCAGCAGCAGCACTATTGATTATCCTCCCACCAGGCTGGGATTTTCAAATTCCTTAAAAAGGAATGATGAGCATGTTTATGAAACAGTCCCGGCCAGAAACCAACAGCAGCCTATGGAGGTAACAATTAATATGGAGACTAGCAAGACTACGAGTGATGGATCACATGCAACATATAAGGCTGAGGGCTCTTCTGCCGACTCCAATATCTACGTGCAGTTAAAAAAGAAACAGGGCCCCGATGATTTCAAGTCCCACAAAGAGGCTGATGGTGAGTAGAACTAGAAAGTAACACAGCAGATAATAGTTGAAAGATCAGACTCTCGTAGTCACTTAGAGCGAGATTAGGGATCGTGGAGTATAGTTTGATGATAGATTCCTCTTCAATGAACACCTAAACTTTATTCTACTTTGGGTTTTACAAAAGGAATACTATACTTCTTAAGGACCCATACTCTTTGTATTTAGCATTTATTCGCTCTATGGTGGAATATGCATCCTTTATTTAGAATTATGGATCGGTCCTCTATAATGGGCCTCCTTTTTCTCAATGATGTAATTACCAAGAGTATAGACACGCCTTGCTTTTATGTGAGTAAGAACCCGTTGCAAACGAACGGTGTGAGCAGTGCCCGGGCAGAGAAACTTCCTCGCGAATCGAGCCTATTGGTAACACTGGTAATTTCAACATCGCAGCTAGGAATCGCCGAACATTGGCTCCCTTTAATGATAGCGAGGAATGAATCGATCTAAAGTACCTTGTGCCTCTTTAATTCCCTACCTGAATGCATCCGCTTATGTTAGAGAACGAAAAGCAACAAGTTGAGGCTTGAATTTGTGTAATTAAGATTCAATTTAAGCTAGAAAGTACACAGTTAAGGAATAGTAAATAAATAAATAATATAATATATTTCGCATTGCAGGTAATCGTGGCAAGTTCGATAAAGTTGTTCTTATGGAAACTGATGATGTTCCAAGCACAAGCAGCAAATCGACAGAGGCCTTAATGGCCACTCGGCCTGAAGTTATCATTGCTCCAAATAAGAGCTCCTCCGCGTCCTCAGTGACATCAGCTCGTAGTGTTATAGTTCTGGCTGGTGGCTCCTGCCTGAAATCGGTCGACTCGGACATGAACACTTCATCGACGTCGTCATCCGCTGCGAATTTAACAGCGGAACAACAAGCTAAATGTGATACACAGCATCAGAAGTCAACTCCGGCCCATCATCCCCTAAGTTTTCCGGCTCGCGGCTCTCTGTTTTACCAAAGTAGCTTCTCGGAATTGCCGTCATGGAACTTTTTGTTAAGTCGCTGGAAACTAACATTAGATCTATTTGGACGCGTCTTCATGGACGATGTGGGCATGGAGCATGGATCTGTGCTGCCGGAACTGCGCGGCTTCCCCGTCAAGGAGATGCGTTTCCGCCGCCACATGGAAAAGTTACGCAACGGCCAGCAGCGTGACTTGGTGCTATGCAAGCTGGAGAGAAATCGCGAGAGCTTGATTGTGCAAACGTTCAAGGAACTGAATACTCAGTTCGGAAATCAAAACCGACGCTCCCAACCGCCCATCACATTCAACCGCGTTAAGGTGACGTTCAAGGACGAGCCGGGCGAGGGATCTGGTGTGGCCCGCAGCTTTTACACTTCGATAGCCGAGGCCTTGCTGGCCAGCGCGAAGATCCCCAACTTGGAGTCGGTGCAGGTAGGCAGCAGTCACACCAAGTACGGAGTGCCCTTCTCGAGCATCCTGCGCAGCAGGACGGTCTCGGGCTCTAGTCGCGACCAATTGCCACCACAGAGGCGCGGCACCAGCAGCAAAATACTGTGGCGATCGGCTCGTGAGAGGAAAGTCCTCAATTTGGATGCCAGGCCATATACGCCAACAAATAATGCAGGTAAGGCTTGAAATTACAGTTTTTCTTTAACGGTCTAAGCTAGGGCATAATCAAAGATCTCTTAGCTCAGGCTCTGGGTTAAACCTGATAAGGCTGCTTTAGACATTGATCTATTATTTTTACTAACATGACTTTCCGTTTTTATCTAGATAATGCGATGGCGGAAGGCATGAATGATCATTTATCGGTCCACCTGCAACAACTTGGAGAACGCCTATATCCCAAGGTAAGTGGTAAAGGTATAAATTGAATTTACTGATTACCATTACTCTCTCAACAGATCCATTCGATAAACCAAACGCACGCTTCGAAGATAACAGGCATGCTCCTGGAGATACCAACGCCGCAGCTACTATCTGTGGTTTCGTCCGATGAGACGCTGCGACAGAGGATAAGCGAGGCAATTGAAATTATAACCTTCAAACAGAAAACGGATGCCAGTGCACAAAGTAGTCAACCAAAAAAATCGCCATCTGTTGTGTTGGTTGATCCCGCCGATGACGATAATGAGCCCTTATTTTATTCGCCGGGCAAGCGGGGCTTCTACACACCACGCCAGGGCTTTGCATCGTTCGAGCGCATAAATGCATTTAGAAATATCGGAAGGTACGTAATCTTAGGGATGATGATCTTAGGGATGATGATCCGTGTATTTATGCATTGTTTTTCTTCATCTTTTCTTTTAGACTCATTGGACTCTGTCTTTTGCAAAATGAATTGCTGCCATTGTTCCTGCAACGACATGTCTTGAAATATATCCTTGGACGTAAAATCAAGTTCCACGATCTGGCATTTTTCGATCCAGCACTATACGAATCTTTTAGGCAAATAATCCAAACAGCCGCGAAAAAGGACGGCGACGAAATCATTAGTCGAATGGAGCTATGCTTTGTGTAAGTAGTTATCGACTATGTTAAAGAGACTCCAAATAATATACATATATATATAATTCTTTAGGATTGATTTGATGAAGGAGGAGGGCTGTGGCAACAGAGAGCTAATTCCAGGAGGTCGCGATGTTGCAGTCACCGCAAACAATATATATGATTACATCAAACGCTATACGGAATACAGATTGATCAAGTCACAGGAAAAGGCACTTGAGGTACGTCCCGATAACAATCTACTCGAATTCCTTGCATATAATATATATATACTATAATAATAGGCATTGAAAGACGGAGTCTTTGACGTTCTGCCCGACACCAGCATGAACAGCCTAACAGCTGAGGATTTGCGCCTCCTGCTGAATGGTGTTGGCGATATAAATGTTTCAACATTGATTTCATACACCACCTTTAACGACGAATCTAGCGAAGGTCCGGATAAACTATTAAAATTTAAGAAATGGTTTTGGAGCATTGTTGAAAAGATGAACATTTTGGAGCGTCAAGATCTGGTAAGAAAGTGAATGATAACGAAAACGGGTTTGGTAAGAGACGTTTATTTCCTACTACAGGTGTACTTCTGGACTGGCTCGCCCGCCCTGCCGGCATCGGAGGAGGGATTCCAGCCCCTGCCATCGGTGACCATACGCCCTGCAGATGACTCCCATCTACCGACTGCGAATACGTGTATATCTCGGCTGTATATCCCGCTGTACTCCAGCAAATCAATTTTACGCAGTAAAATGCTGATGGCCATTAAATCCAAAAATTTTGGATTTGTTTAAACATTGTGTGCTTCTCACACTTTTCCACGTGTAGAAGTTTGGATAACTCTACGTTTTCTTATTAGTTTTGGACTTGTCATATTTAATCACACCATTCCCACATTTATAAATTACAAATTTTCTTTCAAATTTAATTTTTTTATTTTTTGCACTTTTGGAAAATGTACACACGTAACATCATTCGAAACAAATTGGCGCCAGTCATAACTGATAAACTGAGAACTGAGATAACAACTGAAAACATGAAGTTTCCAAACAACAGAAAAAGTAACCAAGAAAACGGCCAATTAGGTATTAGGAAGCCTATGTTTTAATAATTACACCTTTAAATAAAGTATGTTTTCTGAAGTATGACTTATGCACATGTATATTTATCGATTACAATTCAATAGGAACTTTTGATGAAATAAACAATAAACTATAAGTCCGTATGGATAATTATGTATAATACGAAACGGAGTTGTATCACTAACCATTGAACGTATAAACTAGACACCAACATTTTTCAGCTACAGGCCCCAGGGAGGCGAATGCGACAGGCCCCGCGGCTTCGGTTATGTTCGGCGATTTTGGTATAATTGAACGTTTAGTTCAGATCAGTAGCAAAAAAAAAACGAATCTCAAAGGATGCGCTGCGCTAGTGCGTGTTCTTGAATTTACACATGGGCGCAAGGATCCATGCATGCGTGGTTATTTCGTTTCAAAGCCAACAAGAATTTGTAGGGTTTTGTATATAACACAATATCGACCTCCTACTGCATTCTGAGTGCCTGGTACTTAAATGCAAGCATTTTATAAATTTGTACTGGAAAAACTTGTGTTTGGGAACTTGTAGGCAAAACAATAGCAATTGACCGCTTCTTACGTTTCGCGTAACAGGCAAACAGATCAGTAGAGCAGCGATGCACCTATGTATCTATGCGGTGACGTCAGCCGATTGTTTCGGCTGCGTACGATTGGCCAACAAAATCAAAGAGAGCAGCTCTTGCGAGAGCACTAAACTGTTATAAAATATAATACAACAACGACCTCCTACTGCATTCTGAGTGCCTGGTACATAAATCCATGGAAATAAGTTTGTTCTAGGAAAATTGCTCATTGGGAACTTGTTGTTGCCTGTTACCTGTGCACTTCCGTTGTATGAAATGACTATATATGTACATATAATACATGTAGTACTTTCTTGGTATTATTATGGCGAAACACATCTGGGACCCTGGTTTTTAATTGTTTATTTTCGAAATCGTGTTTCTTGGCACTGAAAGTCGAATAAAAAAATATCAAAAAATATCAAGGGACTTCGTATTTTATTAAATAAAAAGAACGCGGTTGTAAAATGTATCTACATTGAAAGGGAATTCTTGTCAGTTTTTAGGATTTTTGAAATGAATAATATTATCCTCTGCAAGCTTTCCAACTTTTTACATACTTAAAGTAGTGGCTAATGTTTACTTACAATTAAAATGCACTGATTAAGTTTAATCACGATAGGCTGCCAGAACAAACGACATTATTTTGTTTGTATAAAATGGCTCTAGCTGGCACTTATTACAGCTTTTATTGATACTATTTAGATTGCTTACTATTAGCTTGCTACAGTTTAGACTGATAATCGTAACAGATACACCATTTCCCGGAAACACAATCGGAGGTGCTACTACTGGGTTTTTAAAACCCTTAAAAAGGTGCTCAAATTTATGCAGTTAAATTTTACATTGTGAAAAGACAAATATTTACACTGAATTTGAAGCCTGAATAATTGAATTGAATAAAAGTATCTTTTTAAGGGATTTAAAAACCCGAATGATTTCTTGAGCACTCTTGTGCATAATGTACATTGGACAAGCTAATTCGAGTTTTTCTGTTAGTGAAACAGTTACAGAAAGATGAGTCGACATCGAACTTATTTTCATTTAACAAATAATAACAATACATAGAAAAAAAAATAAATAAACATTAAGAGTGATGCAATTATTCAATTACGATCGGAAATTTCTCAACTTCTTCGCACTCTTTGTTGAAACCTGTGATAAATTCCTGCAATTTAGCCTCATGCTCGACATCCTTGCGTGGTCGTTTCAGTTGCTGTTTCTTCTGCGGAGAATCCATGCTGTTTCCCTTCGAGTCCTGCTCGCTTTCTTCCTCAGACGAATCGGTGTCAATGTACAACACATGTACTCGCTGCTTGCGCTTACGCTTGGGTCGCTCCTTCACATACGTCCGCCTTGGTTTCTGCAATAAGGATTTAATTTTACATTTTTCAATAGATTTTCATGATATTAAAATCAGGTATCAGGTTCTGATCAAATATTAAGTTTCAATCTTTACGATTGCGAATTATCGTTGATACAAGAGGATATATGGAATCGCGTTTAAATGGGAAGTTAGGTTTATGTGAAGAAGAAATAAATATAACCCTGAAAATCAACATGATTCCGGGCAACTTATGGATTATTTGTGCGAGCTGCTTACTACCGAACAAAGATGGGCTTGGATCTTTGCGGCCCTGTTGGCTCAACTAAGATTATTAACTATTCTCAGTTTGTATTAATCTAGCGCTAATTGCTTAATGACGACACTTGGACTGGGTAGTATCGACATCTTCCTGGCGCTCAGTTAACAAAAGGAACTTCTTTTACCTTCTTGTCAAATGTTGTCTCCAGTTCTGCATTAACATCCCTGAACAATCCCATGGTTTTGTCTACAGCCTGAGGAGCTCTTCTTATCGCTGGCTCTTTGGGCGCAATCATCGTGGAGCACATAACTTGCCTGATATCGCACTGACCTAATCGCGCCTCCCCAAAGCAATTCTGACGCAGCAAATCGGAGGATACCTGTGGCAGCTCATTGTTCCGAGGTCGTAGCTCGCCGAGTCGGTGGAGTTTGTTGGGCAAAGATTCGATTTGACTCAAGGTAGAGGATCCGGCGGGTGCCACCATTTCATTCTCTGTAAGAAATTCCTCAAACCCAAAGAGATTTCGGCAGCTTGAGACACTCGATTGTGTAGAGTTCCTAGGTTGATCTTCGCATGGCAAAATCTCGTCATATCCAAATAGGTTTGCTCGCGTTTGACTGCGTTGCTGTGCTGGTGATGCAGTTGCCACTTTAGTTGCAGTGTTTACCTTCGCGGGAGTGACTTGCACATTCTTTTTCCACGACGGCAGTACCACTACTTCCATAATGTTGATGTCTTGGAAGGGCGTCCGCTTCTGCAGAGTCTTCCGGGGATTCGGCAAGTGGACAAAGTTCTCAGCATTCTCCCCATTATCTACGTTCTCCTGTTCATTCGAAATTAGTGTTCGGTTGGCTGTGGGCGGTGGTCGATTCTCCTCATTGGAGTTGTCCGCAATGGGGCTTGTTGGCTCCTGCAAAGTGTTGCAAAAGGTCTCCTCCTTGTTTATTGGTTCCGCGGGTTCCTGTGTCGGTTTATCCGGGACATAGACGTGATGGGGCCGCCGCATATGGTCACTGGAGTACGATGGTAACTGAGAGGTATTGAAGCCAAATATAAATGTATTCGGCATTGCTGACTCGTCGGAAACTCGCCAAGGAGATGCACCTCCTACCATACTCGCTGTGGCATTTGCCGAATTGCGGAGTATCGGGGATATGGCGTGGGTCGTTGAATTTGCATTGGGTGCCGTGACAGTCCTGCGATTTAGCGGCGTGCTCACCAACTGGCGAGCCATGTTCAGCAGATTTCGACGCCTGCTGGATGATTGCTGGTCGTCTTGGGACTTGGTCTGGTTTAACAGCACGGAACGGGCCAAATGGCTGTAGGCGCCATCGCTAGCCTGCTTGGAGGCATTACTATGGACTGATGGATTCGGCGGCGCATGTACCTGAACGTCCACAGTAATAGGTGACGGGTAGACTTCCACTTCATCATTAATTGAATCCTCTTCGGGCTCGTAAATTGGCGATAGGGCGCGTGCAGTTTCTCGTTGCCTTGGCGGCCTGGGATTCTTCTTAGATTCAGTCTTGGCCGTTTCTCCAGCCACATTTTCAATGGAGCATGTTTTCCGCTTGCCCACTGGCCGCCTCCTTTTCCTCTTGATTGGCTTCATTATTAGTTTTCCGCCGGCTTTGGAGGGGATCATTACGCAGGCTTTGCCATTCTCCACCAGACGCTGGATTATGTCCGCTGCGGGATCCTCCCTATTATTGTCATCTTCGATCTGAGTCTGAGAAAGGAACTCGTAAACATTGCGGGTTACCGAAGATCTGGATCTCAGTGGCAACTGCTCTCTGTTGAAGAAGCGACCCTTTTTTGTGCTCGAATCCTGTGGCACTGGTTTTGTGGGGCTGATTTTTTTCGGGCGTGGTGATATTACCTTGGGGCCTGCAAATAAATTTATTTTTACTGTAGCCCTTCCCTCCAGCTGGACTGTTCCACTTACCTGGCACCCTCCTCTTGGTGGGTGGAGGTTTTAGCTTTCTAGCTACCTTCTGGGGAACATACATCGTGGAGTTGCGAACAGGCTCAAAGGCGCTATTATCCTCATGTTCCGCAGCAAGATAAAGCTCCCTTGATTCGGGGCTTTCTGGAAGTATTATGCGTTTTATTTTAACTACGCATTTCCGAAGGCGACTCGGCGGCATAGGTGCTGACGAAATATCTTCACTTGCATCTTTCGGCGCGGTTTTTGCAGACCTGTCTGCTCCCACATCTCTCAAAGGTAAATCGCGAATGCGTTTTATTTTAACTACGCATTTCCGAAGGCGACTCGGCGGCATAGGTGCTGAAGAAATATCTTCACTTGCATCTTTCGGCCCGGTTTTTGCAGACTTGGCTGCACCTCTCAAATGTAAACCGCGAAGCGAAGACTTTCTTTTAACCATTTTAATTCAATTTAAATTTGGCTTCATTTCTTTGAGAAGCATTTCACTCGTACAGTTGAGCGGGTCGATTACACTATCGATAGTTAGGCGAAGATAGGAGAAATGCGTATGCAAAATATCGATAGTTTTATATTTTGAAATATTTGTGTTTAATATTTTTGTAATCTAGTTCATTTTCAATCTATACAAAAAATATGTTTGATATTTAGTTAGACCATTTCTTTAAGATTTTTTTTAACTGAATTGCACATGAAGCCGGACTAAGCAGTGCTGCCAGGTTGTCATTCAATTTAGACTTTATAAATTCCGATTTCTGCTGTTGCTCGCCAGCACAATACCTAAAGTTATATCGAAAAGTAGTACAAATTCTCACCAAAACCTCGGCAGTGAAATGAGAACTTTGAAGCGAAGGCGTTGCCAGACCATCTGGCAGCTCTGGTGCGAACACACTTTCCAACACAGGCTACTGTCGATAGGCGGACAGAGAACCAGATGATTGAGTTAATCGCAATAATGTAAAAAATAAATAATTAGCTGTTTCCAAATAATCCAAATTCCAAATTCCTTGCATTCGCGTGCGTGCTGGTGTCGCTGGACCACAAACCTACACAGACTGCACAACTATAAGAACTGAATTGAAAAAAAAAACGAAAAGAAAAAATCCTAAAATCGAATGAAGTGAAAGTTTTCCCGTCTTTGTTTTGTAATTGTAATTTTCCTGCACTTGCCTGCCAGCCCGCATTACTGGCAATATTGGATCGACGGGTATATTTGACGCTGCTGCGGGCGCGGGTGGCTGACAGTGATTATAGCAAGAAAGATTTAGCTATATAGCCAATCGCTGGCCGATTTCTTGGCCCTATTATCAAAGTGTGGTGGCTGTGTGACAGTGTTATATATATTTAAATCGAATCGCAGTCGCGTTTTCTGGGACTGCTGCAAAAGGCCTTGCGAACTTCTGCGCCAGGTACTGTGAATGGTCCGGATGGGGGGTTGTCGGGGTTGTTACGGCGGAAGAGGGCAAAATCCCAATAAGAAACTAGCGCGAAAATCCCCTTGCACTGCACCCCTTGCATACATACATACATATACTAAATGCCTGGGTGCATCACACACACATGCATACATACATAGGTATGTATGTATGTACATACCCACGAGCGAATAATGGCAACAAACAATTGCAAGGCGACCCCATAGTAGTACCAATACCAGTGCCCAAGTGCCCCAATCCCAGGAACAGAGAGACTGAGGCAGAGGCAGAGGCAGCGACAGAGGCAGAGGCGGGGACCGAGACCCCGAAGGCTGACTGTGACGACACCATGGCAAGTTGAGCCAATTGCAGATGTATCTGTGGCTGTATCTGCGAATTATGTCTCAGGGTCAAGGACACTGCTTCGCTCCCCCGTTGTTTGACCTTATTAACAAGAATTTCCATTCGCGACACGCAAGACAGAGAGGCTTGGAATACCCATACTCCTAGATAGTTAAATAGTTCGATATCAACTCCTTCAAAAGCTTGACTATTATCCTGCATACACTCCGCGAGCGAATAGCCTTCAAAATAACAAGAATCTCTATTAGATTACAAGGTAGACGACGTAGATTGTTTGTTTTATTTAATAGACCGTATTGGGGAACCTAAGTAGCCATTTATAATAGGCTTTGTTATTATTACTATTGGTTATAGTGCCATTAGAAGGCTATTCTTAGAGTTTACTTCAAGGAGAAAGGAGTAGTTGCTCTCTGAACCCAGCGCTATTCCTTATTCAACCAACATTTGTTCATTGACAGAGCAACTGCATCACTGTGGCTGGCTCCGCGCACAAAACGATGTGCGATACCAAAGACGATGCACAGAAATGGATATGTGAAATTTGCACCTACGAGAACTATCCATCCTCGCTGAAATGCACCATGTGCCAGGCGTCGAAGCCACTGCTCAACGAGGACATCTTCCGGTGAGTCCAATCCCCTCTCAATCTCCGGAATCCTTGCTTATTTTCGCGTTTTTTTTGCAGTCTGAGTCCCGCCCAGGAGAGCAGTGGCGTTGCGGAGGAAGCAGCTGCTGTTGAGCCCACGCCCACGTCCACATGCTACTCGCTCCAGCCGCAGCAGAGTCAGGCGAGGCAGAGCAACGTGACAGACAACGAAAAGTGGCCCTGCAAGGTTTGCACCTATCTCAACTGGCCGCGTAGCCTGCGATGCGTCCAGTGCTGCACGAAGCGCGGCGGCGAGGCCGTTGACAAGCGCGGCAACGACAAGAATAACGAGGCGGATGCAGATCGAGCTGGCGAGGCGTTGCAGGCACTTCGCTTCAGTGGCACGGACACGGATCTGGGCTGTGCCACAGAGAACCTGGCCAAGAAGCCAGCCAGCCAGCTAATTGGGGCCACAGCCCGAATCGAATCGAATCGGCTGAGCCTCAGTCCGGGCATTGATGATGCCACGCACCAGAACAATCTCGCCAATGCATCACAGTCGCAGTCTCATCAGCCTGCTGTCCACCCTCAGCAAATGCAGCTACAGCTACAACGGGAGTCCCCATCCTCAGCCACTGAGTCGCCTCAGCAGAAGCCCTGCTATGTGGCAAAATGGGCGTGTAATGTATGCTTACCCCAGCCTCAAGTATTTCCTGTAGCTTTACTAAATGCTCTTCTTGCAGTCCTGCACCTACGAGAACTGGCCGAGGAGCATCAAGTGCTCCATGTGCGGCAAAACGAAGGAGCGGGAGATTGGTGGATCACAGAACGACTTGCATGCCTCCTCCAGTTTAAACACTCAAGACGAGCACCAGCAGCAGCAGCAAAACGTGGACACTGTCAGTGTCAACAACTCATTCAATAAAAAGCACATTTACCAACTTGGTAGGTCCTCCCATGCAGCCTTCTCCTGGCCTCTAATCATTTACCTCTCCTTTGGCAGGTTCCTCGGAAACCATCAACAACTGTGATACGCTGCAAGAGCGACAGGAGCGCCGCCAGCGTCAAATCCGACGACAGGTGGACTGGCAGTGGCTGAACGCCTGTCTAGGCGTCGTCGAGAACAACTACAGCGCCGTGGAGGCGTATCTCTCCTGCGGCGGCAATCCGGCCCGCTCCCTCACCAGCACTGAGATAGCGGCCCTCAATCGCAATTCGGCCTTCGACGTGGGCCACACGTTGATCCATCTGGCCATTCGATTCCATCGCGAGGAGATGCTGCCCATGCTGCTAGCCCAGATCTCTGGTTCGGGCCCGGGCATCAAGCGTGTGCCGTCCTACGTGGCTCCCGACTTGGCGGCCGATATCCGTCGCCATTTTGCCAACACCCTGCGCCTGCGCAAGTCCGGACTACCCTGTCACTATGTGCAAAAGCATGCCACCTTCGCCCTACCCGCCGAGATTGAGGAGCTGCCGATACCGATACAAGAGCAGCTCTACGACGAGCTACTCGATCGTGATGCCCAAAAGCAGCTGGAGACACCGCCGCCGGCTCTGAACTGGTCGCTGGAGATCACGGCGCGTCTCAGTTCCCGAATGTTCGTTCTGTGGAATCGCAGCGCTGGCGATTGCCTCCTGGACTCGGCCATGCAGGCCACCTGGGGCGTCTTCGATCGCGACAACATTCTGAGGCGGGCACTCGCGGACACCCTGCACCAGTGCGGTCATGTGTAAGTTCTTTTGGGAATCTTGGGAATTCGGAAATAACCCTTGATCCCTTGATGCTTGTCCTTAGGTTCTTTACTCGCTGGAAGGAGTATGAGATGCTACAGGCCTCGATGCTACACTTCACGCTGGAGGACTCGCAGTTTGAGGAAGACTGGAGCACACTTCTATCGCTGGCCAGCCAGCCCGGCTCGTCCCTAGAGCAGCTGCACATCTTTGCGTTGGCGCACATACTGCGGCGTCCGATCATCGTGTACGGCGTCAAGTATGTGAAGAGTTTTCGCGGCGAAGACATTGGCTATGCGCGCTTTGAAGGTGAAGATTCCCCCAACTTGTATTACCGCCGCAATTGAGTCAATTTGTTTTTGACCTTTAGGTGTCTACTTACCTTTACTGTGGGATCAAAACTTCTGCACCAAGTCACCCATCGCCCTGGGCTACACACGCGGACACTTCAGCGCTTTGGTGCCAATGGAACCATTCACACGGATCGATGGACGGCGCGACGATGTTGAGGATGTGACATACTTGCCGCTAATGGACTGCGAGTTGAAGCTCTTGCCTATCCATTTCCTCACCCAGTCCGAGGTAAGCGAATAATTTTGGTAATTATATACAGTTTAATGTACGAGAATTTCGTCATCCTAAAGTTGGGCAACGAGGAGTCTATGATGCGCCAGTGGCTGGACGTCTGTGTAACCGATGGCGGACTCCTGGTGGCGCAACAGAAGCTGAGCAAAAGACCGCTGCTGGTGGCTCAGATGCTAGAGGAGTGGCTCAATCACTATCGCCGCATTGCGTAAGCATGACATGGTGGGATTGCCAAAGGCAACTCACTGATTAATCTGCGCTTTTTGAAGTGAAACTTTTTACGGCTCGTTCAGGGTTAAATTCGTTGGCGATGAAACGCTAAAATGCGACAGGAAAAAGGGAGGGGTACGAATGAAAGGTCCGATAAGGAAGGGAATAGCGTTATGTTCTGTTATTAAAAAATGTTTCTCTTGTTATCAGGATTTATTAGCTAGGGAATGAGCGCGGGAAGTTTCACTTTTGTCGCGTAGGATTCGGCATATTCATATATATTGTTGTATATTGCAGACAAGTGATAACGGCGCCCTACATTCGTCGCCCCCAAATCACACACTACTCCAGTGACGGCGACTCGGATGAGGAATAGATGCTTGCCGATGCGAGGCTGCGAGTCTGCGTATATATTTGAATACCCATATTTTGTACTTTCGGCAGCATATGCAGACGTTAAATTGAGATGGACACATGCAGATCCTACACACATACTTAGCTAATGGAAACTATAGAGAATACAAAAGGCATACACAATATACTACATATGCGAGCGTGCAGTTGGAAAAGTTGTAGTTGTAACTAAATTGAGAGCGAAGCTAACTCGAAAGCTTAAGCAGCAATGTACGAAAATGCATTGATCGACGTATGTATATCATATCCGTTCCCAATTCAACGTTCGTTGATTTTAGTCAAATTTATTCGCACTGCGTCGACCACCACAAGGTACATTGCAGGTGAAAAGCCCTTACATATGTATGTATGTACGTGGTAAACAAAATTGAAGCTATACACACTATACACTAGTAGATCTAATTACACTCACATTTGAAACAATCCATTAATTAAATACGTGGTAGAAACTGATGAAGGCGTGAGGGAGGGCTCCTCGAATGTGGGCTTAAATTATTGAAAATCTCGATGTACTATTACATTTTAATTGGGTGGCAAACACACACACACAATATTATATTACGTGGGTGAATTATGAATGTTTCTGATGCAGCGTCATTGAAGGGTTTATTGCTAGTTTTTAAAACACTTTTTGGAATTATGAATCATTATACATTCATGCCTATACATATAATAAATTAAATTATATATATATATAACATATATAGAAATCCTATGGTTCTAGAGAGTTGAACAAAGGGCCAATAACATAATGAATTTTATTCTAACTGTATTATAAATGGAATTTTATCTCATTATTATTTTTGTTAGTAATGTTATTACAATTATTATTATTATTATTATTAAATTCTAAGGAAGCTTATTGTGCAAATGTACACGCAAAACGCATAAAAAACAAAACTTATTTAAATAAAAGGTTTTAAGTAAAGATTTAAACGGAATTCAAAATACAGTTTTCATGGTGGGAAGGGGCAATATCATCTTCATTAATTCTATTATTTGTTAGAGTTTTAAAGTATGCATGTTTCAATGAATACAAGAATGACCACAAAATGAAGCTTTATTTTTAATATATAGTATATATTATATATTCATAATATGTGTAGTATGTATTTTTGCATAACAGTTTGTTGATTTAAACATTTAAATGAATTGTGCCTTCACTAGATATTATCTTTGAAATTAAAATATGACCAATTAATTGAATTTTCCGCGCATCTATCGCTGCCAACTCGCTTTCTGTCATGTGGAAAATTCCCCTTTATATTTCAGTTGGTTCTTTGAAAAGCACGTACCAGGGCTGGGTGCGCAACGTGCTTACAATTACCGTGCCGCGAAGTCGCACGCGTGCACCTCACGTGCCCATCTCTAGCCCGAATCACCGTATCTCTCAGATACTTATTCGTTTCGGTTTCGTTGCTGCCGTCGGTGTCGTTGCGTTGTTGCTGCTGGTGCGGTGTTTTTTCTGGTCGCAGCTCCGATTGAGAATTAGAATCAGACGAGTAATATTATAAGTAACAGATTCATCGGCAAATTGCGGTCTTCACGAGCGAAATACGCACCCAAATCGAGCGGAAAGTCGTCTTTTTTGAACACACACCGCCGACCACTCTCTGACACTCACACTCACACTGAACGAATCGCGCTACGCAGATTGCGAATGCATACGGCGAAAGATACAAATAGAAAAAATCTAAGCAGAAGAAAAATTTTGTTAGTGAAGTGAAGAGGAAGTAGTGGTGACCTGTGCGCGTGTATTTGTGCTTTCCTCGTGCGTGTCATCTCGTCTGTGTGGTGTTCTCCTCTGTGTGTGTTTCCCTCCCCCATTTTGCAGGCGCGAGTGCGAAGAGCATAGCAGTAGCTGTATCTCGCCATGGGTAAGTTATCTGCCAACACCGATACTCTCTCTAACGAACGCTCCCGTGTGCCGTATGCCGTATGCCGTATGCCGTATGCCGTGTTCCGTGTGTGTGTGTCTGCGCAAAGCCAACGCCAGGGGGTGGTGGGTGCTCCGATAGCAGCATTATGGCATTATCGGCATTAGCGGGTATCGTACGGGAGTGGTTATGAACCTGTGTATGAGGAGGTGCTCTCATATTTTCCCTTCTCTCCCATTCGCGCTCATCAATCAATACTACTCTGCTGGCCAGCTGAGAGCGCTGGATCTCCTCTCTAACAGGGCCCCCGCACCCGCTCCCGCTCCCACTCACTCACACCACCCCACAATCGCATATGATTCCACGTCCACTCCCTATTTTAATTTCTCAGCTGCGACTGTGTCGATGACGTCAGTGTTGTTGTAAGAACAAGTTTCGGGTTTTCCTCTTTTTATTTTATTTCGTATGTTACGCCCCGAATCGCGGTGATGTCGGGGCAGGGAGAATCCGAAAACCTGACCGAATAAACCTCAAAGTGCTTGTGCATGCAACTGCAATTACACACGATACCGTTAGGACGCCCCGCCGTGAGAGCGGCTCTGCTCTCGAATAACCTGTAAACCAGTAAACCCCGTTCGATGTGAATGGGCTTTTTTTTGTCGTATTCTTACATTTTCTGCGTTCTCCGGTTGCCGCTGCAAAGGGCTTTTCTACCGTTATCCGAGACATGTACTCGTGCTTGTATTGTCAATGATTAATTACTCGAATACTCCGCTACTGTCCCTAATTGAGTTCATGTGCATACACTGGGAAAAACCTGTGAGCTAATTTGGGGAGATAAGATGGAAGATCGTCTTCAGGTTGTAGCCTGAAAATTGTACGAAATCGGGTGCGAGATAGCCGATTTTATGCGCAGCTTAAGGCATGAAATGATCTTAATTCTGTTGGTTTATAATTCCCAACCTGCTCTGTATGGTAGATGTTCAATCTGAGTTAAGATTGTAATGATTTTTGGTGTTTTTATTAAATAAATGTACTGGCAAGTGTACATTTTGGAAAAATGTCACTAAAATAAAGTGGTTTTACAGGGTTTTATAGTGTATATGGTATATATTTAACAATATCTCTTGTTTCTATTAGAACATTATTTCATAAGATTCAAGAGGATATTCAAAGACATTTAGTTTTAATCGTATCTGTATGCAAGTATCTATACTCCGCGTATCTAATATTTACATAGATAATGTACGTTCATAATGAAACATTGCACACCTCATTTTTTTCCAAGTGGATTGGGCCCAACTATTCAAGTAGTCGCATGCGTGCCTAAAATGCCTAATTGACTTGGACTTGATGGAGTCGGAGAAGAGACGTCGGAGTGGACGTCGTTGTTGTGGATGTGGGATATGGGACCCCATAACGTGCAGTCGTTGCTCCTCGCCCCTAAAAGGCTCAACAATAGCCATCTAGAGTCTCCATCTCTGGCTAAAGCGGCAACAACTGCTCGACATGAACTCATGACAAGCGCATTGACTTCCACTGGGGGTTTCCTTTTTCGTTTGCTCAAATGAAAATGAAAATGAAAGGGGTAAAGTCCCGTTTCCCCCCAATCACCCCATCATCACATCCCAACCATCCCGCGCTCATTCATTTAGTCGGATTTTTTCTCATTTATTTTGTCCGTTGATTTGTTCGTGCCTGTTGTGCATTCGCCTGCATTTCGTAGTGTTTCGTAGCGTTTCGTAGCGTTTCCCAGGCGGGGGTTATATGGGTCAGAGCACTTGCCTAGAAAGTGGCATCTCCTCTTATGTCTCGTGTTCGGTTCACCCCACCATCTCCGTTGGCTCCTTCGCCTCATTTTCCCCATTTTCCGCCCGCGCCACCGCCTCAACCCGTCCACTTGCCTAATTGAATGCTATTTTTGTAGATGCAGCGTCATCAGCTGCACTTGTGTGTGCTGCCGGCTGCTCTTCTCACTTTTCGTCTAATAAGCATACAGGAAGCACTTTCAAATCGACCGAAGCACCGAACTTTGGGTGTACTTAAATCTAAGTATGTATGTACGATGCGTCAGGTATCACAGCATAAAAAAACACTTGCAAAGCAATTTAAATTTGATGAGTAATGCGCGGATACATATTCACAACAGCTCTGGTGGTAAAAAGCTTGAAAAGTTCATTAAATAAATTAAATTATTATATATTTACAAATATTCTATATTATTCTAGTATTTAAAGCATAATTGTATTTAAATTGACTCTCAGCGACCATAAAATACCCGGCAATTCAACCATTGCATACTTTCTAGCGCCGTTCTTCCTTGCTGCCTGCGAATTTTACAGTTATTAAAAGAAAAATAGATTTCAGTGAAAGGAGAAAGACTTCTTTTATGGGAACTTTCCATAATTAAAATACCCAAACAATAGAGGTAAAAGGCAAGCCTCCCAACAACATTTCGTACACCAGACCCTACAACTTCCACTTTGTTCGCTAGTTTTGTGACCACAGCTGTTGATTCGTTTATTTTTTTGCTCAATATACCTTTGTGTATTTTCTGCTGTTGCTCTTCACAAATAAAAATGTTTGTGTGCTTATAAACAGAACTGTTTCGTAGGTGGAGGAATCGTGGGCGTGGAATGCACAAGAGAGCGATGATGTTTGCTTTCGGTTTTATTTATTGTCTGCCAACCTAGGCTCTTTTCTAGTCGCGTCGGAGTGGCGTTCCCCAGCGACTGCCTGCGTGAGCTCGCTCACCTGTTTCCGCATCTCGCCTTGACCTGCATTGTCCTCGACATTATCCTCCTCAAATTCAGTCAAGGATTTGACGCACTTGCTCTGGGGTGAACTCGCACAGTGCGCATTGAGTGCATGTCGCGGCACGAAGGTCGTTCTCTTTTGCGCTCTCTCTCTGGTTTTATTTCTATTTTGCTTTTCCAAATTGAAGTTTCTTTACACCCGAAAAAATACACATATAAATATGTAGAATAGGCTAAAAAATAAATACTATATTTAAACACAGTTTAAACAGATTCATTAGTACTCATCAGAACCAAAATTTTTGGGCGTTAATTCAAAGTACAGATGGAAATGACGCCATCTCTGGAAAATTGTAAACTAAAATGGTGTTGGTTCTAAGAAGCCATAAAGTGACTTGGTTTATTGCATTATCTAATTTAAGTTATTATAGATTTTATTGGGTTCAAAACATTCGGTTCTTGGGCTTGCAACACAAAGGCAAAGTATTTGAGGGGATTGCGGCCTGGAATTTTGTAAAAAAATTAATATGCAACCTAACAAGTACATTTCCAAACCAGAAAACATTTTTTCTTGATTTTTCAGTCAATAAACGCCAATATCTCTATTAATAGTTTTCTTTAATCTATAAAGTAACACTTTTTTAATGTTACTCTTAAATTCATCAAAACAGTTCTTCATTTTAATAAAAAATGTTCAGGCTTTCAGGGTAGTAACCCTTAATATGTGTCAACTGATTCTGATTCTAAATCTAGTTTTGAGTGTGTAATAATTTTTCGTTGTCATATGCGGTGTTTTATTTTCTTTTCAAATGTTTTTCTATAGCTTAATGTAGTTTTTCCTTTTTTGCTTTAAGGTTAGGGTCGGTTTTTGGGCGCGGCAAAATGTTAATTAAAATATTTTCTCTGCCCTGCAGCTTGACCTCTCCGCATCGAATCGATGGGGTTCTCGGCGGCCTGTTTTGAGAAATGCGAAGTAACCTTGGACTTGCCCCCTGGCCGCTGGACGGGTTTTCATTATATTGTATTTTGGGGCCGTGTTTTCGTATTGTTTGTTTGTATTTCAAATTCGAGCGTGCTCCACAACCAGTTTGTTTGCGAGTCCAAGTTGTGGCAGAGATACACTCGCACTCGCAATCGGACTCGCACAACTCCGCAGCGAAAAGCTCTCGGCGGCGGCGGCGGTCGATGGCGACGATGACATCACCAGCGCCAGCACTAAAATCGCTCTCCGCAATTACAATAAAAAAATAAAACGTACCTAAAAGTGTGCGCTCAAACTTTTATTGTACTAACTTGAGCGACGACGATGACGCCGCTTTGCCGGCTCTCTGTTGCATGAAGATTTGCAATTTGCAATGGATGTTGTTTCCCAATTATCGGGCTAGTGCTAATGCGGGGAAAATGCGCTGAAAACCCAATAAACAAAGCGCCAAAATCAATATGTAAATCGCGGAAAAATGTGTGATTGCATAATAAACAAGCCGACAGACACACAGGCAGCCCCGAACATATGTACACAAATGAAATTAATTAAAAGTAGCGAAACACGTACACGAAGTTTAAACAAATCCGCGCACACAAACTCAGATACGTGTAAGGTACAATCACGTAGTTTTAAGTAAGGTCGGAAGTCCACGTTAGTGACGAAAGCCCGCTTTCGGGGAATGGTATCTGTGGTGGTTTCTCTGCTGTGGCGATCATCAGGTCTGCTGTCATTTCGACTGGACCGCTCTCTGTGAAAAGTTTCGGTGGCGTCACCGCACAAATAAATATTCATTCTTAGCGTATATAAATTATTCAACATATAGGTTGTTTGTCGGATTAATTTGACCAAAAGATTCTAGAAGTATGTTGTACATCAAGTAAACTTAACTTATTTAGCTTGATAATCAAGTTAGGCCTGTCATTAACTGATATGTCAAACGAATCCTAATTAAATAAGAGCTCCGAGGGTCTGGTTAAAGGTTCGAGTTCAATGCACTTCTCTCAGTTCTTGATGGCAATAATCATAACATGATTGATCCCCTGTTTTCTATTGATCTTTAGAACCCTTGATTACAATAAACTGATTAATCTTTAACATAATTCTCTTGTATTGTATTAAGATTATAATTAAGGGTTCTGTATAATATCTACTCTTTATTAATCTCCAGAATATAGCTGGAATATTTCTTAACCTTTTTGAAATCCTTAAGCAAACTTAAAATAAACTAATAGTAGGAATGCTAATTAACAATGTTAGTCTCTCTTTAATGAAAAATGCGATAGCGGCTGTGGCTGGTCCCTCTTTATTCGATCTACGTCACTATTATAAAACAAGCTAACGGCGCAGGAACAAATACACCTGAGCAGCGGCTAGCTTATCAATATAATTTCTATTTTGGAAGCAACAACCCAAATATGAAAAGGCAACAACGGCACACTCAACTGTGGAAAACCAAAAAAAAAATTCCAAAAGGCCTGAAATAACAAAAGAGACATAGAAAAAGTGTTCAGACAAGCACAGCAAGCCATAATGCGGTTGGGCTTATGGCCTATGTATGTATATATATTTATATTCTCTTTTTATGTGCTGCAACCGGCTGCTTTTAGCTTTTGTTGTTCCGCTGTCTATTTAATCAACCGCAGACTAGTGAAGCCGCCTGCCACCAGGGGAGGCGAAAGAAGAAAGCCGCCAGAACAGATCGACGCATCAGTCATGGCCAACAATTAGTTTCGATGCGTTCTGCCGTCACGCTACTGGGCTCGTTCCCTGGTATGTCAGGTCTGTCGGAGGCCCGACAGTCTCTACGCAGTCTACACAACGGTTTTTGGGGTCAAAATAATATAAACTTGTACCAGACACAAGCATAAATATAAGCTTCTTGGAGTTTTATATTGGTAACGAAATATTAGTTAACTTTTAATGGTAAAGTATCAGTTTTATGGCTGTTTCCAAATGGGCTGTAACATTTGAACCCGCACCTTTTATATGAATTCCTGTGTATATTTGGAAACTTCCTTCACTTAAGAGATACTTTTACGAAAGAGCTCTTCTTTGTAGCAATCCAGAGATATACAGAATGTGTTGATCAAATATGGGAAACCGCCACTTCATTGATTAAACATGTGATAAGCCTTATGGCTATCAACGTGACAGTCAACAAATAAACCGGGCTGAAAATGTGCAATGCTTGCCTTCCGAGAAATGTGGGTTTCTGGGTTTACTTTCCGCGATTCTCTAAAAATGGGAATTTTGACCCCATGTTAGATTCTTTGGAGGTCTCTCCGCTTTTCCACAAACACGTTGCCTTCGCTGCTGAGTAGGGTTTGCGTTTCACCCCATTCATAGTAGTTTTTTCATAAAAATTGTTTGGGTATTTCCCACACATTATATGCGAAATATAAACATGCAAATGTTAGGTCTATTTAACCCGATCTACCCACTTGTGTGCACATTAACAAGCCGCCAGTGTATGGGTTTATATGAAAGGAATACGTGTATCTGGGCGGCAAGTGTGTGAGCTGCCCTTGGCCTTATCAATGATAAGATTAATTGCTTGCCAGCCGCGTGAGTCACTGCAACTTAAGAACGATATATGGGTGTAAATATGTAGAAGAGTTTGCCTGCCTGAGACTAGACTGTCAATACAAAACACACGCACAAGCACACTTGTGTGGAACACAAGTGTAACGAATCTCAGTGTGTTCAGGCGACATGCGATATATAGACATATATATTTTGTGCCGAAACAACATCTACAGACTGACAAATATGTGCCCTCACCTATACTGTGGAACGTGGCTTCGGGCTGAGCGCGATGAAACGGGGCAAGGTTGGGGCATTATCGCATCACATGCATATGACATCAGCGCAACACTGCGTATACGTAATCTGGCGATACCACTGATTGAATGAATTGAATTAAAAGCGGACTGTCAACCCCCACTAATCGGTGATCCCACTTCTATCTCTTTTATTTTATAGGTAAGCAAAAAATCTACTGTGCGAAATGCACGAAAAAATGCTCTGGCGAGGTGCTCCGCGTGGCGGACAACCACTTCCACAAGGCCTGCTTCCAGTGCTGCCAGTGCAAGAAGTCCCTGGCCACTGGTGGATTCTTCACAAAGGACAGTGCCTACTATTGCATACCGGACTACCAGCGCCTCTACGGCACCAAGTGCGCCAACTGCCAGCAGTACGTGGAGGGCGAGGTGGTCAGCACCATGGGAAAGACGTATCACCAGAAGTGCTTCACCTGCTCCAAGTGCAAGCAGCCCTTCAAGTCGGGCAGCAAGGTAACTGTGCCTTTTCTTATATAGCAAAGTCTGACGATAACCCTTTCATTTCCCTCCAAGGTAACCAATACCGGAAAGGAGGTGCTCTGCGAGCAGTGTGTCTCGGGTGCTCCAGTGTCGCCCAGTCGTCAGGCGGGCGGAGGAGGCGTCTCCTCGCCCGCTCCTCCTGCGGAGAGTCCTACGCGGGCCACTGCCCACCAGCAGCACGGCGGTGTGATTTCGCACAAGGCGCATCTCAAGGAGGACTATGATCCCAACGACTGTGCCGGATGCGGAGAGCTGCTGAAGGAGGGCCAGGCTCTGGTGGCCCTCGACAGGCAGTGGCATGTCTCCTGTTTCCGGTGCAAGGCCTGCCAGGTGGTGCTCAACGGGGAGTATATGGGCAAGGATGCGGTGCCCTACTGTGAGAAGTGCTACCAGAAGGGATTTGGGGTGAAGTGCGCATACTGCAGCCGCTTCATCAGCGGAAAGGTGCTACAGGCGGGCGACAATCACCACTTCCATCCGACCTGTGCCCGCTGCACCAAGTGCGGCGATCCCTTCGGCGACGGCGAGGAGATGTACCTGCAGGGCAGTGCCATCTGGCATCCACGATGCGGTCCGGGTCCCTCCGAGTCCGGCATCATCCTGAACGGAGGTGGTGTTGGCGGCAGCACCTCGGTGGCCGGAGGCGCCTCTAATGGCAACTTCACCGACACCGAATGCGACCGAATGAGCTCCAGTGCCCTCAGCGAGATGGTAGGTAGTAGTGGATACCAACTCCAAGTCCAGCAACTACAAAAGAGCACGAGAATCCAACACAATCCCCAACTTAAAGCGGCTGTTGAGCTTGCCACTAATTTGAATGCTGCAAAGTTCAAACAAAAAACACACTCGCCATCCATGAAAAACCACGTTTTCCACCTTTTTCAACTGAGCTGAGCTATATTTTTAAATGCTTTTCTTTAGGTTATTATTTAAACTAATGAGTATGGGCATAAAAGGTTAAATTAAAGTAGCCAAAAGTAAAAGAACATGTTGCTAGGGACATCTTGACAAACACCGATTGGTGCCGTCAACTTTTTCATTTTGCAACACCGAAGATAATCAATATTAAATCGAGTTTCTTTAAAAATTATCAAAATCTTTAATGACACAGCCTTTTTATTATTTAACAACTTTCATTTCCCTTATGCAACTCCACTAATATTTTGAGAACACGTCCATAGAGGTAAACTTTTTGGAAATCTATTTAATTTATATTAAACAACTTCGTCCTGTTACTGATGATGGAAATCGGCTATGACTAGAAAAAGCTAAATTTCTAAGACTGTTGCTTGTTTTTTCAAGATCTTTTTTTTAAGCATCAGGTTCATTTATCAAATCTTTTCTTTTAAAAATTATAGCTCTTTCAGTCTCACCCACACTCTGCACACACACATGCAATTTATGATTTTATAATTTGAAATTTCTTAGCATTTTAGTTGTTTTGAGCTTGCGTTTTTTATTTTCCGTTCGTTTTCAGTACATCCGCTCCAGAACACCGAGTCTTAATGGTTCACTTTATTCCTCTAGCCGCAAGGTTTGTTTTCTTTATGATTTTTATGATTTCCCATCATTTCTGCCATCGTTTTTTAATTGTACTAAAAAATAAACACCGAAGAAAAAACACGCGGCACTGCATGTAGAGGAGATGTAACCAGAACTGCGATCTAATGAGATTACCTTTGCAGCACTATCGAACGGTCAGTCCTGGGCTGATACTACGCGAGTATGGAAGACCTAATGCCGAGGACATCTCGCGCATCTACACCTACAGCTATCTGACGGATGCGCCGCACTATCTGCGCAAGCCGATCGATCCGTATGACAAGACGCCGCTGTCGCCGCACTTCCACAGGCCCTCGTCCTACGCCGCCACCACGGCCAGCAATGCGGGTTCCGTGGCCGGTAGCCGTCCTCCGTCGCGTCCCCACTCGAGGACACGCAGCGCCATGAAGGTCCTGGTCGATGCTATTCGCTCGGAGACGCCGCGGCCCAAAAGTCCTGGCATGAACAACGAGGAGCCTATAGAGCTGTCGCACTATCCGGCTGCCAAGAAGCCGCCGCCGGGCGAGCAGCCCAAGATCGAGCGGGACGACTTCCCAGCTCCACCGTATCCGTACACGGATCCGGAGCGCCGGCGGCGGTACAGTGACACCTACAAGGGTGTACCCGTGTCCGATGACGAGGACGAGAATGTGGAGAATGGCAAGCAAACCAATGGCAAGGCCAAGAACGGCGAGGAGCAGCAGTAAGTAGCCAAGGCAGTTGTTCCCATAAAGCCACTAATAAATCCGTAACCCGCACTAGACGCCTTCAACGCGAAGCCGAGCAGCTGGAGAAGCTGAACTCTGGCATCGGCTCAGCGATTGCCAAGGACCTCAAGGAGCATGCCAAGTACAGGAAGTGGAAGCAGAACAATTTGGATCCTCGCAACGCATCCAGGACGCCTTCCGCATCCAAAGAGCCGGTCTACAAGTTGAGGTAGGTCGCCCGTAAAAGTCTGTGCACGTAATCAGATAAATCAGGTTGAATCATGTTACTTGTAAACTTTTAAGAATGTACAAAAATCAATTGTTATAGCTATTTATTAGATTAGCGTTTATATTCGTAAAATATGCAGTCTAAGCTATTTAAAGGAGCTTATCTCTGGGTTCTACAACTAAGTTGCTGGTTTTATTGTTTTGGTTTTTATTAGGATTAAATATGGATCGATAAGATTGCAGTCTGCTAAGATTTAATTGCTGTTCCATTGCCCAAAATTTACTTATCAGTGATACTATTCCCTGCCCTTGTAGATACGAATCGCCCATTGGGGCCTCACCCTCGCGCAATCTGGACCACCAGAAGCCCTTCTACGAGGACGAGATGTTCGATCGCTCCACCAGCTATCGCGGCTCGCTTGGCAAATCTCTGGGAAATGCGCCCAGTTACAATGGTAATCCTCTAGCCAGTAGAACGATCCTAGATCCATAGTATTTCAGGCGCGTGCTACGCTCGGCGATTCGAGTAGATCTTACCGATATTATATATATAGCCAAATTACGTTTATAGCCATACATTCCTACCGATCGCCGCCCAAGCCCGGATACGGATTCAAAACGACGACTCTGCCCTATATACGCAACGGCTACAGCTCAGTAAGTGCTGCCTGTGTTGCTCTAGATCAGATCCTCCTCGGTGACGGGCTGTGTCAGTTATGTCTCGTAGCTCACCCACTACTGCCTCTAATCTATATGTAGCCCTAGCCCCCTATGTAATCATAAGTCGATCTGTTCTTGCTGACGGTATTCGTTTGTCTTTCTCTCACTTCTAATGCTGCCCAATGGTCGCTCACACGGATGAACTAACAATATATTTGTCAACTGGTTGGTCTGCTGCTTCCTTGTGTGTGTCTAATCCTATGCTACTCCAATCAAATATCTATGTGTATGCTATTGTTGCCCTGACACGACCAACACCCGCCCACCCACATCCATAATAAACTTAACACCCATGCCACACTATAACCCTAACTTCAACTCAAACATTGCATCAACCATACGAACATGAACATCAACATCAACAACACCATCTACTCTCTGCCCAGTGGTGAGTGCGCTGCGCCATGTGCCAAAGCCAGGATACGGCCTGGCACCACGCTCCCACACATTCAGCTCCACCACATCTGCTGCGGCCACGATGCATGGTGCCACTGTAAGACCGCTTTGCTGTTGTTATGCCGTAGTTATTTTGAACTGAATCCCTTTTTAGTTGAGATCTATGTACTTTCTCCTTAATTTTGCACTGGTTTTTGGCTTTTGTTTGTTTGTTTGCATGACGACCATGTTTTATTATTGGAAAACTAATTGAGAACCTCTCTGTGTAGGATTTCTCGTATGGAGGACTCGGTGACAAGACGCACAGCACGGATTTGAGCTGCGGCAAATCGGAGGGTAAGATCCTAAAGTCCTCGCACTGGTGTTCATATCTTATCCTAAAGAAAATCCGCCTTTGCAGCTTCTGTGGACTCGATCACCGAGGGCGATAGACGCGCCCTGATGGGCGGCGACCTGCCCGCCTCAAGCACGTACTCGGGAGCTCTCTCCTACCACTATCCGCAGGCCGGACTTATTCGTCGCAGTCTGCCCAACATGGCCCACTCGATGCTGGTGCACGAGCCGGCCAAGATCTATCCCTATCACCTACTGCTTATCACAAACTATCGTCTGCCCTCGGACGTTGATCGCTGTAATCTGGAGGTGAGTTCCAGTCGAAGATCTAGAGTGGAATCTCGAGTATAACTCATTTTTGAATCCCTTCCAGCGTCATCTGTCGGACATTGAGTTCGAGCACATCTTGCAGTGCGCCCGGTCGGAGTTCTATCGGCTTCCCCAGTGGCGACGCAACGAGCTGAAGCGTCGGGTGAAGCTCTTCTAAGAGCCCAGAGTTACCGCTGCCAGATCCGACGATAGCTACCAAAAGTGGAGGCTGCCTGTGACTAAACCAAAAGAATTCAATTACCTTAAACAGCAGAGGGTTATTATATGGAAGGAAGGCGGGAGAAAACAATACAAAATGCAAACGAAATGGGAAACTATGCTAATTTCACAGCCAGTTTTGAAACACGCTTTAAATAAATAGTTGATGCAAGTGAAAGCAACTAAACTAAATTTAACAAAGGAAACATAGTTACATTTACAGTGCGGAGCGGCCAGCGTGCGGCTCCAGTTTATTTTTTTAAGAATTAGTTGCGCTAAAGCAAGAATTGTAACTGAAAACTAAATACATACACATATTCGTATGTATATGGAAGGAACCGATGATCCCAAATAAAACGAAGAGTATACAGATTTCAATTAGTTAAACAATGCAGCATGCCGGCATGATCGCTTTTTATATGCAGTGCAAGCGCATACATACAAAACTGGACCTATTTTCTAAATTACACCTTAATTCAACCATGTTAACGGGCTTGAGAACCGATAAATGCATCAAAGAATGAGCAATTAATGTACCTACAGCAGAATCACACAGCAACCAGCGCGATTCGTTAGATGTGTGGCATCAGAAATCTACGCTAAAACATTACGCAACTTTTATTTATTACTAAATATTTTATTTATTTAAATAGAATATGTCAAAGAATAAACCAGAGATAATAAAACAGGACAAAGCAATGTCTCAACGTGATTATAATTATTTAAACATTTCGAGAGAGTGACGATTATAAAGTACCTTAGTTCTAGGTGGTGTTTCTGCCAGTTTATATAGGAAATTATTGGCTAAACTATGGCTAATTTCACTCTGTATCCAAGGGAAAAACACCAACTAGAGCTTAATTCGGTGTGATTTGTGTTTGGGACGCAATTACGTGACTGGAATGTAGAGTTCACAGAATAAATACGTAGATATCCAACTAGATTTCACAGAACGTATCGAGATTCTCTAATTATATATTGCACCATGGTTATTGCACTAGTTTTGCTTGTGAAGGGCCTCATCCGTGCGCAGACTATACGTAAGCTGGGTCTTCATTACCGCCAGGCTGCTGCCGATGATCTTCTTGTGGTAAATCTGCCGTGTGACGAATCCAAAGTCGTCGTAGAAATCTCTTTCGCACTCCTGCCACTCGGACATCGTGCATTCCAGCGACGCATAGCCACCGGTGACGCAGTTCTCGGCCAGCAGCTTTACCATTGGACTCATGATCGCCTGATAGGGATAGTTCGGATCCAAAGCGAAGCGATAGATCCAGGCTGCGTTGTAAACAGCATGGTGGTTCTTTACACTAATCGCGGCCACTATCCGGCGACGGAATTTGTTTTTAATTGCCTCCTCGTAGGGGCAGTTCTCGATAAAGATCTGGTAGCTGGCCTCCTTTGGTGAGCAACGAAAGATGAAGGGCTCATAGCACTCGGCCACTAAGGACTGGGATGGCTTCGTCTTGAACAAGAGTTTAAAAGAGTGAATAGATTCATCAAAACAGTTCAAATATCCTTCATTACCTGCATTAGCTCCACTGCCTTGGCGTAGAAGGAGAAGTATGTCCCAACGAAGAGACAAAAGATGCAGATCGGCACGGTGAGGGCACAGAAGAGCAGCGGCACTCCCAGGAATATGAAGAATATCGCCCAGGTAATGACTATGAACTGCAGAGTGATCTGGGTTGGGATAATTAACAAGTAATTATTAATTAAGAGCAAGAGATAACCAGTAGAGATAGGTCACGTAGCAGGTTACACTCACCTCTCTAAAGCAAAAGACGAAAAAGGATTTATTGGAGAAGGACATGATATAGTCTCGCACCAGCTCCTGGTATTTTAGTTCGTCATCCGCCTTGTAGTTGCGTATAACAATAAAAGGCTGCATTGGTAAAATTTAAATAAATAGCCAAACAAAATAAAAATAAAAACACTGCCCTAAACAGTGTGACCGGAGTACTGCAATACATTGATAGTACGGCCTATAATACCGGCGAAATACCAAAATAGATAGGCTTATCGGCAGTCTAACAACAATCGATTTTCTCGTAATCTATCGATACTATCGATAGAGGCTTTCATGGTTTTGACCGTTCTTCACTGAATCCTGAAAAGGAAAATAACATTAAAGACCCGGCCTCATACGTATCCATGGCAGACGCAGATGGTGCTCAATCCGATGGCCAGCGGCAGTTCATCTGCGGCGTGATCGAGGGATTCTACGGCCGGCCGTGGACCACGGAGCAGCGCAAAGACCTCTTTCGGAAGCTGAAGTCCATGGGCATGGGTTCCAGTCCGTCGTACATGTACGCCCCCAAGGACGACTACAAGCATCGAGCCTTCTGGCGTGAGCTGTACACGGTGGAGGAGGCGGATCACCTGTCCAGTGAGTAAACTTTCCCATAACCATAATCCTGGGCCTAATCCTGTGCTCCTTGCAGGTCTGATTGCGGCGGCAAAGGAGGCGGGGATCACCTTCTACTATGCCCTCTCACCCGGCCTGGACATGACGTACAGCAGCCCCAAGGAGATAGCCACGCTGAAGCGCAAGCTAGATCAGGTTTCACAGTTTGGGTGCGAGGCCTACGCCCTGTTATTCGACGACATCGAGTCGGAGCTCTCGAAGGGGGATAAGGAAGTCTTCCAGACGTTCGCCAACGCCCAGGTTTCGGTCACCAATGAGATATACACGCACCTGGGCAGCCCCAAGTTCCTGTTCTGTCCCACGCAGTACTGCGCCTCGCGTGCCGTGCCAACGGTCCAGGAATCGGAGTACCTCAACACCCTGGGCTCAAAGCTCAACAACGAGATCGACATTCTTTGGACCGGCGACAAGGTTATATCAAAGACCATATCCATTCAGTCAATTCAGGAGATCACCGAGGTGCTGCGCCGTCCGCCGTGCATCTGGGACAATCTCCATGCGAACGATTATGACCAGAAGCGCGTGTTCCTGGGTCCTTACACCGGTCGATCGCCGGAGTTGATACCACACCTGCGCGGCGTGATGACCAATCCCAATTGCGAGTTCTACGCCAACTTCATAGCCATTCACTCGTTGGCCTTTTGGTCGCGCTGCAGCCTGGACTCGAAAATGAACAGCTCCCTGAATGCGGACATCAAACTAGAGACTGAAAACGAGGACGAACTGCCGGCAGAGTTCCTCTCGAAGAACGTTTACCACCCGAGGGTGGCTCTAAAGTGAGCTTAGCTAGAATAGTTCATACGTGCAAAGCTTACTCCCACTTCAACTACTTCTAGGAACGCCATCACGGAGTGGCTGCCGGAATTCTTCATGGAGAAGGAGGCCTGGGGACCAATTACCAAGCCGCAGCCTCAAGTCCAAATGGTCATGCCCATCATTCCCATTATACCTTCGATAAATACGTGCATGAGTCTCACCACCACTACGACCACGTCCACGAATACGAGAACGGTCCCAGAGGTGAACACCACCCAGCTGCAGGCACTGGCGGAAGTCTGGTAAATAGATTGGGTCAGATAAGTGATATTTTAAAGCCTTAAACCTCTTGTGATAGCACGGTGACCTCCTCGCTGACGCCCATATCCAATCCCGTGATGAACTCCCTGGTTTCGGCCACCAAGGTGATCACGAATGAGGAGATCATCAACCCCATACCCACGACGGCTGCCTGCAATATTGAACTTCCCAAGAAGATACCAATCTCCATAGTCCCAGTGCCCATCATGGAGGCCAAGAGCGTGGAGGCTTCGGTGAAACTTGGCCTGGACACTGAGGTGTTTGAGGCAAGTGAAGATGATGATAAGAAGTGCGAACTGAAAGGAGTGGAAGAGGAGGAGGAGGAGCAGCGGCAGATACTGGAGGTGGAGGCGGAGGATGCCTTAGCTGACAAGCTGGAACCGGTGGCCAGTCTCCATGTGGACACAATGCTGGACGACAACAGCCTGAGTCCGCTGAGTGCCGGAGTCAACGAACCTATGGAGTGCAGCAGCAGCATAACCTCCCAGATATCGCCCAAGGAAGAAGCACCCAAGCTGGTGGCCGACGATGTGCTCATGGAGTCGGTTAATGATGTGCATGTAAGCTATAAAGGATTCATCAGACCATTTATGTTGAATATTTAACCCACTTTTTCAGAGCATGCATGTGGAGAGCATTACTTCGTCGCCTCTTTCCAATGCTGAGATGCGCGAGGAGACTGATGTTCAGTCACTGCGAACAAACGAACATGAGTAAGACTATAACCTACCTACCTAAAATAAGAAAAAGAAGCCTTAAAGAAGCCTGCATCAATGTTTATAGCGAAAGCCTTCCCTTCTGCGTATAAAATTGTCCAATATATATTTGATTTATTTCAGTTTGAGCGCGGAGAAGTGCGGATCAAGGATAACTGCCAACGATCTGGGCCTGCTCTGTGATCTCTTTTACCTGCCCTTTGAGCATGGCAGCCGTGGCCTTAAGCTGCTCGCCGAGTTCAACTGGCTGAAGGTCAACGCCAGTGTAATACTGCTGGACCGGAACGCCGCCGTTGGTGGCGATGCCGCCGGCAAAAGCACCAAGCCGGAGGTCAGCGAGTGGCTGCTGCGTAGCGAGCACTTCGACGAGCTCTGCGCCAGCGTCCTCCGGCTGCTGATCAAGATAGCCAACTGTCAGAACAAGGAGATCTGCCACGAACTGTACTCCTACATGTGGGACATATCCGGCGCCCTGTCGCTGCTCAATTGCTACATCAAGTGGCTGGCCCTGGGGCAGTTTCCGCAGAACATGTCCTCCTACACGGAGGGCAGCTACACATGTAAGTTATTCTCGTTATGATTAATATATGGGACCAAGAACTGATCGATTCGATCTTCTTTCAGGGTTCAGCAAGGGCTGGAAGGAGGCATTCATGTCCGGTGACCAGGAGCCCTGGGTCTTTCGGGGCGGCCTCATTGCTGACCTGCAGCGTCTGATGCCTGTGGATTCTGGCAACGATCTGTTCGTCTACAAGCTGCCCGAAAAGCCCACGACCAACTACTATCTGTTAAGACCCTACTGTCCAGCGGACGAGGAGAATGTCAACGAGGTGTGCACCCGCACCTACCTTCAATGGCAACGGGAGCTGGATACCGGCGGGCACATTCCTTTTCCGCTGCCAGCCAGCGTGGCCAGCATCGTGGCGGATGGAATGGTGGGCGGACATGTCACCCTAAGCCCGGAGCTGTGCATTGTTGCCTACGACGAGAACAACTGCATCGTGGGCTATGCCTGCGCCGCTCTGGATGTGAACATATTCCGGCGCAACCTGGCGATGTGCTGGCACACGGAGATGCGCGAGAAGTACCCCAAGGAGCTTAGTCTGCCGGAGTCGGAGGCTGGAGAGGAGTTGAGGCTGCTTGTTGGCCGCTTTGTGGATCAGTTTCATGCCAGCAGCGAGGCTCTGGAGCAGTGTCCAACAGAGGTAAGCGGCTCCTTTCCAGCCGTGCTGAGTGCCGGCACCTTCCGGGAGGCAGAGGAGCGCGATTCGGGCATCAGCAAGCGACTGCTCACCGTCCTCCTTGCCGCTCTGCGAGCAAACGGCTGCTTTGGCGTGCATGTCCGTGTTCCAGAGAGGGATGTGGGCCAGGTGAACTTTTACACCAGGATCGGTTTCGTGGACGTTTATCGCGAGGAGGCCACCAAGTGCATTTACATGGGACGACGCTTTTAGCTAAGCATCACTGCCTCCGCTTTTATTGTTCCTTCTCACCTTTTTGTATTCCGGGGCTAGCAATGCAGCCACCCACTCCGCCTCCCATTCTCATCCAAGTCTCGTGTCTCGAGTCCCGAGTCTCGTGTCCTTTTTGTATTCTTATATAAGGTAAAACGTGTGTTTTAATGACCCGAGTGTCTCTTCCCCTCTAGTATTTGTCTTAGGCGCCGTTTTCTCAAGTGCGGAAAACCATAAAACTACAAAATATTTCAAAACGAACTCCAGCCTCTTTTACTACCGGCTCCCGCTCGGTTTGTTGAGATCATAGAACCACACGGTGTTTACGCCGTCCTCGATGATCTTCGCGTGCTCCATGCTGGGCAGTGGGAAGCGGCAGGCGATGATCTTCGTGTTGTGTGGACACTCGGCAATCAGCTTGTGCTCTAGGTCCTGCATCATCTGTTCTACTCCGAAAATGACCACAAAGTTGTAGTCCTTTATGTCGAACTTCCACAGGTCGCGCCGGAAGAATCTCGTCTGCTTCGAGACCCCGTGACGCAAGGCAGCCAGGCGGGAGTAGTACACCAGCCAGGGATTCAGCTCCACGCCGTCGGTTCGTAGTCCCCGGTGGTGCTGGGCCGCCGCTTGAGTGGATTACATAAGTCAATTATTAGGGGCCGTGCTTGGAAGCAGGGAAACTCACCCACCACGATGCGGCCGTCGCCGGAGCCAATGTCCAGCAGCTTGCCACCGGCATTCTTGGGCAGGAAGCTGAGCACATTCTGGATTTGTTCCGTGGTGGCCGGCACGTAAGGTAAACAAATCCGGCGAAAGGCGGGTGCCACAAACGAGGCGCACACAATGGACAGACCAATGCCCACTCCGCCGGTGGCTGCTATCAGGATCTTGCCGCCCGTTGACATGCCAGTTTTCGTGGGTTTTGATAGCGTTTTGGAAGCATCTTCATTCAGGATATCCATTTTTAAAATTTTTTTTATTTTGTGCTTGTATCAGTGTCCACAAAGAAGAACACTGCAGTCAATTGGACGGGGTCCAGATACAGTAGGTATTATTTGTATATACAGGAAGAAAGGAAAATCCAATCAAGGATTCCCAATTAAAAAATTTAAATAAATATAAATAAACATAGCAGTGTGCTACCACATTTCCCGTTCATAAAGCCATAGAACCCTAGGCGATAGCTGGTCACATTAAAAAAGATCAACGTTTGAGACATTTGGCGTTGCCATACTATTCGAGGAATGCTGCCGGCTTATAGCAGAAGACCCTCTAAAACCCTGAAAAGGCGAGATGGGCCAAATTAACCCACGAGACAAAAAAAAATAGTCTTCAGACCCGTCATGACATTTGACGTTGCCATACTTTTCGCGGAAAGTGTGGCTTGAAAGATACAGTGTGCCCAAAGAGCAAAACGAACCAGGGCTGGTCAAAAGCAAGCAGTGCAGTCAGTATTTTTGTGTTTGCCCACCGGGGTCACACTGGCCACACTTTTTTCATCCGTTTTTAATGTGTGCGTGCGCTTCCTATTACAATTTTTCGAAGGATTTTCCGTGTGTTTTGTTGACGTGCAAGCGCGACGGAACGTGAAAAACATAATTAACCAGTGCCGTGCAACAGGGCGGGTCAACGTTTGGCGTAAACAGCAGTGTTTGCCCCGCGAGCGGACAGGCGCAAGGCGTTAAAAAATGGCGAACGTAAGGGACAGCGACACATCACTGTGGCTGCATAATAAACTGGGCACCTCGAACGACTCGTGGATAAACGGCTCGATATGCTCCCAACTGAACAAGGAGGTGCTGCGCAACATCAAGGAGTGCTTCCCGGATCTGCAGACCCAGGTCAAGCTGAAGCTCCTCCTCAGTTTTCTGCACATTCCGCGCCGTCTGGTGGAAGAGGTAAATGGCGTTGGTGTATGGGAAAAAAGTACACCAGCCAGCCAGCCAGCCCACACGCACACACATGCACGTTCCGAGAGATACAAACACGTATACAGCCTATGCTTTCTGTTGGAGAACATGAACCCAGAGTGAAAAGTGCTAAAAATGGTGAAAATGCTCGGGAAATTCGACAGATCGGATCAGTTTGCAAGTGCCCTGGGGCGTCCTTGCCAATAATTTTGGCCAATTGCAGGGCGATCTCGCGAACTGGTGAAAATAAATATTAACAATGTGTTTCCCGCCACTTCTACTTTTGTGTACACATTTCTCTCTCTCCTACACGAACTCTCTCTCGCTCGCGCGTTTGTCATATGTGTGTGTGTGGGTGGCTGGGTGGCTCTCGGTGGGTGGTTCGCTCTAATTTGTTTGCCGTCAATTTCCAGTGGAAGGCGGAGCTGGAGGAGGTGATCGAGGTGGCCGGTCTGGACTCCGAGCTGTGGGTATCCATGCTGGCGGAGACGATGAAGACCTTTCCGGCCACCAGCTCGCTGAACACAGAGATCTCGGACTACGAGGACACGCGGCCGATCTTCACAGACATGGTCAACGACCTGCGCAAGCTGGTCACCAAGCACTCGGACCTGGGCATGCTGCCTCTGGAGTGCCAATACCTGAATAAGAATGCGCTGATCTCAGTGGTAAGTAAGTGTGACTCCAATTTAAAATCTAATTCAACCCCGATTTTCCCCGGTTACAGGTGGGCCAGCAGCCCGCTCCCGTTAAGCATTTCACGCTGAAGCGTAAGCCCAAGAGCGCCCAGCTGCGCACTGAGCTGCTGCACAAGTCAGCGGATGCACAGTCCTCGCTGAAGAAGGCCTCGGCTCCCACAATTCCACTGCGGTCGCGCGGCATGCCCAGAAAGATGACCGACACCACACCGCTGAAGGGAATACCGTCGCGTATGCCAACCACCGGCTTCCGCTCGGCCACCGTCCCGGGAAATGCCACTCAGCGGCCCAATCTCAGTCGGACACCGGCCGGGCGCAAGGATGGCGGCATCAAGTTGATAGAGTTCACTGAACAGCCGCTGGGATATGCGGCGGCCAAGAAGCGCAAGCGCGAGCAACAGCTGGAGGAGCAGCAGAAAAAGCAGGAGCAGAAGCAGCAGCAGCAAGCAGCGGCGGCAGCTGCAGCGGCCACGGCAGCCGCTGCCAATACGGGCGACAGCTCTCCGACAGACGGGGCAACGGCTAGTGGTGGCGAGACGCCCGTCACTCCCACGTCGGCCAATAACAGCTTTGAGATCAAAATGGAGACACCGTTGCTCAACCAGAGCGCTGGCAGCCTGGAGGAGCCTCTGGACGAGGAGCTAGGAGATAAATCGGCCATGGAGTGCGAACCGGAGACACCAGAGTATGCCACAGCCACGCTGGAGTTTGCTCAGGCCACCGCCACATCCGTGGTGGATAATCAACCGGGCAAACCCGCCATCGAGGCCAAGACAAAGAGTCCGCGCACTCCGAAGGCAGCTGCAAAGCTGAACAACAACAACAACAATAGCTTCAATCACACACCAAAACGAATCAAGCAGGAGATCGAGATCAAGAGCGAGGAGATCATAGTACCCGCCACCATCAAGTTGGAGAAAATCGAGACCTCACCTTCGTCGCAGGGCCAGCAGCAGCAGCAGCGTGTCATTATCCAGCAGCAGCAGCCGCCGTCCCTGGTCCAGCGCACTCCGCACCTGCTCATTCGCACTTCGCCGCAGAAGCGACAGAACAATGGAGCAACCACCAGTACCGCCACTACCACCACCGTCGGCAACACCACCATCAAGATGGAGAAGCTGGACATCAAGCCCATGCTACGTGCCACTGGCGTCTCGCCCTCGACAAGTACGGGTGCCACAACCACGCTGCTCACGCCACAGCAGCTGCGTCAGGCGGCCAATCCGCTGGCTAATCTGCCCAACAATATCTCTGTGAAGATCACCTCAGCCAAGGCGAAGGCGGCGGCAGCAGCAGCAAGTGCTGGGCCCAGTGGTAGCCAGGCGCAGCAGCAGCAGCAGACGGTGCAGGTGCAACAGTCGCAGCCGCCGCTTTTGATCAACAGCTCCACGCCCGTCATTCTGGCATCGTCACCCAGTGCCCAACGAGCGGTGAGTTAAAAATCTAATCTATAATCATACGATATCAGCATTTATATCCTTCCGTTCTTAAATTATGTTTCCTTTTCTTCTTTCAGAAGGCTTTGGCGGCGCCGGGTAGCAGCAGCACCCCCACTACCACCACGACCATACCGTCGCAAGCCATAAAGACGATGCCGCTGAGCCAACTGAAGACTGCCACAAACAGCGGCCCGGTGATCATATCGCAGACCATTATTCAGCCGGCCAAGCGGGCACAACAGCAAGCTGGAACGTCGAGTGCAGCGGCGGCTGCCCAACAACAACAGCAGCAGCAGCAGCAACAACAACAGCAGCAACAGCAGCAGCAAATGCTGCAACATCAGATACAGCAGCAACCGCAACAGCCCCAGCAGCAACAGACACAGTACATCATAGCCACGCCGCAGCAGCAGCCACAGCAGGTGCAACAGCAACAGCAGCAAATTCTACCGACGCTTACTTCATTCACACACGGTCGTCCTTTGCCGCAGACCACAACGCTCTACCAGACAACCGCTGCCGGTGGAAGCGGGCAGACACCCACAAAGATATTGCTAAAGACCTCGGGCACGTCGGGTGTGGTAATGACTCCACTGCGACAGGCGCAACAGCAGCAGCAGCAGGCCACTACTGTGGTATCATCGAATCCGCCACCGCTGGTGGCCACATCCGCTGCCGTGGTTTCGCCCGGACAGACGACACTGAATATTCAGAATGTGCAGCTGCCGAATAGGCCGGTGACCATTCAGCCAGCCTCTCAGGCTGCCCAGCAACAGCATATGCAGGCCCAGATGCAGCAGCAACATCCCCATCCGCAGCACACGATCGTGGCCAATACGACGGCCACGCAACAGCCCAAATTGTCGCAGGTCCTGATGCAGCCCAGCGGGGCAGTCGGAGCGGGCGGTGTATCCGCCCTGAACGTCTCACCGACGTCCGGCAAGAACAAGACCATTATTCTCACCCAAAAGGGCGTTATACTGCGCAACATAGGTGGCGACATGTACCAGCAGATACCCATCAGCAATGTGGGCAGTCTGCAGGGGCTCGGTGGCACAACGCTCGTGACCACTACGGCGGCTGGACCGCCTAGTCTGGTAAAGACGACGTCAGCGACGGGTCTGCAGTTGCAGCCGCAGCAGCAGCAACAGCAGCAGCAGCAGGGTGCACAGCAGCCTGGCAAGCAGATTCTGCCCACCCTCATCCCAACCAGCTCGCTGGGCGGACAACATGTCATTGTGCAACAGCAGCCGTCCACCAATGTCATCGGAAATGTAAGTGAAACGTCGATAAGGGCGCTCATTCAATGCCATTGAGCATCGCAAGAAACTTAATGTAATTCTATTCGGAATGCTAATTGTCATAATTCCCATTAGTCCCCGCAGCAAACCATCATTCGGCCAGTGATGACCAACGTTGGCGGAGGCTTGACCACGCTGCCGCAGGGCCTGACGCTGATACAGCGGCCGGGCCAGCAGCCGCAACTGGTGCAGGTGCAGGCGGCGCCGGGCAGCACGCAGCGCACGATTATCACACAATCTAGCGCGGCGGCGGCGGCGGCGTCGCAGCAGCAGCCGCGCCAGCAGCAGCAGCAACAAATACTGGTCCAACACAAGCCGGCTCCGACCCTGCAGCAGCGATTGGTCACCTCCACCACCAGCGGTGGCCAGGGCCAGCCAGGAATCACTCGCACCGTCCAAGTCCAGGTGCAGGCGCAGCAGCAGCAACAGCCCCAGCAGCAAGCCACGCAGCAGGCACCTCAGCGACGCGGGCTCTCGCTTTCGGTGAGATTAACAAATCGATTGAAGCTTAAACTGGTATATTAACCCATTATTTGTCCACAGAACGAGCACGTGCACAAGGCGCATGAAATGTTCCGCAAGGCGAATCGCGTCTCTCGACCGGACAAGGCCCTGATCCTCGGCTTCATGGCGGGTCTCCGTGAGAATCCCCGCCCGAATAATGAAAATGTGCTGGTCATCAAGCTGGGCGAAACAGAGGTAAGATTGTGCAGGAACTTCTAGCCTGGATATAAGTCATATTCCCCATTTCAAATATCCCTACTTGTTTTTTGTTATATTATCGATATTTTACACTTTTCAATACTTATAAATTGGCGATATATTCTAGTTTAGATTCGTTGTGAAGGTTGTAAATAACCTCATTAATTTTGAATCATAATTAATACTCAAACCATTGATTATGTTATTTTTTTAAAGCTGTAGTTATCAGAGTCTAAAAAATGTTAAGTAATTATTAGCCCCACAATCTCATTTCATATTTATTAACAAAGCGAAATAGTTTGTCTATAAAACAACCAATTTCTTTATAGAAGGAAGTTGAAAGTTTTCATGAATTCGTATTCTATTGATCCGTCTTATTTAATTAAATTTTATTTCTATTGTTTTCGCAGGAAAAAGTTCAACAGGAAGACGGAAACACGGCGCTGTGCCTAGTGGAATCGCACATCCGTTTGGACTACAACACCGGCGAGTGGAAGACATTCCAGAACTACAGGCTGCAGGATCAGACTGCTGCCTCATAGTCCACGAGGGTTATACGCATAGTTCGCAGCACGAAGTGAACACGGACAGCCAGCGGAAGCTGATAGTATGCGTATACATGGATTATGAATTATGATTTTATGGATTTTGATTTGTCATCCATCCGTTCTGCACGGGCAGCGTTGCTGCCTCCCCGCCCCCAATTAGGCTAAGTAAGATCCCCTTCTCTTCGTAACCCCTGCCTCCCCTCCATCGTCCCATCCCGCAGACAGCACAGCCCAGCGCAGCACCCAGAGAAATGCTGGAAATAATGAAACTATATAATAATTAAGGTAAATTAGCTGTACAGTTGTTTAGTATGTAGTAAAGGCTAGCGCTTAAAACATTTAGTAAACACAACCACAACCACAGACACCGACACCAGCGAGCACACACACATTCATTCATTCAAACGCAGGAATATTCGCCTCTGAACGCTTCGCTGGAGGCAGGCGAAGAGCAGGCGGATGTGCCAGAAGTGAACGTTCGGACGGAGCACACAACATGCAAATACACACACTCATGCACTACGGATCTGCATATATATATCTCTAGCATTATGTAATTATTGTCGAGTAAAGTGTGTAATTAACTTAGCAAGCAGCATACAACAAAATTTGAGACGCTGATCAGCGGCGCGCTCGTTATTCATTAAAAATCAAATGAAAATCTATAGTTATACATATGTCTCTATGTATGTATGTTTGAGCCGCAGCGTGAGCAAGCACTGCTATAAAATAACTTAAATCTTGAAATGTAATAATGATGTGTATGTAATAGGCAAAAACAATAAATCTAGCATATGTATTTATGGCTTTAATGTTAAAACTAGTGTTTTAATGGGAAATCAAATCTAAGAATTCGTTACAGCCTTCGCAGTCTGAGAATGAATAAAATCAACAAGGACAAGCTATACCTTAGGCCTTGGGGGCTGCCTATATATGAGGTTATCAGCTAAGGGGAGCGAAATGGTGATGACTAGTCATTTCATACAACGAAAGTGGATCGACTGCCATAATAAGAGCATCGTCGCTCTTCTGTGTTTTCTGATCGCTTGTTACACAAAATGTAAGATGTAATTGTTATTTTTTCGCAATCATAAGTTTTCCCAGTACAAATTTATCAAATCTAGGTTCCCATGTACCAGGCGCACAGAATGCAGTAGGAGGTCGATATTGTATCATGTTTTATAACAGTTTAGTGCTCTCGCGAGAGCTGCTCTCTATTTGATTTCGCCAATCGTACGCTCTTTAGAAAGAGAGCAAACGATCGACTGACATCACCGCATAGATGAATAAGTAAGTGCATCGCTGCTCTACAAATCTCTGTTTGCCTGTTACACGAAATGTAAGAAGCGGACAATTGTTGTTATTGTTTTGGCAACAAGTTCCCAATCAGATGTTTTTTCAGTAAAAATTTATCAAATACATGATTTCATGAACCAGACGCACAGAATGCAGCAGGAGGCTGATTGCTAACTCGCAAGAAATGCTATCTCAACGATTTTTATCAGCGCATCGTCGGTCGACTGGTTGCTGTTCGCCTGTTACACGCAATGAGATAAGCGGGTCAATTTGCTCGGTAATTTCGTGAAATGGTTGTTTAAAAGTATGGTTGTTGTTGTTGTACGAAGTACAACTCGACTCTTCCCTGTACAAAATCATAAAATACATGCTTTTATGCACCAGGCGACCAGAACGCAGTAGAAAGTAGACTCTACTCTGCATAAATATAATATTTGTAGAAATTACGCTTTAGAGCACCGATTATCAAAGTCGCGCCCAAAACCGCAGTTTGAGTCCACGCTTATATCAGTTATCGATAACCTTTTCATCGCATCTCATTTGAGTTTAAGTCTAAAGCACCCTTCTGCTGCATTCTGTTTGCCTGGTACAATGAAATCAAGCAGTTGATAAATTTGTACTGGGAAAATATCCGTCGCTAAAAATTTTGTGTGCCCATTTTCGTTGTATGAAATAACTAGTCCTATATGTTCAATGTTTAGTGATATTACTCAATACCATTCCCTTTCCTATTGAAAAGATTCTCAGCAAGTGCTTTAGGTGCAAATACAACCTTTCTATATAGCAGCAGCATTGGAATTTCCAGCCATTATTTACGGGGGGCAGTTAGTTATTTGTCAATACTGGGAGTTGGAAATTGCTGGCCCACGGTCAAGTGAGCGCCAAGTAGAAAAAAGCAAACGGCGGCAGGCTTAATTATCGATTGTTGTTTCTTTAATTGTCTCGAAATCGGAAGCTTATAACTAGTCAACACAAAATTACGAAACTTCTCGCTATGTTACACTATGCCTAAAGCTAATACTAGGTGGTAGGCATAACCTAATGCTAGTTAAATATAATACGTGGTGCGTTATAAATTCGCTGCAGATCTGGTTTGGTGACGACGCCGTCGGTTCGTCCGTTGGTTCGTCCTACTTGCCCACCTCCTTCCAGTGGACGATGGCGCGTTGCTCGTCGGGCGCATCCCCAAAGGGACGGCTGCCATCAGAATGCACGAACTCGTTCACCTGGAAATTGAGGAGCGTCTTGTAGTGGTAGACGTCGGCCAGCTGTTGCGTCAGGGGGCTGGTGTTGGTGGTGAAGATGCCGGCGAACTGCTTCTCGCGTGCCACTCGCAGCACCTCGTGCTCCATAAAGTGCATGCAGGCGATGTTTTCGCGGGGATTCAGTTTCTCGGCGGTGCCCATCATGAACGAGTGCAGGATCTGGTTCAGGCCCTTGGGCAGGTAGTTGTCCCTGTTGGAATTTCATATTAGTACCCGGTCTGGGAGAGCTTTCTCCAGAAATAACTCACCGAATGGGACCTTCGCAGAACTCCAGAAACTCGAAGACAATGAGCAGCTTGGACTTGATGTCCACCTCAGGCTCGTTCCGCGCATCAAAGTTTAGCGCAGTGCCAATGATGCGATCAGTATTGCGATCGTAGATTACAAAGCTCAGGTCCCGCTCCACCAACACACTCCAGATGTCCTTAAAGAGTATTAAATGGGATGAATACGGGAAAGGAATTAGGTTTTATCACTAAACCCTTACATTGAGAATATCGCTGTAATCGGTGCGTAATACTCCAGGCTTGAGCCACTGCTCCAGGTCCGCCTTGTTGTAAAAGCTAGCCACAATGATACTGCTCGGAGAATTACAGAATTATATAATCAGTTCCCTTAAAATATTTCGCTCGTTAGCTACTTACTCGATGACTTCTTGGCGATGCTCCAGGCGCAAAGGCACCGCCTCCATCTTCAGGTGCGGACAGGCATTCAGAGACTCCTCCTCCAACTGCACGGCATCATGGTTGGCCGCCATTTTCTCAATGATCTCGCCCAGATTCTTGGCCGCTATAAACTCGGATATACCAATGTTGTAGCCCTTCTCGCGCAGCAGGGTCACCGTGAAGATGGAGTTCAGCGAGTTGCCGCCGAGCTCGTAAAAGTTGCTGTGGGGAGCCAAGGTCGCTCTGGTGGAGCGCCCAATCACCCCGCCCACTGTCTCGAAGAGATCGCGAGCCGTGAGCTTCAAGTCCTCAGGAACTTGGGAGTAATCAAAGTCCAGGACAATGCTAGAGTCGCCCTCGTTGTTATTGGCCGTCTCATAGGTCTTAAGCAGAGCCTGACGGTCCACCTTGCCATTGACCAAAAGTGGGACATGCTCCAGGATGACCACCTGGGGCGTCATGTAGTCGGCCAGCTTATCCTTGAGGCGCGCCTCCATCTGCATCTCTGTCACCATCGGAGCATCGTCGCGCAGCTTGACAAAGGCCAGAATAGCCTGGTCGACCTGTCCGGCATGGTAGCACAGCACGATGGCCTTCTCCACCAGCGGCAGCTCAGCCACATTTTTCTCCACCTCGGAAAGATCTACACGGTGTCCACGGATCTTTACCTGAGAGTCCGTGCGGCCCTCGTACATAATGCTGCCATTCTTCAGGGATCCGTAGTCTCCGGTGCGATACAAGCGGGCATATTCTGCGGAGACCATGTTTAGGTTAGTGGGGGAACTTAAGGTAGGTTATTTCCACAATCGTTAAGGAAGCACTTACTCTTCTCCACGGCCAGCGGATTCTCCAGGAAGCGCTCTGGATCACGACCGTTGACATAGCCAGCGGCCAAGTTAAGTCCCGAAGCGAAGATCTCCCCGATCTCGCCGTTCTTCACGGGACGATAGTCGGCATCCAGTAGATACACCACCGTATTGGACACAGGAATGCCTAGAAGGACAAAGTTGAAGGCTTAGATAAAACAGCAGGAGCTAGGGATCAGGGCTTAGTCTCACCAATGGGCACATTGTCATACAAGCTCAGCTGCTTCTTGCTCTCGCAGGTAAAGTAGGTGACATCGCCCATTACCTCTGTGGAGCCGTAGAAGTTGTACAGCCGGTGCACACCCTCGTCAAAATAATCGAAAAAGCTGCTAGCCAGAGACACAGAGAGGGGTTCACCGGAGCACACCCAGATCTGGAGGTTGTACAGGAGCTTCTGTGCTGCACCGCCGCCCTCCATCTTGAGGTACATCAGCAGAGAGCGCAAAAGCGTGGGCACAAGCACCAATCGCCTGATCTTGTACCGCTCCAACAGGGCCACCAGTCGCTGCGGATCCTTGGTCACGGCCTTGGGCACCACAAGGATAGCCAGGCCGCACATTAGCGGACCCCAGAGCTCGGCTATCGAGTCCACAAAGGTCAGGGCCGTCTTGAAGACGCTCACTGCTTCGTTCGAAGTGTACGGAAAGGTTGACCATTGCCATTGGAGTCGGTTTAGGATGCTCTCATGCGGCAGACGCACACCCTTGGGCACTCCCGTGCTTCCCGAGGTGTACAGCACAATGGCGATGTGGTCATTGCCGCCGCGCAGCATCTCCTCAGAAAGTAGATTGGAGCCGGGGAGCTGAATGGACTTGGCATACAGCTCCGTGGCGGAGAGCGTGGGTGTGCCCTGAAAGCGTCCAGCATCGATGTCATCGTCGCGAACCACCAGCGTGGGCTTTGCCTCCAGCAGGATGTGGTGAATGCGGTTCGCCGGGAAGCTGGGATCGATGGGCAGGTAGGCGCCACCCGCCTTCCAGATGGCCAACAGCGTGGTGACCAGACCTTCCGATGGCTGCATGCACACGGCCACAATGAAGTCACCATCGCTGTTGGGCTGCAAGAAGCGTCCATGAGTCTCGGCCACTAAGAGACGAGCTGCCCGATTGGCCCGCTCGTTCATCTGGCGATAGCTGCTCTGACTGGGCGCCATACTGTGTCCTGGTCCCTCCGGCTGATAGATTAGAGCCACCTTGTCGGCATGCCGCAGCTGCTGCTCCTCGAAGATGCGGTGCAGAGCTCTGGGCACGAAGTCCTGCTGCAGGCCCTTAACAATCGACAACTGTGGCAGGGAACCCATCTTGCAATTAAGTTACCTGTAGTTGGAGTGATGCAAATCCAAGATAATAATAATTAACATATTAATAGACATTATCACTCGGAGATTCTCGAAGATTACATCATTCCCAACGGGTTATTGGCTTATTGCCCGGTGGTAACAATTAAGTCCATTCATACATGCATATTTATAGCACTTTGTGTTAATGGAACGCCCTCAAATGCACCTATTGTAATGAATGAATATTCTATCTGAGATTAATAGAAACTTGAGTGCAAACTGATTTAATTTAAATCCATTTAAATTAATCATCTCTCATCTTTCTTTGGTGAATTGAAATTCAATAAATAGATATTATTAATCCATTAATATTGGTGGGTACATTCCAAAACCATGTACCATGGAGTAAGTACAAGGTTTTATAGGTTATTGACAACCATACAGGTGCAGTACATGATGATAGATGGGCTCATACCAATATATCTTTCAATTAAAACGCAAACAACTTTGACCTCTTTCTTAAAGTTCTTATTTTATTCAAAAACTAGATTACTTTTTTCAATTAGTTATAGTAGTTGAGTCTTAATGCTAGGCGGCTGGCATGTCACATCAAATTAAGGCGACATTTTTATCTTTACGCTTAGCACCATAACCAATTTATCATACTTTCATATCTGGTTTATTCCACAGCAGGCTAAAATCCATCTCGAAGCTGAATATTATATAATTCATTAGCATAGCCACCTGTTTGCCGACACACACTAATTACTGTCAGCTCAATCTATGTGGGCATATATAGATCTAACTATAGTATATTATACTATAAATTCAGGTCTTTTCCGGACTTTTGTGTTACAAGTACTCGAACATTAATGAGGTTGTACTAGATGTGTTAGTCTTGTTCTACGAATCCAATTTAAATTGCTTTATTTGGACTTAGCCTCATGGAAAATATCAACTGTGGTTACTTATTTAGAATTAAGCTCAGGTTTTCCCTAATATCTTGTTCTAAATCTTCAATTGAAGGAATTCTCGCAGTTCAAGTTGGCTCGGTCGATGGACTTGGCTGGCAGCCCAAACGGCCGCTCGGAATGCGGCATGTTAACTCGTTAATTGCATTAAATAATTCAATGGCCTGAGCCACCGCCGGGGCTCTGGCTCTGTCCCATTTGACGTGCCGCCATAAAGCTGAGTTAGCCACTGGCAGGCCCATGATAGCTGGAGGTTTTTAAGCTGCTCTAGCCTTATGCTCATGCTCGTTTAGTTCAATTGGCGTGTCATAAAACTCAGTTAAAATGTCATTGTGCCGGCAACTTCTGGTGTCCGAGACTGTATCTGTTTCTGCTTCTGCTTGGCTCCAATGTCAAGCACTCTAATCCACAACATGAAGACAGGCGGCTGCCGTCTAGAGGCTCAAGAACGGCAATTATTTCTACCCCTGGCCTTAGCTAATGTTAATCTCTGATTTGGTTTTACAATTGGCTTTGGGCCGAGAACTCGTTAAAAATGAGTCCGGATCTGGGAAGCAGGAAAGGAAAGCAAGGTGGTCGATTGGTCAGGAAGCTTCTTAAGCCACTGCTGAATGAATGAATTATTAATACAGTTCCGCTTCTTCTCCAGCGAAAGAGGAAACACTGGAAATGGATATGAAGGTGGCCAGGCTGACTGGCCGTCTGGTAGTTGTTGTAATTGTGGCAACTGCTAAGCTGCAAACAAGTTTTACTTCAATTGCGCAACACAGCAATTCTCCGCTGGCCCAGTCTTGTCTTCTGGTTCTGGTTTTCGGACTTGCTTGATTCTGATTCCCCGCTTGGCATACATTTTTTCGGCAGTCAAGCAATTTACAGCGGTTACGGGGCGTATACGTAACGAATTCAAGGCTAGGCAGAGAACATTTCCCAAGCGCCCATTACGTATGCGCCGTGTGAGTCCAATTAGTTTGTTCACTTGCATACTACACAACCTGTGCAATGTGCTGTGTCTACATATATGAGGCCAGCATATATAGTACGCAAACTCATACGAATATCGTATCTGCATACAATGCCGTCGGCGCTGCGTTCTCTATCTGCGTCTGCGCCAGTCCATTGTCTTGGAGTTAGCATAGAGTGCACTCTTGGCCCCTTCGGTTCTTAGCATTTCACATCATCGATTTAATGCATCCACAGCGACTTCTGTTCACCTTCGCTGCCTCCGTTGATGAGGTGAAATCCATGCGGCTGATTTAATGTTATTGCCATTGCCCCTGTTGCCATTAAACACCACAAATAAAAAATCTAGGCAGTAGCAGCAGCAGCAAGGCGATTGAAAAGCATTTAAGAGCCCGACACACTGAGCAGAGTACGAGCAATGCCTTTAATTTTCCGCTCAAGGTTGCGTTGGTGTTAGATTGCTTGCAGTGTTTGCAGTGGGTTCTGAGGCGTTGAGTTGCTTTTGGAAAATCGTTCCATAATTATCCGAGCTGCCATGTAATTTGTAATTTACATAATTATTGGTTGTGTTTTGGCCGGGTTGAATGACTGTTTGGTAGCAGCAGCAGCAGCAGCAGCAGCACGGTGGCTTTGGTATGTTGGCGCACTCGCCAGATCAACAACATTGCCTAAGGTCGCCGCTCCGATTATCTAGAATCTCGTGTCGCTCAAATGTTTCCGTCGGTGGCAATTCCAAAGTGTGTGGCTAATTAATTTGTTACTGTCGAACCGTCGTCTCCTCGTGGGAGGCGGCCACAAATAATGTTCCCTCTGTTGAAGTCCCAGTTCAGTTCTTTTATTATCTCGTTTTTTTTTTTTTGCTGCCTGATTTGCTTAATTGAGTAAAGAGCGCCTAATTTAAGCCATGGCACAGGGCCCGCTGCATCTGCACGGTGCTTTGGGGTCGTCCCCGGCCAGTGAGTCTGATATCTGTTTATGTCTGTGTGGGGTTTTTTTTCCCGCGGCCGATGTCGCTGTTTTTCCACAGTATTTCCGATTGTGAGTCAATTGGATGAGTAGTCAGTAGTTGTCAGTAGTGGCACTCAGGTTGAAAAAACCACATAAGAACACGCAAATAACGATCTCTGCAGAGAGAGCCGGGTCTTGCGTCAATCCGAGAATAGCTTGGCTAGCTCATTAGGCAAATGCAAATCTTGCATCCATAAGACCCGCTTGTAATAAATATGTGTACGACACACACTTAGCACATACTTAACATAATTAATAGCCGATCGATCGGAGTGGCCAATGACTCAATTGCAATTATAAATCCATCACGGCTGGCCACTGTTCGCGAGTACGTATACGCCGTGGTGACCGCCGTTAATAGCTGGTTCGCAAATGTGTAGCAGGCGATTAGTTAAGCACGCCAAGACAAATTAAATGTCAATTGCGGGATACTTATGCTAACGCTCATTATCATTATGTCGATGTCGATGGTTTTGTCGAACGAGCCAAGCGTTTAGCTAAGAGCCAGGTGCTAAATGCTGGGGTAAACAACTGCCACCAAAGTCTTTAATCTGTAATTTATTTTTCAGAGCTGCCTTAATTGAGTTCTCCCTTCAGTCGCTGCCTTTGGCGACCCTGTCCCGCCTTGAATTCTGTTTGCCATTTACATTTCGAGTGCATTCACAACTAATGAGCCGTTCTCAGTAAATCAAGTTTCCTTTTTATTTTTAAGCTTTTCAGTTCACTTCCTCGAATTGTGACGATTTTGTGTTCACTGAACGGGTTACGCAAGGCGTTCGGGTTTGCACCCAGAATGTCATCTGCGAGCACTTTAAAAAACATAAATATGCAAATGTTTGTCACATTTTTGGACCGATAGGAATCTCGAATACTTGTTCTGTACTTAAAATCATAAAACTCCTTCATTATTTTACTCCTAATTAAGCTTAATTACTTCTTAACGAAACCTTAGCTTAAAAATAAGTTCCTCAACGAGTGAAGCGAGGTGAAAACGGTTTTGTTAAAACCATTATTTTAGCTAAAACTATTTGCACTTTTTGTGGCTCTTCTTTTTTATGTTCTATTCTCTCAGCCTAATGAATTTGATGTTGATTTTACTGTCGGAAATGATGTAATTTATCGTAATAACGCGAGAATTATTTTGTTAACGATTGCTAAACATGCATGCCACCTCAATTTGAATAAAGTAATTTTGTAAAATCTTCATTAAATACTTGATAATCACGTATACGTACCGATTAAGATAATTAAGAATTCTGTCACTCTTGGCAAAATTTGAACAGTTTTGGTTAACTCTTTCAAATCTTTAGCTGCGGCCGCTTCACACTGAGCACGTTTCAATGTCCTGTTTTTGTTTTTGGTTTTAACAAGGCGAGAGTTTACCAGTTCGAAAAGAGTTCCTTTTGTGGTCACTTCACTTGCGTTTCACTCTGGTCTTAGGCGATCGGCCCAAAAAAAACTAGCAACGCACACTGGCAACTGGCAACTAAACGTGCTATGTACTTGTAAACGGCGCTCGCAGACTAATCAGAATCCCAGCACCCGACTAACTTATATATCCGACCGATTCGATCCGATTCGCAGTCTCTGCCGCTGCCCCAGCGGACTGCGCAGTCGTGGCATACAGGCCCGATGAAGAATGGCGGAGCAGCGCACCGCGCCGGCAGAGGCCAGCAGAATGACAAAAAGAAGAAAAAAAAACCAGTTCCTGCTCTTACAGCCGCTGCAATTATTGCTCGGGGCATGTGTGTGGATGGATGTTGAATGTTGGATGTCGGCTTAGAATTAGAATTTAGCTTAGTTTGGCCGCCATGTTCAGCGGGGCTGGCGCCCTGTGACGTAGGAAATGGAATGAAATTCCTGGCAGTCCCCCCACTCGCACTCTCGCTAATTGGCAGGCAAAACACATAGTTCAGATCTGTTTTTTACCTAGTAGACATTTGGAAATCCCTCTCGCATGACGCAGACCTGCTGCAAGCGGGGTTAATGAAAGTGGAATAACACTCTAGATTACGCCCATATAGAAAGCAGTATTTCAATTGATCTGTCCTTCGGATCGGTAAAGTTATCAAAACTGCACTGTTACGGCATTCAGATAAATTATTTTATGCATTGCTGAAAGGTGATATTTAAACAAGGAGTAATATATATATTTTCAGCTCTTAATTTATTAAATCAGCTATCACTTTAATTGTCAAAGAGCCCTATTAACACCGCGAATAAAATTGTTCTTTATTTTCAGCTTTTAACTTATAGGATTAGCTATTACTTGTAGTAGGTTTGATATCGATATTTTGTTTGCATTCTATATTAAGCACTGAGCGAGTTTATTTCGCTTTACATTTAGTTGAACCAATATTTCAATTACATTTCTATACTTCTATACTATTCTATTGTTTACTTAAAACTATGTTCTTTAATCTAACTACTAAATTCGCACTTAATTCACAGCCCCAAGCTAGTATTTTTTCTTTAGGCGAAAGCTGTAAAAACAAGAGCCCTTGAGTTAAGGCAAATAGTAGTTCAGGGGTTAATGGCCTAGTATATACTCGCTGTAAACAAGAATCTTGTCCAAGATATTTTTTTGTAATAATTTCACATATTTACCAAAACAATTGGGAATCATCTGTTCGCAGAAAAGAGAAACACGAGCTGTTTTAAACTCGAACTAAAATAGTTGGAAAGTTTTCATCACGGTCTGTTTACTTCTATTTAGCCAGACTAATAACCCAACATAAAATCTATTTTTGAACTGTGAGTAGTTTAGCAACTTAATTACTATCATAAGCCCGTTTCGTAATAACAACACGTGTTTCTTTTTATTCATCCAGAATACCATCAATTTTATTACAAGAACGCCTCTTATTTTATTATAAAACAGTCGAATTTACGACTAGTTAAGACTTTATCAAAGATTAATCGCGATTTACGACATTTACACTGCGATTTAATTCAGTCTTTCGCGTCGTGCGAAAGTAAAAACGTAATTTAAAATGGAATTTTAAATAAGAGCTGAGCATCGGAGCCACTGCAATTTGTAGATTGATGCTGTAGCTGTCATAGAAATGTACATACTCGATGTGAGAGGGATATTGATATATGCCAGCAGCAGTCATGCTGTGCTTCCCATTATGGAGTCAGTGTGAAAATTTGCAGTTAAAGTATTGCACTGAGGCGCCTGTCCCCCCTGACTTTTAAATCAATCATTACTCAATAAATATCCACTGCTTACGAATGCATTCAGGCGCCTATAGCTCTTGGACATCACACAAGTGAGTCTGAAGCCGATCATTGTTTGCAGTATCAAGGTTAATCAGTTAATTGATTAAATGCTTCAAGACAGCTCCCTGCACATTCTAATGTTGTTCAGGAATCCGAAAATCGACTATTAATTAGCGAATCATGGGTGTTCCGTGCAAGAATTAAAGCTAACCGATCCCGAAATCGATGCGGGTGAAGTTTTTAAGATTATTTAATTCATTACCGCTGAAAAGAGGTCTTGTTTGCATTCAATAAAAGAAAATATGACAGCTAGTCTATAATTACTTTTCGATTAAAATATATGAATGCAAGAATAGCTCGAGAACCACTTTCATATTAATATCCAACATCGACCAATTAATTTAGCGGCCAACTATGTAAATATTGCAAGTACTATCGAGTAAATAATTTAATTCAGATTCTTATCGAGCAGCATGTGTACTAAAGCACTAAAAACAATAATAATATCTATATAAGTTGTTATAATAAAAATAATTGGCCCCAGCTTAGCCACTTGAACGCTGATTGACCTTAAATAAAAACACCGATTTTCCTACACATTGCAGGCGTTCCATAAAAAGTACTAACTTCCTTCTTTCAATTGCTTTATTTACTAATTAAATGTTTTGCATTTAACGCACATGTTTTGAATAAAAAAGCGCATTTCGGGGACTTTTTTTTGCAGCTTGAGACAAAAGGAGTCCCAGGGCGATTTGGGTCACAGCACACTTTAAGTGCAGTTTAATGGGAATTTGGTTACGTGATTCACTCCTGCAAAATGTTACGACATCGGACGGAGGCTGCGGCTGGTGCTTAAAAAGTGATCAGCAAGAACTGTTAATTAACCGATTGCCGAAATCTAATTGAATTCTATAAATGCGAATAAAACAAAGTGAAGGTGTGCCCAATATCAGATAGGACCCAATTAAGATTAGCCCGCAGCTTTCTGTCTAGCCTGTGTGTCTGTATCTGTATCTGTGGGATGTCAAGATTCGTATCTCAGCTTAATTCACACCCGAGTCACGTTTCCAGATCGCAACGTCAGCGGCCGTGAGGAGGCACCTTTGGAACCGGCTGCCAGTCGGCTGGCATCGCATCCGGACTTCCCCAAAAAGAAAGTGTGACGCATTCAGTCGCCGACGGAACGAACGTTGGACAGTTCTACGAAACTGCCTCCGTTCTCGGCTATAATGTTATCATTTGTTTTTGTCGATTCGCGCGATTTGTGCTTTTTAAGGCACGATTGTGACGAACTACTATAATACTGCGGATATTGTACAGAGAGAGAATTTTGTTAAGTCACTAATCAAATATTTAAAAATACAAAAACACACAAGGATCTGATGAAAAGCGGAAAGTAGAGACTAGAACTTCAAAGTGTAAAATATTGAATCGCTTCAATGGTCTTATCTGAAGAATTCCCAACGGGGTCTAGCTGACAACTGGTGGTAAAAATGCTGAAGGTTAGTCAGTATCAGATACTGATTAGTCAAAGGTGACTTTTTACTATTTCGAAGTTTTATAGAAAGTAAAACATTGTTTAAAAATGTTTCCAGTCTCTGAAGCTTTAAAGGTTTCAGATATTGATGAGTAAGTGGTGGCTCCCTTTTGTAACAGCTTATATTTACATAAATATATATTTAAAACCCTTTCTAGTCTCCTTTTTTGTGTAGGATTCTCATCTTTTAACCTTTTTAAACGCAAATAATGGCAATTGTCTTGAATTTTTCACAGTGTTCTGTTGCAGTGGGGCTGTCCAACTCGTTTTTGCCCCGACAAGTATTTCCCTAAACAAAACAAGTCGACGCGGAGCGGGACAATTTACTGTTAACAGCTGCTGGCAGACAGGCGACTGTCGAATCCAACAATTCGACGTCGCTGATTGCTTTCGTATTCGGCTGATCGATGTTGTTCTTTTGATGTCGATATTGTTGTGATCTGTCCGATTTGGCCTTTTTCGATTAGGTCCGCTTGTTGCTCATTCGCCGTGTTGGTCATGACAATGACAGCGACGCTTTTTCGTCGACATGCGTGCGGCAATCATAACCATCTCAATTGCGAGCGAACGTGTCAAGTGTCCGACGGGTAATTACTTGCAAGAATCTTTCCACTGTGAGCACGGAAGTGCCTGAGTCTGGTCGAGCGGCACTTCCACACACAGCCGGTACAGCTGGGCCAATTCAAATTGAATTATGCGGCCAATTAACCTATCATTAGACCTGCTGGCCAGCTATCTGCTCATATTAGCGCATAGGCGTGGCGTCGGAGACGGACCACTTGGGCATGTCAAATGCAAATGTCGCCCATGCAATACGCAAATCGATATTCTACCATAAACTAACCTATTAAAAACACCTGAGAGCTCGCATATCATTAATTCAAGTGATAGGCAAAATTTATTAATAATAAAATATTAGAATATATCACAATTCTAGGTAATAAATAATATTAGTGGCAAAAGACAATTATCATATAATTAGCCAACTATGACAATTTTCCTTAAATTGACCAAGGCTACAGCACCTTAAATTAACTAATGTCACTCAAATTGCTTCTCAGCAGAATCCAATTGGGGTAATTTAAGCTCCTCCACTTCAAGATTTGGCCCCACGAATTATTCACTGGGAAACACAGATCTTTAATCGTTGATTGGGGGGATTCTGAGGAATTTTGAATAGGCGAATATGATAGAGGCTATTGGTATCGATAAGATTTGGCACACGCCCGCCTCGATTTCATGGTGATTAGCAAAAGTTCAATTTTCCATTAAAATTCACTTCTTGGGAAAATGTAAGACTTTAGATAAAAGCTAGAAAGGCACAAAGAATCAATCAAAAGATTAGGAGGTTATTAAAGAGTTACCTCTAATCAAACGGTAAGAAAATGTGTGATTCACTTGTTTTTATTTAGCCGTTGCCTTAGAAAGTATTCAAATTCGTGGTCTAGAAAGCAAGGTTCGTTATTTATCAAAGGAGTTCTTTAACATTTATGGGAATATAACACACAACGATTTATTATCAGCAGAATTTGTCCAGCTAACAACGGTTTTATCCTCCGGTAGACTTTGTGCCTTCAGAAATAAGTTTACTAAAATATTTGTACATAGTAGTACTGAACGCTGATTTACTTACAGCTGACTATGTCAATGAAGTAGTATCACCATACATAGAGTTTTTAAGTTAAATTGAATAAATTTTCAACATCCCCCATTCAAGCCTGGAACGTGTTAAGGACCTTTCATTTTCAGGATTATAAAGTCTCATTTTGCCGAACAGAAAGACCAACTCCTTAACCGAAACTTCCTTCCACTGAGATCATTTCAGAGCTCGTTCCAACAGCCTTGAAGAACTCAGAAGCACCTCAGCGAACTTCAAATAATATTTCCATATCCGCAGATGATGTAAATGCCTTTCTTAAGGAAGGAAATATTATTTTAAACATTAAACCAATCACGACAAAAAATCAGATCTAAAATGAATTATGTGATCAATTACACAACCATTAAAGAAGCAGACTCATAACGCTGGCTATATATTATTGGTGACAAGCTGCAGTGCGGCGTCAGATCAAGTTATTGGAAAACTCGCTGTATGCAAATTAGCTAATTGCGAAAAATCAGATAACCGAGATACACATAGTACGTATATCAACTTTTCAGCCAGATCGCATCTACTTAATCATACAATTATAAATAACACCTGAAAACCCCTGTAGACCAGCGCTAAGAGTGCGTTGGAACCCGCAGATATGGAAGTGATTTGCAGGCTTGACAAGCGAAATACAATCGATAGGTTCTTTAACTCGGGGCATATAGTTATCACGGACAAGGCCGTTTCCGCTCTGTTTAAAATTGACCTATAATCGGATAGAATGAAATGCAAATTCGAGGGACAATAAATTGTGGTTTATTACTTTCAGGAATTTAGAATTAAATAAGGGCACAAAGACCAAAGAAGTGGTTTCAAAATATTTAGGTCTTCTTGCTAATGCCATCGATAAGATAATCAAGACCCCCATAATATGCAAAAACAAAGGCTACGTGAGAAGATCCCAATCTAAATAATAATAAATTTGTACTAAAAGGCCTTTCGCAGATTGCAGAGTCATTTTTTTTGGTCTAATCGAAAGTGACCATATATTACTAATCCTTATCTCAGACGACTGCCAGACATCCACTGCCGATTGGTTATAAAAAGGGTTGCTCTAGTCCGGATGTGAAACATTCGGTGGTTGCAAGTCGACAGATATGGTAAGAATCACAGTCGTATCGCTGCTCCTTTGTGGCCTGGCTCTGGCCAGCGCCTCTGGATTGGACTTGGACCTGAACCAAGGCCTCGAACTGGGCGTTAAGGATTACCAGCGACTAAACAAGTTGCGGCATTTATCGGAGGAGTTCGTCAGCTTCTATCAGAACATAACTCTGGAGGACTTGGTGCCCGAGACGAGGCTGCCCACCGCCCAGGATCTCCAGTGCTATGCACAGTTTGCCCAGGTCACTGCAGGATTAGTTAGCGGCGAACTATGGGCCTTCAGAAGTGAGTAGAATGATTAATAGCCCTAGGGAATAGCGACTACAATGTCTTTTGCTGTGCTCAGTGATCGACTCCTGGGGATCGATACCGGCTGGAATCCTTAAGGGTCATATGAAGGATCTCGGGCACTACGACGAGTGCGTGGCCATCGAACAGACCGTGCTCTCGAGTTACACCCTGCTGGGGAAGTACTGTCTGGCCCAGCTGCCGCTGCAACAACTGCTGGGCAATGCTGGCGGCATGATGAGGATGTTGAGTGTCCAGACGGCTGTCTGTTTTCCCTCCGCCTGCTCGGCCACCAACATGGACACGCTGCTCCGTCGAGTCCTTCAGCAGCTAGTCGGACTGGAGCTGAGCGACAACGTGAATCTGGTCAGCGAAAGCACCTGCAAAACCTCCGAGCGAGAGCCCTACGACGCTGTTACAATATTTACCATGTAAGTAATATATATTAATTTTTTTTAATTGGCATAAAATATATATTTACTCTCTATTTACAGCGTTTTACTATCTGTATTTGCTGGCGTCGTAGCTCTGGCTACCTTTTATGACTATTTCCTATGCGCGGATCAAAGTTAGTATGCAAAAGTTTACCTTAAAAGGATATAGCCTAATTCGATTTACTTTCTAGAAAAATTACCTGCTCTAATAAAGGTTTTCTCTGCACGTGCCAACTCCCGATCTCTCTTCCGGGTTACCACCACGCCCAACCCAAATGTGATCGAGAGTCTCCATGGAATCCGCTGCATGTCCTTGATCTGGGTTTGCTACGGTCATGACTATATAATTGGCATCACTTCGCCCAACATCAACCTGTATGATGTATACACGGTGAGTAAAAGACATTGAAGTCCTGTCGAACTAGGAAGTGATCCCTATCGTACCCCTTCTTAGTGGGCAAAGACACCTTTCATGGATGTGATCTATGAGGGAGTGTTCGCTGTGGACACCTTCTTCTTTATCAGCGGTCTGCTTGTGGCGATGGTTCCCCTGCGCGCCATGGAGAGGTAAGTCTACTTTAGACCTTCTACACATTCCTATATTCCTAATACTGCTATCATTTTAGGGCCAAGGGAAAATTGAATATTCCACTGATGTATCTGCATCGCTATCTTCGGCTGACGCCCATTGTGGCGGTGTGCATCCTTATCTACCTGAAGGTGCTGCCTCTGATGGCCGATGGGCCGCTGTACGGTAATTGGAACTTCGATAGCTACGATAACTGCAACGACAACTGGTATTGGACCCTGCTCTACATACAGAACTATGCTGCTGACAAGGAGGTAAGTGGTTCTTTATACTTTTAAAATGACCCTCCTAACCAAGACCTGTTGTAGTGCCTGGCTCACACCTGGTATCTGGCCATCGACATGCAGCTGTACATCATTGCCCCCATCCTGCTGATCATTGTGTATAAGTTTGGCAAGAAGGGAGCTGCAGTGGTGCTCCTCTTCATGCTGGGCCTGGCCGCCTATCTGTTCAGCATTATGGTGATCAACGACTATTCACTGTAAGTACTCCTGCGAGGCCTTCAAAGGCATTTGTCTGAGTAATTTCATTTATTTCTTTATAGTTTAAATACTGGAGGTGGCGGAGGACCCGATGGCGGCGGCAGCACCGACCTGTCGCACTACACACACACCAGGGCTTCCGGCTGGCTTGTTGGCTTCCTCTTCGGCTACTTCCTGCACTCGATCCGGGGAAAGTCCATTAAGCTGAACCGTCCCACCGTTTGGGTTGGCTGGATCACAAGCCTGGCCCTGCTGCTGACCTGCATCTTCGCCATGTATCCTTACGGCATGGCAAAGAGCAAGACTGTGCCTATTCTTAACGAAGCCTTCTACGTGTCGCTGTCCAGGATCGCCTGGCCCCTGGGTCTGAGTTGGGTTGTCTTTGCCTGCATGCAGGGTTACGGTGGGCTGGCCAACTCCTTCCTCACCTCGCCGCTGTGGCAGCCTCTCTCAAAGCTGTCCTTCTGCGTCTACATGGGGCATCTGTTCATTCAGAACCTCAATGGAGGACGCACTCGCGTCAACACCTACTTCTCGGACTACGATATTGTGAGTAATAAGTGCCTCTCTGAGGATAACCTCAATATAAAACCTTTCTCGATTCTCTCGAACAGATGCTGCGCTTCTGGCAGGACTTTGGATTCTCCGTGCTGTTCGCCTATGTCCTTTACATTCTGATCGAAGCTCCTTGCGGCGGCTTGGAGAGTCTAATTCTGCCGAACAGAAGACCAGCTCCCCAGCCAAAACTCGAGCCTCCAGTTGAGGCGGTGCCAGAGGCCACTCAGACGCCAATTGATCTGGAGAAGCAAGTTCCAGAGCCGCTTGCAACTCCACTCAACACTGAAGCGGCTTCAGCTCCTCCTCTGGAAAGCAAGATCGACCTGCAGACCAGCGAGGATACGGAAGCCAAGGCGACTAGTTAGATAACAAAACAATAAGGAAACTCATTGTATATAGTTTATTTATACTTACATATAGAAAATAAAAATATGCTGTAAAAATTAAAGAATTTTTGTAAATTTAAACAATTTGTATGATTTCTGAGAAATTTAAGAGTGATGGGGGGATAAATATTGATGCAAGTAAAAGGTAACTCCACATTTCAAGTATAAAAAAAAAACGTGAAGAGCCAAAATGCCTGCTAAGGCCATAATTTGATTGCCGGAAAACTAGACTAAAACTTGACCCATTTCGTATTTACTTTATCAGCCTATCGTTTTTTATATCGGAATATATATGTATATATACTATATATAATTTCTTTGTTATTTACACTAAGGAGTAAAGAACATTCCATCAAAAACGAATAAACTTTCCCAAAACCCACGAGGTGCAGGCATGCAGACTCCTTAATGGAGATCATGACTCAAAGGTCTGTGCAAGCATAAGTGGGTTTTTCTTTGAACTTTGCCTGCTGTTTATACTAATAAAGATCGATTAATATAGTTAGTTTAGAGTGGTAAATACAATACAGATTACTGCGAATTAATAAAGTCAAAGAGGTTGTTTTGGACAGAGGGCTTTATTGTTAAGTTCAGATAGACTCGGTGGTTTCAACGACCTCTTAGGAAATGCATATCTGATCGAGTTTCAAGAAACCGAATAAAACGCTACCAGGTGCCTGATAGTGGGCCGTCTAGAGCCTGGGAAATCCAGCCGGCTATAATATTGTTTTGATTGCTCATTTCGGTTATTATTGTCACGATTAAAGTTCGTTTGGTATTGATTGTTTTCCCCAGTTCATATTGAGCTGGCTCAACCTACACCCACAACAAGGAAATCCCATTTATTGTTTTCTAAAAACTGGAACCGTCTTTGATTAGATTATAATTTGCGTTATCTCAAAGTTTACAGATCCAAAGGCATGCTGACGAATGATTTTTTTGTTAATCAAGCACGTGTGGAAGAATTAATTTCTTTATCAACGGTCCACTGAGTCACAGTATTTATTTATAATATTTAAACATAACGACATAATAAACTAAATAATTAATATATATATTTATCTTATTACAGTATTGTCAGGTAAAGCTCTGAACATAAGATACTTTATTCCACTAAAATGAACATTTTCCATAGCTCTCTTAACTTTGTTTTCCCAACCCAGATACTATCAACTTTTCTTATTTATTCACAACAAGCTGGTTGTAAACAAAATCGGATTTTAAGATTTGTCATTTGAATTTCCATTTAATATTGCCACTGTGTGTGCTAAGCTAGTTCATGCATTAAGGCGTTAAGTGAGTAATCCCAATATAGGATAAACAAGATGCATACGTTCTTTATTGGTTTCTTTAGAAATAGAAAAGGCATTAAAGTCATCTAGAATTTTCTTTAGAAAACAGTAAAAATATAAATATGTATGAGTCGAAGGCCACCGCTGCTAGTGCTCTGAAAAAAAAGTATTAAGTTTAACATTATATGCTAGATTTAATTTGATAATAAAAATAATAACAAATATATATAAATTAGCATCGCTTATATGCTATACAAGTAACACATAAAAAAAATAATCGAAACTAAGGCTGGTAAAATAAAGGTTTTAATATTCTATTATGATTCGGGGAAGCCTCATTGTAATACATTGAGGCAAAATGCAATTATTAATATTATCATTACCATTGGCCACTTTACACATACAAAACAAATAATAAATCCAAATCAAAATGCTATTAAAAATATATTAATATAATACATCTATTACCATAAAAAGCCAAACCATTTACTTTATCTTAAGTTGTTCTTCCGCTGATGAACTATTGAACAAAGTTTCCTGATAAGAGCTAGTGATTTATTAACAGCCATTGCAGAAATTAATAAATAAACTGAATGACACTTAATATTCAATACTGTAATCGCAACGTACTTAAGGGTTGTAGGAACTTGACAGTAATTGTTATTTTAAAGTATAAGCTGATTTTCGTTTCAATCTTTATTAGTTAAGTGTAAATAGTTAATAACAAATAATAATTCTAAAAAAATTGAGAGAAAATGGAATATATATATCATTTGTTTGTAGGAAAATAGGGAAAAGGCACGTTTGTTGGCATAATATTCTATTGGGTTAAATTTGAATCGCATATTTCCTTATATGGATTTTAGGTAGCATTTTAAATTTGCAGCTTTAGTTTATTTAAGCTGTCTGAGCTAAATTTTATTACATAAATAAATAATGATCGTTGAAAGCGAAGGTATGCATCCTTAGAATAATATTTCAATAACGATTTTTGGTATTTAAATTATTATATATAGCCATGCATCATCGCTTATCTTTTAATAATTTTACATTTGCAATGTCTAATAATTAACAAAATAAATATAACTGTGGGGTGGGCCTTTTATTTATTAGTAAATAGGATAATACTAACCTATACTGTATGGCAACACCCTGTATTATTTGTGATTGCAAGTCAGCTTTTACGCGCACTCCTCCATTCACCTTGCGTCACACGCCGTCCGCCCTCAGTAGTGCCCCCCCGCCTGATACTACGCACACCTCCAATCTTGCCAAAGCGCTTGGCTCCATTCACTAAAGCCCATGGAATGCTTTGCGCGCCAAAATGACTAGCGAGGGAGATGGCGGTAGAGCCGAGTGGCAAAGCTCTCGGCTAGCTTGGATCCGAGAGAGCTTCGCCGCTGCCGCCAAGCCAGGGGAGCTTTGCCAGCGAAGGCGGCCAGTTGTTTTGGCCGGCAAACACGGCGTATGAAAATTGTTTGCTAGAAAACCGCGCTGTTAGTCTTTTGGAAAACTTGCCGTCGAGCGGTTGGCCGGATCGTGCGGTCTTAAACCTGAAAACCCATGAAAGTTAGTTCTGGAATCGAAATTTTTGGGAAATAGATTCAGGCGACGACAGGTGCATCTTTCAGTTCCACTTTTCTCGTCTTTTGTGGTTGATTTTCCTCCGGCGGCCTGCACTTTGCGGCTGCCATTAATGTCAACAGCGTTGTCAGCGTGGCTGCGGTTGTTTTCGGCGTCGCGTTAATGCTTTTAATTACATGCAAAACATAAAAAAAAAAAAATAAACGCATTTCGTTAAGTGTTGCCGTGTGGTTTGACATCGGAAATTAATGCACTCGCCGCCGCCGCATAGCGCGGGCAGACGGAACAGTTCCTCCACAGCCTCACTCGATTGGTCCCCCGATCTCGGTCTGCCTTTCTCCCAGATCTTAAGTATTCTTCCGCCGGCTTTTTTCGTGGGTAAGTCTACACATGCGGTGTGTGTAAACAGAGTGAAGGTGTTTCTGATAATGGATATTGAGTCGCATAAGTAGAGCTCTTGGTAATTGAAAAAGTAAATTGGGCCAAACACGTTTCATGGAAAAGGTGTTTATAGAGTTTTTCTATTTGTTCACAGTTTGTGGAAGTTTTCCTAAGCAGTTTTATATTAGATGTTAGTGTTAAAAGAGTTAAATGCGACTATTTGTTAAACGCACCTCTGTAAAGTTTAAAATGTGATTGGATAATTGAAAGCAAACGTGATTATTCCGATGACATTAGCATACGCGTTTCAATGGTTCTCTACTCGAACTCTATCGCCCTGACAGACTCTCCCATTGAACTGTGCTCACGCATCGTTATTAATAATGTTTATTTTGCTGATAATATTGATTTCAAAATATAAACATTGACAAATTAATGGGTAAGCCTGCCCGCCCGATTGTCCAGTCATCGTCATTATTCCAATGATCAAGATCGTCGTGAAGTGGCGGCTTGAGACCACACTCGAAAAATGTGGCGAGGCGCAAGCTTCTTGAGTCCCCAAAACGGATTCCCTTCTCGAGGCGCCTTATCACATCGTGACCTCGCGAGCAGCACTCCAACTCCATGGCGATGTCACAGAATTTCGGAGCTCATTTTAACCGCTCACGTTCGTGTACTCCACGGCCGGTCCAAAAATATCCCGAATAAGTTGTATAAATATGGGGTTTTATTTGCTTAAGAACACATTTCCAACACCTCATCGCCCATCGCCCATTGCCTAGCGCCCATCGACGGCTCATTAAATAAATGCAACATCTGTTGGCGCTCTTCGGGGGCCTTTTGTTTACAATCCGTATTGCCGCGCAAATTTAATGCCAAACATATTTAATACGCACACACTCACCGGGTCGACTTAGCCCGGCTCACAGTTCTGCTTGTTTATAAATTTTGGCAGTCGACTCTCTTTGGCATTCTACGTCATACGTGGGCTCAGTCAAAACCGTATTTCGTCTATTATACACAGGAAAAAATGCTTTATTTATGATGATTATTAAATTTAAAATAACATATTTGTGTCCCATGAGAGCCACACATCGTAAAAGGTTTATTACAGCCAACGAGTGATTTTGATAATTCTTAGATAAACGTCTTTTTATGTTTTATAAAGTTTTAAAAACAGCACTGGGAAAAACATAGTGTAATATTGTAAAAGTTGTCTAAAAGAAGTCAAAGAATTCTACAAAATTAATTTAAGACTTGGAAAACATTAATATTTTTATAAAAAGTATCTGAAAATAAATTTAAACTTCTTCAGGCTGGTTTATCGAACCTAGTAATTCTTATTTTAATATTCTCTTCTAATTATATAATTTGTAATACAAATTTCTTTGCTAATAACTGATATTCTCAGTGCATTGTTTGCAGACCAGCGAACTGGGGGCAAATCGGATAAGAGACCGGCGCGAGCGCCATAAGAAATATGAAAATTTATTGCGTATACGCCACAGAGGCCGGCATTTCATTTCAAGAATTTTCCGCCTGCATCACAAGTTGATTGGGCTTTGCTATTTTGGTCAGTCAGCCAGCGACAGAGAAAGAGGCCCGGTTCCAAATCAAATGTCTTTATTTATACGAGTATGAATTGTGATTTATGCGCTCGTCTTTCATGTTGCCATTTTCTTTATTTTTTTTTGTATCTCTCCTCCCCGTAGGCTGCGTCTCACTTTTTACGCCTTGCTCTGCCTAATTACGTTCGGCTGGAAAGAAAAGAAAACTGAATCGGGGGAAAAGAAAAGAAAAGGAAAAGTATGCGGTCAAACACGTCCACGGAGCTGTCCATCGAAATCGGTGGAGATGAGGGGCAAATTAAGTCAGTCCATCCAGCTTGTCCGTTTGATTTGCCAGACGCGTGTGCGCGGCGCCTTTCGATTTTTCGACATTTAGGCTGTTTTGACTTTAGTTTCGTTTTTCTTTTTATTTGGAACAATCGCGATCGCATTTGCAATCGCAGGAACGCCGCCGGAATAAGAAATGCCTGCGACTTTTTGTCACACGCTGACTCACAGACGGGGCCATTCTCAGCGTGAATTTCTTTTCAAAATTTAGCTCAACCGTCGTCGCCCGCAATGCAAATAAAAGGTGGGCCGTCCTGGGTGGGGCTCTGTCTTTCTTTATTATTTTTTATTTTTCCAATGCATCGTTTGTTTAACCCAAAAAAAAGGAACTATTGATGATTGTCGATATAGTTTTAATGCGGGCGTCGTATTTATTTTGTTAAAATTCTTACTTTTACTTTTTTTTCGTGCGTGCGCTAATTCATTTTTATGGGCCAATTTTCGATTGAACTTTGGCGAGTGGGTTTCGTTATGCCAGGAAAAATAAACAACGCGGCAATGTGAAAATGAGCTCAGCGATTAGGTTTAACGATTATGAATTGTTCAGAGGGCACGTGCAGGGTCACGGAAAGGGGGGTGAACTAATGCGTGTTTAATTTACTGTCAACGCAGTTACTATACACCAAGGAGAAAATCAGGAAACTCCTCAAGAGACCAAAGCCTTAAAATCAAAAATATTAATCATCAGCGGAAAAGGAGTTACTATTTCAAGATTTTGGCAAGAAAAGAAATAAATTAAGGATCGCTAGTTTGCTGAAATAAATTTGAAGCATTATAAAAGTGAAATATAGCGAGAAGAATAGGATTAAGATTTATTTACGTGCATTGTGATATCTTGTGATATATTTTCACTAATTCCCATTTATTATGAACCACATTCGGTCGCTTTAATGCCTGTTTATATCCTACTAGGATTAATACTATAGGTGCTGCTGTATTCGTGCCGAAATTCTGTGCTGTCTGTAGTTTCAAGCTTAAGAAATTTGTCTCATAAACGTTAATCAAAACATATTGTATTCGTTGTATATATGAACAATAGAGCTGTGACTATTTCTATTTTACAAGTCCTAAACCATACTTTATAAGGTCGGAGATGTTTCCTTCTGCCTGTTACATACATTCTTGGTTGATACTGAGCTATAATACTCTCGTACCGTTATGGTACCAAAAATGAATTTAAATCCTAGTTGTTCTCAGTGCACTCACACAAATCCTGCAGCTGGCATTGAGGAAGCGACGCCTGTTAATTGTCCAGCTCGTTGTCCCAGACTCGGACCTAATTCGATTAATCCATAACACTTCGTCCCCTGTGACTGAAGTCAAATGTAATTACCAAACTCACTCCCCGAACAAAGACCAGCGGCAATAGCAAATTATTGTATAATCATTAAAGACAAGAAAAACTCAACAAAAAGGAGGAGGAAAGGCTAACCTACCAAGCACACACTTCGGAGCAAATTCCCCATTCTCTGTGGCCACTGCCTGTGTTTACATTTCAGCCTCTTGACTGCTGACTAAGAACCATGGCCATCACTTCTGGCTTTCTAGAGGGAATGGGAACTTGGGACTGGGTTTCGGGTATGGGTCTGAGTAATTCATTAGAGGTATATTGTGCCGGGGAATTTGCATAATTATGCAATCAGTTTTGGCACACTTACACATTAGAGGCAGACTCGACTGATAAACAACATAGCGCAGCCGAGCCCGGTTTTGAGCCAGTCCTGAAAGGCCGAAAGACACACGGCGCAGACAGGGACTAGACCCAATTTGATTAGCACGCGCATACGCGAATGAAGGCCAAGTGGGTGTGGGTGGTAATAGCTACGCCCTCCACTCTGGCTCCCTGGCTGCGCCGTACGTGGGCGCTTAATCATCGCCTTGTGAGAACTTTTGTTTTCTTGCCGCTGAACCTTAATTAGAAGTCCAATGTTTGCCGGCTGGTAAGGTCGTTTCCGTGCGTTCTCCTAACGTTTTTTTACGCTCCGCGGCATATGTCTCACTTGCTCTCTTATTGGCCATTTGTATGCCTGGGAGTCATGACTCCGGGATCAGGCAACAAATGGGTTATTAAGTCTGTGTGCCTTCCAGATAAATGATACCAGGAAGCGTTGAATGGGAAAAGTTTATTTCCAGGAGAAATGATAGAGGAGTTGACACCCGACCCGACGTCACCCTCGTCAACCCGTTGCTCCCAGAAGGAGAAGGGGAGAAATCAAGAAGTGAGGGGAACAAACGCCTCATTTGTCATGCAAAGTGCCATATGGCCCCTTGGAAAATATGCTCCCATCGCTGCTCCCTCATTAAGTTCTATTTATATTCAGCCGCGCTTAACTAAACAATTAGAACTCTTAGCCTTTCATCGGGAAGTCACTCTCTTGGCCCAATGGTCGGCACTGTTGCCCGTCAATTGGCCAATTAAAGAGCCATTGTTTTGCTACCTGATTCGCATGTATGTACACCTGTGTACCGGGAACGGCCTGGCCACAATTTGTATAATTCAAGCATAGACCTATATATTTATAGCTCTTTTATTCATGCCTATTGATTTGGGCAATTAAACTGATGAAGCTCCTACCGTTTGCCCGATCAGAAATCAATAGAAGGCCACAAATAATGCCAGCTAAACGCTGCCAATGGAAAATAACAAGAAGAACGCTTTGAATAAGGAGAAAAGTGAAAATCCAAAGGCAAACATCTTTAAATAAACTGCCTGTCCATTTTTCACGCCATTCCTGCGCATATAAATTTATGCATGCCTATTTTCTACGAGCAGTTTAGATTATAACCCGCTCCATCCTAGTTTCAGTCGCAGGCCCCATCCTAATCCCAATTCCTGACAAATGAGCCACACGCCGGGTAACAACTTTCTTCATCATTACTCTCAAATTGTTTTTGTGCGGCATCGTCGTCATTGAAAAACTGTGAGCGCCCACGCAATCCTTGGGACCGGTTTCATCATCCCCATCGAAAGAGAGCTCGTTCGGCCACTTGTTCCGCACTTTGGTGCCATTTCCGGATTCGTCTTCGTCTTGGCCTGAGCTGGGTTCGGTCCGGATCAGGGCTCCCCTTCACATTTATTTCTGACACACGCTCAGCCGCTGCTCTGGTTGTTCTGGTTTATATTTTTGGCTCAGCGTTGGCAGTTTCATTTGCAATTCTAATTGCCAGCAGCGGAGAGCAGCGGCAGAGTCTCCCCCTTAATTGGAAGCCAAACAAAAAACCGGCTTAAATGCTTCTGAAAACGGCATATCCAGGGAACAATATTAGGAAGTGCTCTTTGTCATGGTAAAAATAAGATCAATTCCCCAGGGATAAAGATCCAATATTCCTTTATTCCATAAAGTACTGTTTGTGTATTTTTTCTATACCCATAGATCCTTTTTTTATTAAGTGAATTTATGTACATTTTATTGTAGCAGCTCATATTTATATCGAAAATGACATTTATCGCCCTGATCGCGTAAATATGAACTTGTTTTTCGGGTTGTCTCATTGAGAAATAAAAGGGAAGTGAATAACCGCCGTTTGGTTATTTGTTTATTTGTTTAAATAAATGCTTTGGTGCATTCCTTCCTGTTTGACCTCCCCGCCAAGATTTATTCAAGTCCCAACCCATTAGGGATCGGTTTATTTCATCAGCCATCAGCGTTATGCTGAGAGTATTAAAAAGGGAACATTGTGGCTCCCGCTGAGATCAAGAATTTATATTCCTTACACTTTGTCAAATGCCTCTCTGAATGCCTTGAGGCATTCCAAATTTAGTGACCGGCCAGCTGGTTTTTAAGGCTGATTGCGAACGCTCGGACGTTTCGTCATGCAATCTGCAGCGGATAGATCCAGACTGACAGGGCGTTTAATTTACTGATAAATATTTTTATTCAACAATAAATACATTTTTCATTACGCACTTGGCCAACTCGTGGCCGTGGGGGCAAAAGACATAAAAACATGGCCAAAAAACCAGCAGCCGTGTTCGCCTCCATTTCCATTTTGTGTCCTGCGGTCATTATAATGTTGTGTTTGCATATTAAGCCACCGGATGGCGGGGTGGTGGTGGTGCTGTAGCTGGGGCCCAAAGGTCACTGAACTTGCGCTCGTAAAACGATTGGCATGGGCAAAAGTGAAAGTCAGCCACGGCGGTGGCCAGCAGCGGTTAACTATGCAGGCAGCTCGTAAAAATTGCAGCCAATAAAAGGCGACAATTGCCGGCACTTGGCCAGGGACTCTCCGCTAACCACTTGGCACTCGACGCTCTTGGCTTGGATCATTGTCTGTCGACTTATCGCTCATCGGCCATCCGCGGTGGCTCAGCTTAATGCAGTTTTAAATCTCCCGCCGCACTTAAAGACACACGCCCTCATTAGATGCTGACAGGTCCCGTGGTAAGTTAAGTGAGTCTCCTCACCAGCATCCGTCACTCTTCGAGGACTCTGGATGAATTATCCTTCGAGCTGACGTCAGCAGCAGCCACGCCTCCTTGGTGTGGGGCGGCAGTGTCACGATGACAAATTAAAAGAAACACCAAACGAGTGCAGCCACGGGAATGCGAATGCGGAATGTCGAAGGGCTTGTGTCGAATGCTTGGTGGGGCAACGCCCAAGTTTGCTTAACAGCCACTTGGCCGCACTTGACGACAGGATGCGAGTTAGGGCCAAGTTAACGATGCGAGGCCACGCACCGCTCAATAATGCCCCAGCGGAAGTGCGGCAAGTGCCATTTTTCAATATGGCCACCGGAAAAGACAGCGGAGTCAGGCGAAGGACACCGACTGCTGCAGCGCTGTGTGGACTGTGGACCAAGAATCCCACATGCCATATGTGACCTTATTGCATTCCTCCCCTGGGGAATGGCAATCGAACTGGGATTCCCACTCGCAGTTGGCTATGTGAAATGCGATAACGCTCAAGGTCAGCCAAATGTTAAATACGCATTAGTGGACCATATTCAAATGCCATATGATACGCTAAACACACACACAAAAAGAAACAAACACACAGCGCAAGCATAGCGCATTTACAAGCAATTAAAGTGTCTTTAGCAAGGGGCATGTTGGAGGTTCACAAGGGTAAGGCTTAGGGGATATAGGTTTACTGCAATGTAATGGGGGTAAAAGTAAGGAAAATAAGTTATTTGTTTTTAAGGTAAATAAAGTAGCAATTTATAGGAGAAACGTTCGATAAAAACATCTTCTTTTGGGTTAAGAATTAGCTGTATGTCTTATAACATATATTTGGTAAATATTCTGATAGAGCTTATTAGATTGTTTAATCGATTATTAAAGCTTTCACATTCATATTTCAAAGAATTTTACAGTCAATACACTACACAAATATTTTAAACTAAAATATATAAGTCCAAAAGATTCTAAATATTAAGTTAAATGAAAGCATGACGGTCTGTCGTGTGTAAAGATAAATTATGTGGTTTAAATACAAGACTATATTGCATTCCACAGTTTACTTTTTACATAATATTTCCATAATAAACGGGGTACTTTCCAGGTTCATCTCTCGCTTTTGTCTCTTATTTACCCCATACATGGAATCGTAAAACAATAGCCACTGCTATCTGTGCTATATGACCCGCCGCCGACTGTCTGTCCGCCATCGGTGGAGCTGCCGAATGTGTGCTGTATGAATTCCCACAGCTAGCAAACAGGCAAACAAGTCCGCAGAATATAGCGACTATAGCGACAGCAGCTGCTGAGTTTCCCGGCTCGCGGCGATGCCAAAGTCCGTGGGCAGCGTCGCATCTTTCAGCGTTTCGGGCGATAAAACGCCTTCCCGGGCCAATGGCTTATCAATGCCATGGCTGGGCGGAAAAACTCCAGCAGCAACAAGCTCCGCAAGCTCAAATATAAAATTATGTTCATCAGGCGAAAGGGACGCGGAATGAAGCAGACCAACAGGGCGAATGAGCAACGTGAGTGCCTTTAAAACAGCGGGCACCATCGACCCGCCAGATAAAGAACTCTTAGCTTTAGAAGAACATTAGTTGAACGACCAACCCATCGGATACTGTGTACAATGTACAATGAACATTGTATACACATATGTATACTTACTATCAGGTACAGATGTGGCCAAAATAATAGGGGTAAATGTTAAAAATAACGCTTAAAGGTTGTTTTTCTTCTTCATAAGATAAATTAAATTTAAAATATTGATTTATTTATAAAAACAAAACGTGTTAGTTTCCATTATTCGCTTACTGTATTTCTTAAATACAATTTACTTAATAAATAATCTCTATCAAATATCCAAAAGCCAAAGATAACTCTCAAACTTTGAGAAGACTTTGGCTTTCAAAGAGATTAAACTGTGAAAAGGCAAGCAACTCCTTGAACTTTATAAGTATTTATTTAAGCCACCGAAGCCAAGTCTCTTGAGATCTCTAAGAGATCCCGAAACATATAATTCTAAGCATTTCCAAGCTCCTCCGCTTATATGTCTTGAACGGAGCTGCACTTGCAGATCTATTGGCCATTGTTTGAACGTTTAGCCCCGCGTCCATTGCCTTTTCTTATTGCGGGCAAACAAACAAAAACCGACTGACAGACAAACGGTGGCAGTTACACTAACCAGTAGCCAGTAACTCAGTAGCAGGCAAACAGTCGAGACGGGGGCAATGGCAGAATGGCTCGCAGCAGTCGCATAAATAAGTGAAATCGGACAGGATGGACGCCAGGCTTTGAGGCTGTGGGCAGGGCAAACATCCTTGACTCCTTGCAGCAACTGCCGCAGCGAGTTATTAGAGCCAAACGCCGGCTGTAAAGTTGGCCAGGAACTGGGCTTGGTTGGAATCCGGGGCAAGACAGTGTAATTCGAAAATAGAATGCCCAATCATTCGGCGCTTTCAATTTAAATTCCTGTCGCTGTAACTATTTTTTTTTTTTCACTGACAAAAAAATATTCCTTTAAACTATAATACAAGGGAAAGGGATTAATAGATTATTTTTAATGTAGGCAGTGAGAACATCATACATATTTCACTATTTAAAGATTATCTTAGTTCTTTTATAACTCTATACAAAAAATAGTTAGGAAACCTCCTAAACTTATAGATTTATTTACTTTTTTACCATTTAATAAAATATAAATTGAACAATAGAAACTATTTTACCAGAGTTCTAAGTGTATGAAAACATATTTGTCCAGTCTGTTTGTTTAAGGATATGGGGGCTTTACAGCCCTACAAAAGAAGTATCCTAGAATAACCCTACATGGGCATTAGCCCAATGGAATCGTCCTAATGTGGTTTATTCAGAGTGAACCAATATGAACCCGCACTAGCTTAAATCCAAGAGCAGCCTCAGCTCCTGCCATAATTGCCTTTCAATGGTCAATTAAAGGGACATGAACGTGGGACATGACCATCGACATGTCAATTTGGGTTTCGAGGGCGGGTTTTAGGGGACTCGCCGCTGCCCCTCAATGCCGGCGGCACTGGCACTGGCCGAAAAACATCCCCGTTGGGTGGGAGGGTCGAATTGAAAAACAAGCTTTTGGTTTTACGGCGCTTTGTTCGCTTTGTGCCCTGCGTTGGCGGCGCTTGTTGTTTTTCGCTCGCCACTTTGGCTATTGGTTCCACACGAGCGCTGCGCCGGCATGCCAACTAGTTAGATTAATTTAGCCCAGAGTCGCAAATACAATTACGAAGTCATTTCAATTTATTTAGCGTGCGACACCCTCGGCTGCGAGGGAAGCCACGGATACAGCCGCAGGATGCGATGCGGTTGGCCCTTTGGGGGCCAAATAAATGTGTTTCGTCGCCTTCCTCGGGACATTTAAGCGGTTCAAGGCGCTGCCAGAAAGTTCGAAATCAATTTGACGACGGCTTGGCTTTAATTTTTTTATCCGTTGCCCGCACTTTCGTTTTTTCACGCTTAGCGATTTGTCAAAGTGGCTGCCGCCGAGGCGCATCCGCCCCGTGGCCATCAACATCCCATATATCCAGTGGCTTGACTATTATTGAACGATAAATTGATTAGATATGCCTGTGTGTGTGTGCGTGTGCGTGTGTAAGGGTGTGCTAGGACTTATAGAGCTCCTGGGAGCCAAGGATTTCGATACTACTGCTGATGCCGCAGCTACTTCTGTCGCTGATTCTTATTGCCGCCTCAAATTGCCATTTCAATGTTAATTTTATTAGGGTGTCAGCAATAAATTCCGTTCAATCTTAAATACCATAAAAAGCGTTACACTGCCACACTGCGGCACACACATGACCATCGGTACACGCAAATCCACTCGGCCCCCCGCACACACACACACCCCCCACCCATCCAAGAGGGATGCAGGCCAAGACGCCCCATTTCGCCATTTTCGCCAGCAGCAGCTTTGAACCTTATTCAAATCTGTGCCAAAAATTATACCAAAATAGGGTGCACAGGGAAAAACTCTATAGGGATTATTACCTAAATATGTTCTTGTATTTATTTCCACTTTTAGGAGTATAAACAATCAATAAATTAAGGTATTCCTATAAATCTATATCTATAAATTAGTATTTCTCATAAATATACATCGATCCTCACCTTATATTTTGTCTGGCTCCTTGGCGTTTTTCCAATTCACTAAAGATATAAATCAGCTTATTATTCTTTAAGAGAGAATGTTTGTGTTTCTTTTTCAGGGCAATGTGAAGGCAAACCCTCTGAAACTGAGTAACATTTCAGTTATTATTCTTATATTATTATACACTATGTTTAGAGATCTTTCTTTCTTTTTTCTATATCGCAGGAGTGTACTGATCAACGTGCAAGAGATAAAAGTACTTAGATTCTAAAAGTTAAGGAATCATTTTCAATAATTTCAACTTGTGATTTGCTTTAAACTATATTGCTATCATTGGTATTCATGTACCTTTTAATTTAATGTTTTTATACCTCATAAAGTAAATTAATACAAAATCGTTTAACTTTTGATTCCCCGGTGGTTTGTTAGGTTGTACTCCCCTTTTATGCCCCAGTGTATACTCGTCCTTAACTTCACCGCATTGTGTTTGGGCACACGCCCCCATAGACAGGCCAGGCCACAAGTTATCCATCAAAATGCCGCTCGACGACACTCGAGCTGTTGGGATTTGGGCCGTAACCATAAACCGTTTTCAGATTTACATGCTGGACTCGCATGTTTGTGGCGGCAGTTGTTGCCTATATATATGGATATATAATATATATAATATATTTATATATATATGGGTACTTCAGTTTTTCGTCCAGATGACCATGGCCACAGCTCTCATCCAAAAGTTGGAAACTATTCATTTGTCTTTCAAACATGACCAACTCAAAAGTTTCGAAACAATTACGGCCAGTAGCCGTAATGGCCAATAGAGACCGGAATAATCCTTCGCTGGGCATCGTTAAAGTCGCATTTTTAAGCCAAATGTGACACAAACTGCCTTGTTATGTCATTTGGGGACATTGAACCCGCCCATTTCACTCCGAAACTCTGGTCACGAGGTGGTTTTGACCGGCGGCAGGACAACAAACAAAGTGCACAGCTTGGCTCGGGACACGATCCAGACGCGTAGTCAAAAGCATCCGGAGAGGAACGGGACATAACCAGGAACTGGCCAATATGGTGTGCGCATAATGAATTTATCAAATTAATCAAAATGGCGCTGCACAGAGTGTCCTTTCACCCCGCTCCCATCCAACAAAATCCCAGAGACAAACACCGGAAGCGTGTGTTTATGCCACCAAGTGTCCATGTCCCTGTCCCCCTCCCAGTTCCTGTCCCTTCGAGTGTGTATGAGCATAATATAATTAAGCGAGTTGCGCGCCACAAAGATGGGGATTTAATAAAGCCATTTGGCTGACAACAGCCATTCGGCTGACGAGGATGAAGATGGGCGTCTGTGTTGCTGGTCATCTCCACACAGCACTCGGTGATAATCGCCGTCAGCCGGGCGACAGTGCCACCAGAGATTGGACGCCAGCAGCCCGTCAGGAGCGGCGTTCTGGGGATAAAGAAAATCATTTTAATGTAGGACCTCATCAGTATTAATAGAGTCTGAATATAATCTTTAAATTAAGTACATTTTATGATAAAATCAATGGTCAATATGAACCTGTTTGAAATTGGTTAAGGAAAATAATTAAAATATAATTATTGCCATTGATACATCATCTTTTATTATATGTTCATCTTTATTCTGCATTATTATAATATTTATATTTATCTGACAATTTGTTACATTTAAAAGATCCTTAGATTCATAAATTAGCAAGGCACCTTGCTTAGTCCTGCCTACACTTTTTTGTATGCTATCAAGGAGTATCTGACACATCCTATTACGAGTAGAATCCCCTAAGAAGCATCCTGCTGCCTAAAGACAAGTCGCGCCACGCCACTGTCCGGATGGTTCCGGACGAGTGCCGCCTGGTCAGGAACCCCGGACCCAAAGCGATGAGCTTGTTTATGGCAGAGCGGAGATGAGACAGTCCCAGCTGGGGGCCGGATGCTCTAATGTTATGTAAATGACAGCGCGCCTAATGAACTTTTCATTCATTATCGTTAGTTAGTTAGCCGGTTATTTCCAGATCCTGCGCCCGACACTTAAATGCTAATCCCGTTGCCATTCCAGGACCACTTGAGACCACAGCCGACAACCGCAAAGCCCCTCTGATTGATTTGTTTAATGCCACCGGATCCGGATCCGGGCGATAGGAGAGTATCCAAAGAGGCCGTTGGACATCCTAATTTCATTAGCGCGTATTTAAGCGTGAGCATAAACTTGCCGGGCCAGCAATTACGACGGATTTTGGGGGTGGACAACCCCGCGTAACCCACTTAATTGAACAGCGGGCGGTGTTGGCGGCTGCAGCAATCCATCCGGAGAGATGTTGCCCCTGTGATTGCCATTGCGAGCCATACATTCCGATTGCCGCAGCAGGACGACGACGAGGACAGCGAGGACACTTTTGAGGGGCAGCCACGGCGTCGCTGTGGCCAGGCTTGGGCAGCTTCCACGGCTGACCAGCATTGGCGTAGGCCCTAGGATCCGCCTGTTGCTGCTACTCCTGCTCCTGCCCGCGCTCCTCCTACACGCTCAAGATGCACTCCCCGCCGCCGCAGGAACATCTGCAGCAACACCCACCTCTGTCACAACCGTGTCGTCGTCGCAGCAGGCTGAGCTATCCCGTGGCGCTGTTAGTGGCGGCGATGGCCCACACCACCCAGCTTATCGTGTTTCAGCCGACGGACTTGACCGCCACACCAGCGCCGACTCCAACTCCACCGCAGCAGCAGAAGGAGAAGCAGTTACAGAAACCACAGCAGAAACATCAGCAGCCAAGGACGATGCCCAAGCCGATACCCATGCTGATGCTGAGCAGATGCTGCCACAGATTCCGTCGTATATCCGCACAACCGCCATGTTCTTCTGCATAGTCATCATGTTGTTGGGTGTGGTGGGCAATGTTATGGTGAGTCCTCCCAACTATTCCAAACAATTTAAATTAACTCGCTTTAAAATTTACCACTTTGCTTGCTCACAACTCTTTGTAAGCTTTTCTCAAGTTTCGTAACCGTTTTCCTTGTACATATTTTGTGGCTGCAACAAGTTTTGCAACATCTACTAGTTTAAATACTCGTTATAGTTGGAAAATAACAAAATTAAGTACAAATTTACAATTGGACAGTGAAGTAAAGGCATCTCAAAGTTTAGCCAGGCTTTATTCTACTTAAAAATCTTCTCGTATTTAGGTGCCCATTGTGATTGTAAAGACGAAGGATATGCGCAACTCCACGAACATCTTCCTCACCAACCTGAGCATCGCCGACCTGCTGGTGCTGCTCGTCTGCACGCCCACCGTCCTCGTGGAGGTCAACACCCGCCCAGAGACCTGGGTCCTCGGGCATGAGATGTGTAAGTGCTGCTACTCCTACTGGTCTGTTTATTTTCCCCGGCCTAATTAACTGCTGTGCTCTGTCTCTATCTGCTCCGGCTGGCAGGCAAGGCCGTGCCTTTCGTGGAGCTGACGGTGGCCCACGCCAGCGTGCTGACCATCTTGGCCATCTCATTCGAGCGGTATTACGCAATCTGCGAGCCATTAAAGGCCGGCTATGTCTGCACCAAGGGGCGGGCCATTCTCATCTGCGTCCTGGCCTGGGGCATTGCTGCGCTCTTTACGAGGTAAGCATTCGCGTCCACTGTCTGGAGACGGTGCAATGATACCAGGACTACTGCTCCTGCTCCTGCTTCTTTTGTTTCTTCTTAAATTTAATTAAATATTAGAATTATACTTTCTAAATCGTACTTAGTTACTTCATTGCATGCTATCTGGTGTTGGTATCCCTATAAATATATAGTACATGTGTATCGGGTCATTATCCTGGTTAGATCTAGTTTATGGCTAATTTCCATTTATTCATTTTGTGCGGCCAAGCATTCGGTTCCTTGCTCATTAATTATAAGTGTCAATCGCCGTCATTTTAATGATTTGTGTTTTGTTTTTGGGTTTCCGTTTCCGCATCCTTCCTCGTTTTTTTCTATATTTTCCATTCTTTCCCTGGATTGTGGAATTTCTGGTATTGGTGTTTCGCCTTTTGTTTGGCATCAGCGTCTCCATTTAAATGCTAAACTGTAACTGTTACCGCTCCTCTCTTACTCTGTCCCTATCTATTTCCATTCCCATCTCTCCTCCACTCACATTCCGCGGACATCCTTCGCCTCCTGCTCCGGACTCGGCCATTGTCCGAGTGGAAGCTTCCCGTTATCAGCGCCCTGTCATCTTTAATAAGCACCGATGTCCGCTATCATGGATTTCATTTCATTGACACTTTATTATTGTATGTCCAAGGACGTTCCTTAGAAGGACGACCGGCGACCCTTTTTAATTTTGCAAATCTTGCCGCGTCCCCATAACAATGAAATAAACAGCACATTGTCGACTCGACCGTTGACCCCCACTTTTGGGCTGGGGTCACCACTGGAGTCCCGGACCGAGACCCATTAATTACGCCACACAAGAAGCCGTCGGCCATTGGAGGCGGCGGGCAAACATTTTAAAACACATTCAAACAGATGCGCCACACGACGCCCATGGGCGTAGCTTTGGCATAGGGGCGGGGCCATCGCTGACGCACGTCCAACACGCTTGGATCATCGTCAAAAAAAAAACGGAATATATTTTGCTCCCCGCCTGTTGCCTGTCATATCTTCAGGTCTAGCCGGCGAGGATTCGGTTCGGGGAAGTGTTTAATCTGCGTTTCGGGTTACCCAAAATAAACGAAAATTTAAACTTTGTTTGATGAACAAATATTTGCACCATTCCAATAGGAATACTTTGTTTACGTATTTTATAATATTCATCATCATATTTCCATCTGTTCATTAATCTTCACTTGAACTTCAATAACATTTTTTAAATTAATATATATGGGGCTTTATGGAACGGTAATACTTTTATTTAATTACTATTACAAAATGTTCTAATTTATAAAGTTAATCAGTTAGTCAAGATTGGTTTTAAGGAAAGTATTAACCAAAAAACTGTATTTTTTAAAGCCATTTATACAAAATTTTTACATACAAATATTTATAACAGGTACATACGTAAATTAAATTAAATAAACACTTATACTTTGAATATTTGATAACTTTATAATACTTTTTGATAAACCTATCCGATTGCATTCATACATGCTTTAACCCTGACCGGGTACAGTATTCCGTTAGGCTTGGCTTAAATACTTGAGCCTTTCTATTAATTTGACGTATTAAAAAAGATTTTAAATTTAAAACATGAGCTGTTTTTAACGCTTTGATAATAGAAAAACACTTATAGACTGCCTAATCTAGATCAGTTAAGGGCCAGCGCACAATTTAGCAAGTTTCTCTGTCGGGCCTCTGCTCACACCGATAGTGTACGCAGTCGTGTTCCATCGGTTATGCAAGTCCAACATGTAAATGTTTTTGTTTCGCCACCACTGATCTAGATTATCTTCCATCTAAGCTGGGATATTAATTTTCAAGGGCTGACTGCCCTCAGGTCATAAAAAGAATCCCATCTGTGCTATCAGGTCACGGAAATCGTTCCTAGGCCAGACAGGTTCATTAGTGAGTTGAACTCCGTTCCAGCAGACTTGGTTAACCTCTCGTTCATCGTCATCGGTCCATCGCCATTCTCTGTCTCTCTTCCACCTTCTCTTCCTCCTTCCTGCCCTTCTCTGGGCCCTTCTCTGCCTTCTACTTCTTCCTGGCTCCAACCATATCCATTATCCATTATCCGTTATCCACTCCCCCGTGACCCCGCAACCTGATTACGTTTCTTGTTTGCTCTCTCTCCCCCTCTCAACTAATCCCGAGCAGCCCCATTCTGTGGGTGGCCGAGTACAAGCTGGCCGAGTACATTGATGGATCGTCGGTGGCCGTGTGCCTCACGCAGGCCATCACTGACTGGACCATTGCCTTCTTCCTGATGACAATATCCGTTTTCTTCGTGGTGCCGTTCGTGACCCTGGTGGTGCTGTACGGCATCATCGCAAGGAACCTGGTCTCCAACAGGGCAGCCATGCTGCGGGCGCGTCCCACGAAGCCGGAGCTGAGCCTCAAGGCCCGCAAGCAGGTGGTCCTGATGCTCGGCGCCGTCGTTCTCTCCTTCTTCGTCTGCCTGCTGCCCTTCCGGGTGCTCACCCTCTGGATCATCCTCAGCACGGACCAGACGCTCCACGACCTCGGGCTGGTGCGTTACTACAGCCTGCTCTACTTTTGCCGGATAATGGTGTACCTTAACTCGGCCATGAATCCCATTCTGTACAATCTGATGTCTACGAAGTTCAGGCGGGGCTTTAGGCGCCTCTGCCAGGATGTGGGAGCCATATTTTTGGATCTAGTTACCCTGGGAAGGCGCAAAGAGGGCGCTTCTCGTGGACGCAGTGGCACCTTGTCTCTGGGCATGGGCACCAATACCAATACGAACACGAACTCATCAAATGCCACAGCTGCCACCAGTTCCAGTATCCTTTCGCGGAGTTCGAATCGCCGCTGCAGCGAGGACATCAGCCGCACTCGCCTGAAGATAGAACTGCAGATGCCATGTGGCAGCGAACTGGAGGCCATGGCCATGTTGCAGCACTCAACGCTGGGCAAGAGGATGGCCCGCAGGGAGAGCGATAGTCGCCTGGTGAGCCTTAGAAATCCACAACCGCGACGCCAAAAGCCTCAAATCAGTTTCGACGAGGAGGCTCTGGGTGGAAGAAGGGCTGGAGCAGCGAAGACAGAGAGTCCCCCCCAGAAACCTCTTCCTTGAGCAAGAAATCGTCCGTAACCCGTTTACACGCTCGCTTCACTTGGCTGGAATGTGTCGATGGCGACTGCTGATCCCGACACACAAATCCCATCCAGAACGCCTTTGGCAGGCATAATCGATTTCAGTCAACCGTTGACAGCTCACAACTCCACAAAGGAAGAACCGGAGGAGCTGGGGCCGTTGCCGCCTTGGACATTTCCGTACAAAAAAACAATCAATTTTTCGGGCTATTAAACTCGAATGAATGTGCCAAAGATAAATAACAGCAGCGACAGCCAAACAGCAGTACAACTACTACCGATACTGGTCAAAGTTAGAGGAGCTGGAGCCATGGCCATTAAGCCACGAAGAGTGGGAAAAGTGTGCAGCCACGGCAAATGGAAATGGGAAATGGCTTAATATGCGTTTGGGAACCCCATCAAGGCGGCGGATAAACATGATTTAGGTGGATTGAAATAGTTTCTGTAAGCCGGCCATGATTTGGGCGCCATTACACGAGCGGCGGCCATCACTGGATGTCCGAGGAAACTGTTGCCTGCTTTGCGGCGTCTCAAATAAAAAGCTTAGCTCAATATGCACACCATATAGGTTTCACATATGTAAACACAGATGTACATACAACATACATACACATACACGCATTTTAGCAAACGCCAACATACGTAAATAATAATATTTATATTTATACATACAAACATATACATACATACATATACTCTGCTTATAAATACGACCAGAAACACACAATCGCACACACACCACACACTCGCTCGAGCCAGAGTTTGTAAGTAAATAAATTTTTTATGACAACTCATGACGGGTCAAAGAAATCGGTTTCTTTTCAACATATTGCCCCCATCCCATCGGAATCTCTAATCATTTTGTGAGCAGCCGTGTAATTTATTTACTCGTAATTCTAAGGAAATCGGAGAAATGCCAAATGCTGGCCTCTGTAAATATACATATTTGTACCATACGAACGTAGCTTTTTAATTTGTTTTCGTAGTCCTCTTTCTTTCTTGTAAAATAAAATAATAATAATAAAAAAAGTTACGTAGATAGAATCCCACACAATTCTGTACTGTGCGTTTGATGAGTATAAGCAGACACTGCCGTTTCCGTTTCCGCTGTGTGATTAAGTTGAGTGCTTCGCCCCCTGAAAACTTTTGCAGTAGTTAGCCGTTGAGTAGCTTTTAAATATTTGTTTGTTTCCTGCTCGCAGCGCGTTCAAACTTTGCAGACAACAATCCCAGCCACTGAATCTGCGCTCCTCCAATCCAATTTTAATCCAATATGAAATATGATTCTTGCAGTCCCATCATCGCCATATCCAGCTACAGCGTGGAGCCCTACGGCGATGGCACCGATGCCCCCGTCTGTACAACCGCCGCCGATGGCTTCTGGCCGATCCTCTACTTTGTGGGCAGCATCACCGTGTTTTTCTTTTTGCCCTTCGGCATCCTGGTCCTCCTGTACGCGGCCATTGCCTACAAGCTGCTGCGCCCAAACAATGCCTTCCATCGGCCCACATCTCCGCAACCTCAGCAGGCGGGTGGCAACTCCACCACCACGGCCACCTCACAGGTGCCGCCCAGCTCCAAGGGCAACAGCCACCAGCAGAGCAACGGGATGAGGAAGCACAGGAAGCAGGTGATATTCATGCTGGTGGCCGTGGTATCCAGCTTCTTTGTGTGCCTCCTGCCCTTCCGCGCCTTCACTCTCTGGGTAATTCTGGCCAGTGCCGAGGATGTGGAGAGCCTGGGTATCGCCGGCTACTACAATCTGTTGTACTTCTCGCGCTTTATGCTCTACCTGAACTCGGCCATGAATCCCATCCTGTACAACCTGATGTCCTCCAAGTTCCGCAGCGGTTTCTGGCGCCTACTACTCACCTGTCTCGGTCAGCGGACGCATCATCATCATCATCGTCACCATCACCACCAGCGGCAGCATCCGGCGGCGGGCGGAAGTGGACGCAATACATCGAGACGCCAGGAACAAGATGCCGAGGAGGGAGCCACACTGGCAGGCACATCCGGTGCCCGTCAGCCGCGCCGCACTCTTCGTCGTGAGGCTACCTTCCTGATCAACTCCATATCCACTTCCTCGGGCACGGATCGTACTACTTCTTCGTCCGCTTGGCGCAGCAATAGTTTGTCCGTTTCCGGCCTGAGCGAACGGGAGCGGGGCATCCTGGGAGCGGCCATAATTGGGACAACGGCGGCAACGGTTACCACCACCTGCCTGCAGGAGCGACGAGCCAGCAAGATTTGAGGAATATCCTAGACACACCCTGAATCCTCCGTCACTGCCAGCAACTGTTTAAGTATTTAGTTGAATTCCAACAGCAAATAGTCATAGATTTAGAAGAAATTTTGTTGTAAAGACTGAAGTACCTCAGAAGAAGTCAATAAAAGCTAAAGATGTTTTTGAAACCAATAAATATCGCAATGATGTGTACAATCTTAATTTCTATACAGCTTTAAGGGGATATTATCTTGCCTTTACCTCTCACGTAGGTAGGTATGGTATAAACTAGCACTTATAAACTTATATACATAAATTGAATGTATAGAAGATATTCTAAATGAAATGGAGGGAAGAAACTCAGTTAAGGTTATTAATATGTTGTATAGATTGGTATATTTTGAAAACAATACTTTTAAGGGTTCATGCTTTTTATATGCTCTTCTAACTAAACTGAACAACTAAAGGTAGCTAGTTTCTAATTGGAGTTTCTACTCGGTACAAAGAAATAAAGCAAACCCAGCATGACCTGACGATTTATAATTTAATTACGAGAACTCTACAGGAAAAAGAGTTTTATAAAAGGTTCTATTAAACATTTTCAATGTGTCTATCAAACCTTAGAATCAGTTAAGCCAACAAAATATATAAAATATTAAAATAACAAGGTAAGGAAGGACTACTAAAAGAAACTATTTTAAGTACACGGTATGAGCGACTCAACACGTTTTTCTAATTGAACAGCAACCTTATAAATATTTCATGAAGAGGTTTAAATTTTATGCTTGTAAATACCTCAATTTCTGTAAAACTATTTAAGATACTTTAGTTCAAGGGAATCAGGATTATTGATTTTAGTTTTAAAAGGGAATTTGAATCGGCTCACCCTACCCTCAAGTGTGTGCCAAGATTGTTTATTTGTGTACAGATTTGTTTCGGCCTTCACATATGTATGCCTTTGGAAAGTGTCCAAAGCGAATGGAATAAAACAAACCGTTTATAGGCATCGGTACAGAGTGATTTTATTTTGGCTTAAGCGACTGTGAAAACCGAAACTAAGGGCGTGTGTGTGTGTGTGTACTTATGTCCATTGATCCCCAAACCTTTTCCATTTCAATTTACGCTCACGCAATCATTTTTATTAAACTTCATCGCTATGTCGTCATTATTATTACACTAATTAGGTGCCTAAACAAATCCCTTGCGTCACACAAAAATACAAACACACACAATTCGGTTGTTCGCTAATTCTAAAAATGTTCGTTCGTTCGGTTCTGGCTTCCATTCGACTTACATCAAATTTTAATAATATGACAGAGAGACAAGTGTGGCGAGCACGTTCGCTAGAGATAATATGTTTAGAAAATTGTATTTGTAATTCAAAACACATACATATGTATACATAGTTATAAGTAGTAGCTGACACAGTACATAATTGCTCTTGCCGTCGTGTGTCGTCTCCGCTCAATTAATGCGTATGTGTAGTAATTAATAGTACATATCGGTTTCGGTATCGCTATCGGTATCGACTCTCGCGCTGCTGTGATAAGTAACTTCTTACTGTAGGTTAGAGTTATGTATATTAAGTTAATTGCTACACCGTTTTTGCTTGCTTTGCACTACTTATGAACAGAACAGCTGAAATCAGAAAGACGGTTAGTACCAGGCTCTACTGAGCCTGTATCCTTGCGGTTTTTGTTGTTTCATGTGTGAGTGTGTGTGTGAAGTCTGGATCTGGTTGGCTACATACCTATTACATATTTGCTTAAAGTGTGTATCGAATCGGATCACGATTAGGATCATACAAACGCACTACTCGTCATTCCTCATCATTATTGTTATTACAGAATTTTAATGTATTATAATTACGATTTTTGTGGTCTAGCCTTTGCTTCTGGTTTTTCTTCTTTTATTATTATTGTTGTGTGGTTTCCGTTTTAATTTATTATATTTAAATTTTGTTTAATTGTATAATAAAATAATGATTCACAATCAGAGTTATTCAGCAGCAACCGGATTTGGTGTTTTCCACTGGACGTCCTTGATCGATTTTCACTTTGCTAGCGTTATCGGTGGCGCTGGACGGCGGACCAACGCGATTCTTGATCTCGGCCGCCATCGTCATGAAGGCCTGCTCCACGTTGGTGGCGCTCTTGGCCGATGTTTCAAGGAATGGAATGCCTAACTGAGCAGCGTACTCCTGCAAAGCCAAACTTAATCAGTAAGACCATCATTTCGCTTTCGAAAAAAACACTATACGCACCGCAGCTGTGGTATGCTCAACGACCTTCTTGGTGGTCAAGTCGCTCTTGTTGCCCACCAGCAGCTTGTTGACGTTCTCGCAGGCGTACCGCTCGATCTCCTCCAGCCACTGCTTCACATTGTTGAAGGACTCCTGGTCCGTGCAATCGTACACAACGATGATGCCGTGCGCGCCCCGATAGTATGACGACGTGATGGTCCGGAAGCGCTCCTGGCCAGCGGTGTCCCACTGCAAAAGAGTCTCATTAGCATGATGGCTCCAACTTTATCGCCTTTATGCTTACGATTTGCAGTTTAATGGTCTTGCCGTCCAGCTCTATAGTCCTTATTTTCTGCAAGATAAAAAAAGGCTTATGAGTCACACACATAAACAGTTTTCACAACTTTCCGGTTAACTTACAAAGTCCACACCGATTGTGCTGATATAGCTTTCTGTATATGTGTCATCGGCAAATCGCAGGAGCAGACAGGACTTTCCAACGCCCGAATCTCCAATCAGCAGCAATTTAAAGAGATAATCGCTGTGAAAAATAGGAAAATACACTCTGTTTAGTCTGTGAATATATTCAAATAAAACCGGTTTCTATGAGGCATTATCTTATCGATGTATGAGCAACATCAACCCCCAATTTCTGGCTGTTGAAGTGTGATGTGTGATAATGGGCCCCTTGTGTTCGCAATTCCATTTACATACAATTGTGTGGAAATTTATATTAAACATAAAACTTGTTTTTTTTTTATGGAATACTAACTAACTAAACTATAATTATTGCTAATAAGTCTAGATCTTTAGCCTCTGGTGAAATCTTTACAGGTTCCAAAGGCAATAGAGACTCGGGAGAAACTTTCCGCTGATAAACTAAAATTGGAAAGCAATATGTATGGCCTTGAAGCATTTCCTCTAGAGATTTCTGAGATTCCAGTAGCAATTGAATTAAGATAAGTCATTTTGATCAGCGAACTCTAACATAATATGACTATCAATTCCGGATGCTGCAAAATCTGCATTCTCTTAATCTTATTCAAGGGTGAATAAATAAATTTGTGTATTTATATTCTGTCCTTTTCTATATAAACTTGAGATTTCTGTTCATTTTAAACCAAAAGATAATGCTACTAGTTCATAATTTTCTTAAGGTATTCAGACTTTTTGTTTTTATTTAGTAAGTACCCAAGTTTATAAACAGTACACCTTATAGAGAGTTCACTGTTTTTGTTTGCTTTCGCTAACGCTAACATTTTGAATGGTTTCGAGACTGGTGATGTCGAAGGACAGCTTCCAGAATCTGGGAGAAATCTAGATCTGGGCTTTAATTGCTTTAAAGTGATAGCTCCAGGCAATTAAGTGTAGAATGGGTTTTTGATTACGTAGCGGCGGAGAGAGCAACAACGATGTGGACATGGGGAGGGCTGGGGTGGTGGACGCGCGCTCTACGCAGGTGACTCATCCGCCCTATGGCTCGCTGGGATCCAACAGCATTGGATGTGCTGGACGAATCAGAGAGCTAGCCAACTGACGATATATTTCTCGGGCGTACAAAGTGTGCTATCAGCTGCCGCTCGTATGCACGTACATACATACATATGTAAGTATGTATGCATTTTCATTGAAACCCCGCATACATCCTAGGAGTGAAACACACACTTTCGAGTCTAGTTTGGGGCGGTTGTTATTAATTCTCGCTGTTTCAAGCGAATTATGTGTGCCTTTGGAGTTGCCAACGCCAAAGGCCAGCCGCGAAAAGGGAGTGGAGGGGCCGAGAGCGCTGATGAATGGAATGGCTATGAAACGTAGCAAAAATGACGTCGCAGAAAAATAAATGAAACGATTAGCGAAGGCCTGGCGCTGGCCAGTTTTAAAATGAAAAACCAGACGCTGTTGTTCAAGATCCCAATTATGCGCAATTGCACCGTGTGACGACTTACTATTCTGGATTCACAGATGACATTTTCTGGCTTTTTCAAGATTATATATTTGCCACGAACAAATATTCGATTTCTGGCTGTGTGTGGACTGCTGACTGTGGTGTTGTCACCGTTTTCACTCGACTTGCGCGCTCCGAATAACTTCAAAACGACACGAACTCGGTTTGTGTTGTGTTTTGGTGGTTCGCTATTGTGTTTATTGCAGCGAATTTAAAAGGGAAATACGTTTATTTCCACAAATTCGACGGCCGAGAACGAGAACAATGGCGACTGAAAAAATGACGAAGTGGCATTAGTGTGCGGCAGTGTTGGAAAACGCGACCGGACCAGGGCTGCGCATTGCCACAGACCATCGGAGAAGAGTGGGCGGAACCTAGAGCAAAAAAAAAAAATCGAATCCCGATCCCACACCCCCATTACAATAAAATAGCTGGTACTTTGCACTTTTGCATACAATCTCTTATGGTACATCATTTGTTTCTAAACACGGTATTTAACATTTGAGTGTTTTGCTTGCATAGAGAACACATTATAGATAATAATAATAATACGCGTAATAGTATATGAAAGAAGATTCGATAAGCGGGTATAACGCCTGGCCGGGGCTAGGGGAATGCTGGCGATCGGGCGATTTGTCGATCCGGAGGACTATGACCTCCTCCTCTCTCTACTCCAGCGAATTCAGCGTCAGTAGCTGCTTGAGCACCTTTGTTTGGGAGGTTTCCCGGATCTCGCCCGCGAGGAACATCTCGTCCACCACGCTGTACACCTTGTAGAAGTTAAAGACGAGGTCCAGCTCGCACACATTATGGAAGTATTCGTTGAGCACCTCAACAAAGTTGTGGATGGCCTCCAGATAGCACAGGTTATTGTCGTTCACGTCCACACAGATGCAGAAATACAGACCCGCATACCGTCGGTACACGATCTTGAAATTACGGAACTGCAGGGAGAATAGGGATTAACTAAGTATTCATATAGAATGTGGACATTGGTCCTACCTCCACGAAGTTGGTGTGCTTGGCATCGCGAACCGTGACCACTGCATGGACCTCCTCAATAAGTTTCTGTTTCTCGTCATCATCGAAGTTCATGTACCATTTGGCCAGGCGAGTTTTGCCAGCTCGGTTTTGTATAAGTATGAAGCGTATCTGGGGGGAATCAAATGGCTAAAAACATTTTGCAACGTAAAGCCATTGTGCTAATCACCATTTTTTCGAGATTTTGTTAGGCAGCTGCTTGTCTATTTACAATTTTATCTTCCTGCGGCGGAAGCGAAAAACTGATTATGAGCAAATTGTGTATCACTACTGCCAGGGCTCCCGCGCATACAAAACAGCTGTTCCAGCGCCAGTGTTGTAAGCTGCGCAAGGGGCAATCAGGCAAGTTGGCAGGCTGGCTCCTAGCTCTTTATTGGGAAGTTTCACTTTCATATTTGTTCTGGCCCCACTCGAAACTAGTCATTTACCAAATAATGTTGGCTTCACGCCTTAATCTCATCATATCACGCCTTTCCTGGCTGCGTGGCTGTTTGACGGCGGCTGTGGGCCAGCAGCAGCAGCGCCAGGTGGCCGTCGAGGCCGTGCACGATCCGCTGCAGGCGCATGCCCTCAAGGAGCAATGCATCCTGGTGGACGACAACGATAGCTGTATTGGGGCCGCTTCCAAGGCTGACTGCCACCGAGTGGAACCCAAGACGGGCAAAGTACGATTGCATCGTGCCTTCAGTGTTTTCCTTTTCAACTCCAAAGGCGAGATGCTGGTGCAAAAGCGTTCTTCTCATAAGGTAATAAACCAAGTGAAATTTCTCTATTCTGCAGTTCTCAGGAAACTCTCTCTTGCAGATAACTTTCCCGAATACCTACACGAACGCCTGCTGCAGCCATCCGCTCCACGAAATCGAAGAGGAGCGCGAGGAGAACAATGCACTGGGCATCCGACTGGCCGCCCAACGTCGCCTGAACTACGAGCTGGGCATACCCCTTGAGGAGATGCAGCCCGAGGACTTCAGGTACCTCACACGCATCCACTATGCGGACAAGGGAGACGGCGTGTGGGGCGAGCACGAGATCGACTATATCCTGTTCCTGCAAAAGGACGTGACGCTGCGCCCAAACAGCAATGAGGTGAGCGAGGTGCGATATTTGCGTCGCGACAAAATCGACGAGGCGGTGGCCAAGTTCAGCGCACCGTTGACCCCCTGGTTCTCGCTGATACTGCAGCACCGCCTGAAGCTGTGGTGGGACAATTTGCATAGGCTGGAGCAGTTTGAGGACCTCAACAATATTCAGCGCTTTTAAGTGTGCTAACAAACCAAAAACAAATACACAAGTTACGGTGACTGAAAGCGGTTCGTTGTTCGGTCGGGGTTTTTTTTTTTGTTTAAATTCGCTTTATTCAAATGGAAAATAGTGTGTGCGCTGTGTGCTGACAATGGGCACAAAGCGGATTGACGCCACTCCGGGGGGCCCGGAGTCGGATCAGTTCAGTACAACGCTTTTGTATAAGTAAATATAACAATGTAATATGTATATGGGCGTACGATATTCAATATGTATGTTTCATAGCCTAACTAATGTGTTTGTTTGTTGGTATGTTAAATATCATATAAATATTTAGCTCTTAAAATGATCACATTACGTTCCCATAATAATCATCTTCATCGTCATCATCGTCGTCGTTGTTAACTCGTCACGTGGAACAACAAGAATAAATATGTACAAAAATGTGACCTACAGACTATCAGGGGGCACGAACTAAAGGGTAATGAATCTAAAGTCTAAATACAGAAGAAACAAATAAAAGACGAGTTGAATCACTTAACATTTAAACCTAGATTGTTCGAAGCGCGCGCATCGAGGCGTTAAGCGGCGAACCAGTGTGGACCCCCGGCACCACCTTGGCACCGTTTCTGATTGGCGGGGCAATTGCTCAGGAAATTTCCAACAACTTAAAGCTAAACCTTGCAAATCTCGATCGATAATTTGCACCTTTACGGTCTAATATATAGGTGTATACGTATACGTACTTTTCGCATGCTATGTGGGTTCGTATTTTTGTGTTATGTGTGTGTATATGTAGGGACGTCAGGATGAGCGCTTCATCCCGAATTCGATTAGTGGTTAAGGCACATGGGGTGTATGAGTCTATCGTGAATCTCAGGCTCGTTCAATCTATAGTGTTACGGGTGTAAAGCTGCTGCTTGGCACACTTTTTCGTTCAGTTCATGGGCACCAAATTCCTTAGTTCCTTAGGACAATCCGAAGAGCTTCAAGGCATTGAAGGCGGTGGCTAAGGCCACTTCATCGGGCGATTTCTTCATGAAGGCGGCTATCATCTCCACGATGGCGGGCAGACTGCAGGGCTCGTTGCGTTGGAAGGTACAATATCTGCAAACACACACAATTATAGGACAGCCCCATCACACATTTTAATGTGATCAAAACTCGCCTGTGTAAGTACAACAATGATCGTTCTGTGATGCCAGTCTTAACGTGCTGCGGCAACTTGGAGGCCCTAGTATTCGGGTACATGAACGGAGCATCCGTCTCCACCAGCAGTCTGTCCAGGGGCAGGGTGCCATCCTCCAGTAGACGGCGCACGCCCGTATCCGATTTATCCTTGCACAGGTAGCCCGTCAGGCTGATATAGAATCTGCGCTCCAGATACTTCAGCGCCTCCTCGGCGGTGCCCATGAAACCTCTGACGATCACAGGCGGCAGATTCTCGAATCTGGAATAAGAACGTGTTACTAGGAAGCGAACAAAGGGAAAACACAAGTTTACTTGTCGAGTATTTCGAGTAAATCGTTCTGAGCCGACCGCTCGTGGATCAGCAGAGGTTTGTTCAGCCGAATGGCCAGGTGCAGCTGCTTGGCAAAGATCTGCTTTTGGGCGTCCGGTTCGGAGAAGTCCCTCTGGTAGTCCAGGCCGCAGGGACCAACCGCCACGCACTCCTGTGCCTGGGCAATGTGCTCCAGGTCGAACCATGTGGCCGGCTCCTCCACAATGGACTTGGAGTCGTGCGGATGGATGCCAGCAGTCGAGTAGATGATGTCGGGATAGATGCGCGAGAGGCGCAGCGCTTCCTTGCTTGATTTGACCGAAGTGCCGTGAACCATGAGTTTTTGAACACCTAAAAGAGATAAGAGAGGAGAAAGTTAGCTAGTGCACCTTGCATCACTGTGCCACATGGCGACTGTGTGAACTTTCATCGCTCGCAGCAGCGTCTTCCCAAACAAAGAAACTTGATTTTTGGAGACGTCGCAGCTGAGAATTAGTTGTGCTTGTTTACTCTTGGTAAGATGTAAATAAACGTGAGTTCTGTCTAGTAAATAATGTTCAAGCACTATAAGTTTAATAGGAATGTAAGGTAAAGCAGGTATTTTACGAATAGAAATATCACTTTCAACTCTGTTACAAGCCCCCTGTAAGTTCTTAAGTAATTGGTATAATTTAATCTTGCTTCTAATCCCAAGCTTAACTCTTACTATAAACTGAAGAACAGCCCTGTTAGTTTTTCGATTCGACTAACATTACCTTTGGAGAAAGGAATCTTTATTATTATTACTATTATTATTATTATTATTATTATGTCCGAGTTCGTCTGTATAAGAGGCGCACACTTGTTGCTCACACTTATCGCCTGACCTTCTGGCGGTTGTCTGGGGTGTTTTTGTAGCCTCGCCCCAAAACGAAGACACTGCCCGGGGCTTTATAATTAATCTGACACAACTGAAAACACACACTCACAGATCATAATACGGCGGATCGGACATACCTGCATCTCTGGCTCGCTGGACGACGGAATCGAGATCACGGCTATACTTTTTGTTGGTCAAATTCGCACCCACATCGATCACAATTAGATTCTCGAAGCAGTGTTTCATGCTGTCCGCCATGTCCAGCTGCTCCTCCAGAAGCGGAGCTGCGGTGGCCACCACATCGGACTTCTGTTGTGGATCCATATAGTCCGGATTTTTGGATTTCTGGACGAAAATAGCTTATGACGCAGGTATGAAGGGGACTGGATGCCTCTGTGTGCGTGGTTAATTCAATTAGCTTTTGTGGGCGCAAGGAAACGCGACGGCCGTGATAACCGTGAAAATTAGGTTATTCGAATTCGTTGCAATTTTGAAAGGTTGACCAATTAGGTAATTAACAGTTTAAAAGTGAAGAAATATTAAACTAAAAAACAATCCCGACACGAACTACGACTGCTGGCAAGTGTTGTACAACGTTTCAAACCTGCTATCGATAGAGGTTTTTGAATTTGAACGTAGTCGATAGTTGATAACGAATCGATAGGCTGCAAACTATCGCTTTTAAATATATGGATTTTATATATAATTGAATAATTATTGTATTAAGTGTTTTTTTTTTTAGAGCAAGTATCTATGATTCAGATACATAGTCGTAAGATTTCTTTTATTTTTGTAGGTTTTTAAAGCAGTGAGTATGTAAATTGTGTTTCCAGATAGAGAAACAATGGGTACTTTTGAAATGTCCTCCAACTCGGTAGCGTTTGAGAATGCAATATGACATTATCTGGATCCCCATTTTAAAGTAGTACCTCAAGAACTTATGTTACCAGGAGGTTTGATTATTTGATTTGTAGGTGTCTGTAAAGACGTTTTGATATTACTTTGATAATGTTTTAGTAAGAAGCAAATATGTGTATTAATTTCTTATCGAGGAACAGTAGGTACCTTTGAAGTGCTCTTCAATTGACTTGATAAGTAAGCTTACATATATTTGAACACAATATGACATTGTCTGCATATCCATTTCCAAGTACTGCTGAAGAACTGTTGTTACTTTGTTTGTTTATTTTCTTTGTAGGTACATGAAAAGACTTATCGCCGTTACTTGAATGATATTTTTTAAAGAAATACATATGTGTGTGTGTGTATTTGGTTTCCTTATCGAGAACTGTGCAACTTCAGAAGCGCTCTCCAACTGGTTTGATCGTAAGCTCATGTATCTGAACATTCGGAGGTGTTTGGATGCAATATGACACTGCGTCGGCCACGTCCGCTGATTGAAGCATGGGCATGCCACTGCTCACTTCAAGGGAGCTCGCACCAAAGATTTCGGTGTTTACAACGCCGGGACTGATGCTCTATAATGAAAATTAGAGGGATGACTTTTACTCAATATGTCTTATTTAACACGATCTCACCGTGATCTTGGTTTGGGTTCCCTTCTTAAGGAACTCCTGGCGCAGGACTTCGGTTAACGCAGTGATCGCATGCTTGGAGGGAGCATACATGTTCAAGCCCTCTAACATAGGCACTGAGTGACCAACAATGCTGTTTATGATAACCACGTGACCATCGTTCACCTTGCGGCGTAGCAGCGATTGGAACATCTGCCTGGTGCACCAGGTAACGCCCAGCACATTGGTGTCCAGAATGGCCCTTAAATCGTCCGAGTTGCCCTCATCCATAACTTTTATGGGTCGTATTATCCCCGCGTTATTGATCAGCACATCAGCACCACCCAGATCTTGATCGATCCAGGCGAAGGCATCTTTAACCTGTTGCTCATCGCTGACGTCACAACGACGGCCATGAAATTTTGCTCCCTGATCGGTGGGCAGGGACGATTTCAGCTCCTGGAGGCGATTCTCCCTTCTGGCCAATCCCACGACGATCATACCCTTGGCCACCAGATCTCGGCAGCAGGCTTCTCCGATTCCAGAGCTGGCGCCGGTGACGACGGCAACACGATTTCTCCAGCGATCCATGGTACTACTGCGTTTACGTCAAGTTAATTGGACAAAGTGATTGCTGAAGATCAGTTCCATATACAGGGCGATCGTGATATCAGCTTATCGGAAAATTGATAACTATTTAGCGCAGAGGTTAAATAAAAATATCGATATAAACCTTAAAGATCACCATTGCTGAAATTTAAGAATAATTGTAAGTAAAACCTACATTTCTTTTGAGTAATGTTTGATAATATCGTGTTGGTTTATTTACTCTTTAACTTTACCCATTTCGATGTACTCACCAATCCTCTATAGCTTATCGATAACAGTGGTAGGCGCGCATTTAAAAGAAAGACCAGTTTAGTTTTTATTTATTTTATTTATTTATTATTTCTGCTAACATGCATGTATCTTTGGTGTTAGTTGTATGCGATAAATATACATATATATATGTATGTATACATAAACACATATATATTTACATATATAATATTGTGTTGCCATTAATGTCATGCTTTTGTTTTTGTAACTGGTTAACGCGCGATCAGTTTTATATTTGTATTTTCCACAATCGGTAAATAACGAACATAATGCACATGTATGTATGTGTGTATGGGTATGCTCTACGTTTTAAAACTTTAAAACCTAAAGTTCAATTTGGTTTATTCGATAAATATTACTTTTGTTTAAATCCTCCTCCTAATCCGTTCGGCTGGTAGCTTTCAAGTTCATCTTTAAGTGGAATCGAAAGCGGGAAAGGACATTTCTATTGCGCGCTCTTACTTGCAGCATATAATATGTATTTCGTATAAATGTAATCTCTTGTTTACTAGACGTTGTTGGTGTTGCTGTTCGATACTGCTGGCATATGAGTCGCTAAGCCTATATAAATATATGTATGTATATTTGAAATATATTATTGATATTCCTCATTGTAGATTCTTGCCTTGCATTAAGCGCTGGAGTTTTGAACGGCCGGCCCGCGAGTGTCTTCGTCGTGGTTCGTTCGATTGTTGGAATGGGCTTTAAGCTACCCCAAGTCTAAATGGAGACTAGGGGGAAGTACGAGTTACGGTTAAACTAAATCGTTGATCGACATCGAAGCGTGCCAAAACTCTACAGATCAGCGCCTAATGCCATCGAAGTATATAAAGATATATAACGTATGCTTTATACTTGATATATTCTGTATACATATAAATATTTACTTGTTCGTTACTTGACATTTATAAAATTTTGGCTAACAATAAAATTGCATAGTTAATCTTTACGTTTAGTTTCATAGTTTTACCATCGATTTCTCATATCCTTTACTTCCGTCTGCTCCGTTTGTTATCCGTTAAAATTTTATTTCATATAGTTTAAAGTTCATTGGTGTTGTTTAGTGTTTAACGAATTTGAGTTCGATTATTGTTTGCTTCTTTGTTAGTTTGTAGTGATACGTTTTAGTGCGAAATCTTTGACTGCTTTGTGCTCACTTTTGGGTCAACCCATCTAGACCCCGACCCCAACTCGTCCGTCCGTCCCGTCTAACCCTAATCTAGCCCTAATCCCTAATCTAACCCCATCCCGTCGCCTGTGTCCCACGTTAATGTCAGCATGGTCAAGTGCTACTTTGTGCGCGTTCGATGCCTTCCTGACTGCAACTGCCGAACGATATCGAATCAATCGTCGATATCTAATTCAATCTTCCGATAACCAAGCTTATGGCTGTGATGTTGGGCTACCCATTTTTGTATTGCGTTTACTAACCATTTCCTTGCCTCGATTCGGTTGTGTAAAATTCTAATAAAATTGATTATTGTTGTTTGATAGATATACAAGGCGTACGCGCAGACATACGCATGTATTGCATATTGCTTATTCCAAAATCAATATAAATATATATGTATAAATTGTAAGAATTTCCATACAAAAATTTAGTAGGTACGTTACTTTAGACCTCGGTGTTATCTCATTTTGTTTTGTTTCGTTTTAATCTTCTCCCCAACTATGATACTGGACTGCCCCATTTTGTTTCACTCACGCTCTCGCCGTCGTACAAAAAGTTTAGCAAAGCTAGTTTAACCCCTTCGTTTGCCGCCTTCCTTAACCTCCCTTTCGAACTATTCGATATAGCAAATTGCGAGTACAAACAATCTTAAAACTGCGTAACGGTACATATAGGTATTATATATAGCCATAGCCATAGCCAAGGAGTAGTTCATATCTTGTGTAGTACCTTTGAAACACGTATAAAACATCTATTAACTATTAGGTCTGTGGGGAGTGTGTGTCGTCTATATGTCTATGTCTATGTCTATGGTGTGAGTGTGTGTCCTGTTTCCCGTGTCCTGTGTGCCGTGTCGGTTTCTAGCTAAGCGACCTCTGATTAGATATACCCACTATATACCCCTCTATTGGTCCATTCCGATGTCCCTCCTAACTGGCATTATCCCACAGTTCCCACGACGATGACGGATATGTGCGACCAAGTTCTGAACCCAGATCTGACGACTTGTATCACAGTCGTAGGGCTATCCATATCAACTATCGTATCCTTCGTCCGATCGATCCATCCTGTCTAGCTGCTATATAGAAATATATAAGGATTTCCCTTTGTGGTTCGGTAACGTTTTTTTTTTGGTATCGTTGCGTTAGTTTTTGTGTTAAAATGGGTCTTCTTATTGGGCAAATAATAGCATGGCGGAAAGACAAGTCTGGACATTTTGCAGGCACTATACCTTTAAAAAACTATAATGAAGATATACATATATGTAGTATACAAGCCACTTTCGTAGTTTGCAGGAAAAGGGGTTAAAACTCACAGAAGAAAATCTCTTCTTATGGTATATTGCTCACAAATATCCATGGCTTATATTTCCCCCGAATGACATCGTTCGACCAAATCGACCCACCTAATTGTAGACTCTTCCTACAATAGTTTTGCAGTTTAGTTTTTGTTCAATCTAAGCCTATTCGTATAGATCCGCATTACGGCGCGGAGAAGCCGAACTTCCGTAGCTGAGCTGCGAGTCCGTCTTTTTCAGTATGGAGACGTGGTGGGTGGGTGCATCACCCGTGCGATTGGCCATCAGCGAGTCCTGCTTGTGGAGCAGGCCGCGCCTCTGGTCGGCAAAGGAAATCACCGAGTCCTGCTTCACCAGCTGATGGCGTCGCTGCTCCGGACGCTGGTCCACGAACGAGATCACCGAGTCCTGCTTAACGAATTTCTGGCGCTTATCCAGCAGGGAAATCGGTGTGGTTCCCGGACGTCGGGAGTCAATAGAGACACTGTCCCTGTCCGTCAGTGAGTCGTTTAGTCCACCCGCACGTCGCGACTCCATGTAGGATACAATCGAATCCTGCTTGGAGAGCGACACCTTGGATCCGTTGCTGTCCTGCTGGCAAAGCGGTCGGCGGATGCCGGAGGCATCGCTGCAGGAGCTCTCCTGCTTGATGAGGAACTGGCGCGAGCCGTGCGAGTCCTGCTTGAGCAGCATCTGCTGCGACAGGTTGCTGTCCTGCTTGAGCATCATGTTGTGGCGCCGCAGTGAGTTGTGCTCGTAGATGTAGGACACCGCGTTGCCCTTGCTGCCCGGGCTTTTGCGGGAGCTATTCTGGTGGTAATGCGAAGACTTCCGAGTGCTGGTCGTGCTGGAGGCGATAGCCACGTTGTCGTAATACCTATAAGGCCAAGAAGCAAAGGGGTTTTAAAGAGAAGGTATTAATGAGGTTATTCTAAACTAACTAGCGGATATTTTAATTATATAATCCGTAAACTAAAGGCTTACATTTAATTACAAAAATGTTAAAAGAATCTACTAACCTGAGGCGTCCGCAGCAGCTGCGCGACTTGATAATGGCCGCAAACCCGCGCCGATACTTCTTGTTTACCGAGTACAGGATCGGATTTATGCAGCTATTAGAGGAGCCCAGCCACTGGGCCAGCGGGATAACCTTCTTGAGAACCTCCAGCTCCTGCGGCGAGATGTCCGAGCCGAACTTGATGCGCGCAAAGATGACATAGAGCGGCAGCCAGGAGAGCACGAACAGGATGACAACTGCCACCAGCATCTTGATGACCTTCACCTTGCTCTTCTGCTGCATTCGGTCCATCTGCGCGTCCTTCGACTCGCCGGGTATCGACCGCGTGGAGACCTTGAACCAGATGAGCACGTAGCACAGAGTGATCAGGGACATGGGCAGCAGGTAGCAAGCAACCAGGTTGGCCAGCAGGAAGTACAGGTTGCCGTTGGTGCCCTGGGGCCAGACCTCCTGGCACAGATACTGCGGCTGGGAGTAGGCCGAGAGCAGGGTGTCGGAGAAGAGCTCCTCGGCGGGCACCAGGTCGAAGAAGAGCAGCCAGGGTATGGTGGTCACCAGCGCGATTACCCATATGCCGATTATCATGATGCGGGCACGTCGCTTTGTCATCTGCTTCAGGGGCCACCAGATGGCAATGAACCTGCAAGAGGGGAGTCCCAACAAAGGGTGTTTACAGATATAGTCAGGGCAGGAGCTAGAGCACGAGCAGAAGCAGGAGCAGGAGCAGCAGCTCCAGATGCTGCTGACGGCGCTCAGCCGTCAAGGATAATGGCAATCATCAAGCTGTCGTGCCGAGGCGACGATGACGACACCGTTTCAGGGAGCTCACAGCTCTCGGCATGCAAATATCTCCGCTGATTAATTTGCACACGCAGGATGCCGCCGTCCTTAAGCCTTTTTCTGCTGAGTGTTCGCTTTCCAATCTCGTCTATTGAACTCACTCTAAAAATGTGCGCCATGGCAGTGTGGCTGTCATTTTTTATTCTGCTCACCATAATGAATTGTAATTTGAATAAGAGCTGTGAGAGGTAGCGAGACGAGTCGTAGTCGCAGTCGGTATGGGGCCATCAACGAGTTCAGCATTTTTCATTTAGCTTAGTGCAGCCGGCTCATTGTGGCGCCCGCTCAATGGTCATAGACAAGACTTGTCCTGGCCCAAGGGGAGGAGTCTGGGTCCGACTGCTCCTGGCCGAAAACCATGTAATTACGTGCATTGTGCTCGTATTTTTGGACTTGGGTCGTAGTCGGCGGCGGAGGCGTCGTCGGCCTTGCCTTCTGTCCGCCAAAACATTGGGCAGATAACACAGCGGTAATTCCATTAGAGGGCATCCACTACTCCCTGGAATCCTGGTTCTCCGACTCCGACCTAAAAATAGCCAGCCAAACAAAGTGGGGGGCCAAGACCCTCGTCGTCCCAGGATAATGCGGTGGAATGGGCAAAAACAAAGCTGTCCGCAATACCAATATCAAATTGTCATAACGTTTATTTATAGAGGAGAGCAAACCAATTGCATTAACATAATTTGTCCATGCGATTTGACTCGACCATAAATCAGGCGAAAGCCTAATTGAGTTCTCCGGCAGAGACAATGCAGACGCAAAAATGTAAATCCGACATCTTACATTTAAATAAAGTCGATGGAAATGTACATAAAGCTCTTAAGTGAATTTATCCTGGCTTATATAGATAATCAGTGATAGGTAAATATATTGCAAATTGTATCCAATTATGTGAATTTTATGTAGAATCTATAGGACAATAACTAGAGCTTAAGCCTCATCTATAGTTTAGTGATTTAGAATAGATTTATACTAACAAAATATTCACGAAACTGGGATTCTGTTCAACTAAATTTTTTTAAAATTAAGAATAAAAAGGAATATTATTATGTTAATGCTGCTGCTTAAAATAAAATAGCAAAAAGTTCTAAGTAATGAAATGTAATTACCTAAGTGCATTATCATTAAATCTCTACACGATGACAATACAAACAAAGAAGGACAGACTTGAAGTGCTCCCCACATGACGGTGAAGCAGTTTATCTTCCAGGCTAAGGAACGAAGGTAGTTTACATATTATAGTGTATTCGTATTTGCACATTTACGGCTTTGCTGCTAACGGAAAATTTAATAATTGGCCATGCCATAAACACCGCCTGCTCCCCTGCCTGCCTGCTAGATCCTGCGCGGTTTTATGGCGCTTATGCCAGTTCCTTCTGTGGTTACCCATACGCACTGTTGACATTTGCCAAAGCACAACAGACGAAGACACAAAAACCTCAATGCCCGGGGCCATAAAGCCACAACTATGTTTATATGCGAGTGCCCTGATATATGGATTTTATGATTAAATACATACATACAAAGTAATATAATTAAATGGCATTGCCATAAGTAAAATCGAGTGATAAGCTAAGTCAGAAGTGCCTTAGCTCCCCAGCATCCGTGTCCGCAGTGGTCCACCCATCAGCCCCTAAGTCAGAGAGTAGAGATTTAAGTTTGTGTTACAGATAATAAATCTTAAACTTCGATTCAGTTTACGAGGGCTCGTAAAAATATAAAGCAACAGAGGATGCTGGCGAAGCAACTGGATAAACAGACACCAATGGACACTGACTCGGACTTGGACTTGGACTAGGAGTTGGTCTCGGACTCGGTGGGGTTGGAATTAGGCGTGGGCGGGGTCTGTCATGCGGGTCTGTGGGTGACCAAACGATGAAATGATGTACTATGCTGCTGTTTTCGCCTTTGTCCCCGCTGGCTGAAAAATGACAGTGGCAGAGAAACGGGGCCTGTGGATATGACTCCTCCTCCTTCGATAGTGGCTAGAAATTGATATAAATGAAAGTGCGCGCATAAAGCGACGGACACTTGGCGTGGGCATCTCTTATTGTCCTTGGGGTTACGACTGGCTCACGTCAAAACGCTTTAGTAACGCTTGATAAATAAGCTACTCGCGACATTGGCGACTTTATGGTGTCAAAGCAGTCCTCGGTCTTGGACTTTGATGCCTTTTTATGCTGCAGGAAGCAGTGGCAGTTTCGATACTTTGATTCATCAATGGTGTTGGAATAGGTATCAGTGTGACAAGGCGAAGCGGCAAACAACATTCTATGCAATTGAAAATGCACAAAAAGTGCGATAAACATGAAACTGAGTGTATGCAGCTCCTAATACGGACAAGGCAAACCGTTGAGCATATGATGAACTTGATCTTGAGACGATTGCTCCACTGGCTCTCCTACTGCCTGCTCCGCCCGACGACCAGTTTTCCCAGCAGCTGCTTGCATTGAGCGGCGCTTACTTTCGGATCGACTGACTGACCCAGCATCCGATCAGATTCCTATAAAAGCGGCACTCGAAGCTCGGTCTGCCAACAGTTGACAATTACAAGTCTTAAGCCTAGCTCCTACTTCTAAAACACACATCCACCAACAAAATGTTCAAAGTTGTGAGTAGACAGTGTCGAGAATCAGAGAATAATATTCCCTAAAAGAAAAGTTTTTAGAAAAGTCTTTATCCGTTAAAACTTTTAATATTTAAACTATAAATAATAGTACTTAAAAAATTAATGTACAAAAGATCTTATTGGTTATTCAACTTGTCACCGAGTAGAATATAAATTGTATCTGGTGTGTGGCAACCACATGCTGCTCAACAGTTAATCCCACTAATGAAGCTAATCCGTGAACTCTGATCCGCCGCAGCTGTTCGTGTTCGCCGCCATCGCTGCTGCCCAGGCATACGCCTATCCCGGAGTGGTGGCCGTGGCTCCCGTGGTGGCGCACCCCGCGGTGGTGCACACGCCCATCATCCATCATGGCGCCCACTCGGTGCACTCGTAAGGCCATTCATTTTCAATCTCCTTATCACCACTTACACCGCTTTCTTCTCTCCCTCCCGAGCAGCCACGTTGTGCATCATCCCGCAGCCGTCAAGGTCATCACCCCCATTGTCCACAAGCCCGTTCTCGCGGTGCATGCCATCAAGCCGGTTGTGCCTTTGATTCCCGTGCATCACGCCCATCCCGCTGTGGTTGTGCATCATTAGCGGCAGCCAACCAACAGGACCCCTAATCCCAATCCCCATCCCAGTCCCACTTCCAATCCCCGAGACCCTTACCCCTTCCCGGACCTACGAAAACTGATCCCACAATAAAAGTTCATAGCCATGTATTTGAAGCGAGTGTTTTCAACTTACCTGTCCAGGGAGACGGCAATTAGGCTGTAAACTGAGGCTGCCACGGAGACACCCTGTATGTAGGGTACAAACTTGCACATCAGCCATCCCAGCATCCAGGCTACGAGTCGGGCAGGGAGATGGGGAGAAACGTGTAAATGGGAGAGAAAAATGGGTAAATATTGGTCATAAACAATGGGAAAAATTATGCTGAGTAACTTTCGGTCACACTGTCCTGGTCCGTACACAGGGACAAAAGTGCAGGGGTTTTTTGGATAATAGAAAATTTTAATATTAATAATAATAATATTATTAATATATATAAAAATCGTAGAACAAATATATTTTTCTATTTATAATACCTCTTAAAATGGGTAGCTGTTCAACTATTTACTATTTACACACCTATCAGAATGAACTTATTAGTTATAACCACTAAGCTCTGGAAAGCGACCTTGCCTTTAAGCGGGAAAAAAATCGAAGTTAATCGATTAAAAATCGAAAAATAGTATTCCTTTTTAGCTTTGGAAATTTCATGATAGCACGCTTGCTGCTTAGTGAAATTCGAATTGATATTATTTGATTTAAAATCGAAATAAACTCGATTCCTTTTTAGGTTTGGATTTCTCACTATATTAAACTTGCTTATTAAGGGTGGAAAAACATCAATGTTAATGGAATTAATTTAAATTTTGCATCGAAAGCAAGCCTTATGTCCTAGCTTACACCTTTTTGCCTTTAAATTTTACTCCTTCAAGTCCAGCTCTATATTTTTTGCAGTGTCCTAATATTTCTTGGAATTTTCTCTGTGCAGTTGTTGTCTTGGTCTCGGCCAGTTGGGTTCGAGTTGTGCTGGGTCCTGGTTAACGTTCAATGCTTCTTGTCATCGCCGCCGCCCACGTCCCCGCCGTTGTTTGCTGACTGAGATTTATGTGCTGCATATCATTCATAATTTGGTGACAAGTCTCAGATTGCGAGCAAGGCAGTCACTGGGCAGGCGGAGGCACTAGCGCAGCTATGCTGGGAGGTGGGGTCCGCAGCATTGTTTGCCCAGACCAGGACGGACCGCAGTCCTGCCTAAGTTAATTTGTATTCCTTTTATTCCATTTGATGGAAGACACGGGCCGCACTTGCCGCATAGTTGTGCGTTATGAATTTTATGCTAAGAGGAATAACTCACTCAGACACAAAAGGTTGTAAAACACACATGGGGGGCCGGGGGCCAGGCCAGGGCGAGCTTCGCCAAGGTTGATGACAGCCGCCGAACAGAGCCGGGGCCATGACATATCGAATGGCAATTAAACAAGTGCCGCCCACACGTCATTAGCGGTGCAGGAGCAGGAGCATTAGCAGGAGCATTAGCAGGAGCAGAAGCTGGAGCTCAAGGAGTTCAATGGTCGCCTGGAGGAGACGCCTCCTTCTGCCGGAGCCGGAGATTCTAATTTCCTGTCTCGTTCGCCTGTCTTATCTCGATGCGTTGTCGCATTTTATTATGCATACGCACAGTATGCCGGCGAGGCAGCCCAATAAAAGCTAACTTTAATATGATTTGGCACATAAAAATATAAATATTATTTGCGCCCAGTGCCGGTGAACTCTTCGACTGCTTCGGCAGTGCACAGGTTCTAACCAGGATCATGTGTGGGCAGGACATCATCAGACAGGACAGACAGACAATCAACTGTGTGTACACAGGACGGAGCAAACGCGTGGAGACAGCGCCGCATCTCGAATGGGTTTTTCGGTTTTATTCCTTCGATTTGAAATGGCTTTTGGGCAGACCTGCAAATGCAACAGACTGGATCCGAAGCCATTAATACGAGTGTATTTGGCTACTCACTTGATATTAAGCTGATATGGGTGAACTTTGATATATATCTGCCTGTCGAGGACGAAGGGCCCTGGCTCTGACTCTGGCCCTTGTGCCGAACTTTATGCATATACTAAGTACTTCAAAAAGTTGGTTAAAAACAAATTTAAATTCAAATTCGGTTGCGAAATGCTTCATCACTTGCACCCTGGAAAATTAGCATTCCACTGTATTGTAAACTTTTCAAAAATAAACCTTTGTTCAGCACTCCTTCGGTAAATAAACTATCTAATTGGGTATGCAATTCTATTCCGACCAGCGAACGTGACTCGCCCTGTTTGTCTGGGATTAAAGTTTGCATCAGTGCACTCGGCACAGTCAAGTATCTGAACCCACTTTGTACAATATTATGCTAAGCTCAACGAAGTGAAGTGACTTTTTGATAATCGCATGCAAACAATGGTGGCAACTGAAGAAAGCTAGTAAATAGTTTAAACAGTTTGAAGCTTAAAATACTCTTTTAGGCAACCAGAGAGAGTAGTGGCGAAAGCGAAGATATTCTATATTTTATTATTTGTATAGAATCTTGTTGTTGAAATCCATTGAATGACAAAAATAATATGCATACATCTTATTAGGTATTGACTTTAACTAGAGAGAACATTTAAATAACACAGGTTGACAATTGTCAGTTATTAATTCTCAAAGGACTTCATCTTTAGATTGCTAATTCGAAGCTGAAAAAGATACATTACGCAGCTCAAAAGTTAGACCTTAATTAAGCTTTCTCCTTTATATTTCAATACTTTTTAAACGTTGAACTTTCTCCTTTAATACTTACTATATGAGGATGTAATTTATGTATTTTGCAAGTAGCCAGTGAAAGATATATTCATTATCTGAGTAAATAATTATGGTGCGACCTCTGCAACCACTGCATTTATGGTTTCTTTCTTTATACTAATTTGTATATATGCAATGTTGTAGGATGTCTAGGAATGCCAACAGTTGTAATTATTTCTCCTTGTAATTAAAAGTTAATCCTGCTAAGATCTTAAAAATAACAAGAGGGTTTCAAATTAATACCTCTAAGGAGCCTATTCCATTATTTTTCTTAACAACTTAAGTTTCCCCACTTATTTCTAAACAAATAAACTGTAATACAACTTTGTATGTTTACCTCTCAAAGGAGTTGAGTAAACGATAAAGCCACAAGGTCAAATACAGGCCTTAACTTATATCCTTTGTGTTTACTTTATTTTTAGAAACAATAACAAAAACTGTGAAAAGCAAAAATATGTTCCCAGAAACACATAGCGGAGCAGACTATAATTAATGTATGAACCTCTCAACTTTTATGACGTGTTGTAACAAAACATAATTGAAGTAACCGAAATAGCCCTAATTGACTAGCGTGTCAGGGCGACCCTGAGACTCGTTGTGGCTTTACCAATTTGTGGCTTGAAGTGAAGCCAAGCCAAGTCAGGCCGAGCAGCACAGCACTCCTCCTGTGTTGTTTGCTTGACAAACATCCAGCTTCTTGAACCGTCAAGGTGAGAGGGATGAGTGTTTGATCTGACTTGGAGTGTGTTTTGACATGGCAACATATGGCAAACAGACGCCGCCATTTATAAGCGTAAGCCTGTGCTCAATATTGATCAACTACAGACGATAATACCAATCGATATTTGAGCTTATCGACAGCCTTCGATTGTGGGTGGTGTGGTTGACACCAGCACCGCAACCCACAAGAAAATGTCAAGTGAGCCCTAAGCCTTTTATTTTTGTCCCCCTTAAATTCCTTTGCGAACTTTTGTTTACCTCAAGGCACACGGAGGAAAATGAAAGGTTCCTTTGAAAACAACTCGGGTCCTGTGAGCCCAAAGAGATGATTGGTGTTTAAAGGTATTTCAAATTTGTTTTACCAAGGAATCAAAGCCAAACTAATTCTAATTATTAAAGTGGCATTACTGGATTATATTTAAGTAATTAATACAATAGACTAATTACTTCAATTAATCCTTAATAAAGATTTTATCGATTATCTATGAATTCTTTAACAAATAACACTTAATCCATTTGCAATCGATTTTATTTCCTGTGTATAGGCAAAGTGGATTGGATTATTCTGGGCATTCAAAATTCGTTTCGGTCGCCGCATTGTCATGCACAGAGTTGGGTCGTAAAGTTAATGAAATAATCAGGCGTAACAAATCCGTGGGTTCGATTGGATTGGAGTGGGATTGGGCTGGGAGTGGCCATGGCAAGGACATAACACTTCAGGCAAATGCGTTATTGTTATGATTATAGCCACGGCGTCACGTCCTGCGGCGACTTCGGTGGCAGCTCGGCGGCAAATTGAATACCACAGTCAGTTCGCCCAGCAATGCGAATCGAAACCGGGGGTCCTGGAGGTGAGATATGGGATTGCTGCTGCTGCTACTGCGTGATGCTGGAGTCACTACTGGAGCTGGGAGAGGTTAGAGGTTGGTTGCCATTTGCCGGCGGCACGTAGCGACTAAATTAAAATACAATCGGCGAGCAGAGAGTGCTGAAAAATGACTTCATCAACGGGCATGGGTAGGGAAGGGCAGACTGTGCGGCGTTACGCATACGCCGCGTTCGCCCGGCACAAATCACGCGGCTCTTTTAATGAACAAACTGGCAACGTGACCTACAGATTGGCAAATCGAGACTGGAACAGTGGAAGCAACAACCGTGAAGCGCATCCTGCGACAGAGGGGCCGTAATGATAACGATTTCGCATTGATAAGATGGCACAACAATGGCCATAAAGCGCCATTTGGGACAATCAATGGTTGGGCCAGGCCCGGACAGGCAAGGATATCCTTCGTCTCAAGGCGGCATCGTTGCTGGGAAATCAATTCATTTCGCATTTTATTGGATTTCGAAGCACACACATAAATAAGGGCCAGAGCCACATTCCACCCCCAATCCTCCCCCAGCAACAGTGCAGGCCCAACCCAATACAGGTGCCCCCATCTCCTCCCCCCACACACTCGGGTCGTGCGGTGTGTGTGTGTGTGTGTGTGTGTGTGGGTATAACCCTGACTATTAGGTTTGCCAAGCGAAATATTTAGGTCAATTCATCCAGCCGCAAAGAGCCTTGAATGCAAACAACCTTCCATTGCAATTCTGAGGCTTGAAGGTGTGCTTAGATAATGGCGCTGCCTGCGGCGATGGCCACCGCGAGCGTCGCTGCCAGCAGCGACTGCAACTGCGCCGGAGACGTCGACGTCGTCGTCGACTTTGGCGGCTCGAATTTGATTTCATATAATTCAGTTTGATGGTAAAACATGTCGACCATCTATCCAACAGCTATTCGATTCGTGGGCGGTGCACTGCCAGAACTATCAGGGGGGCACCAAGGCGTCATGTTTGATGTGCAAATATTCGAATTATTTTAACTCCCACACAGTTCTACACAAACAGAAAAATATCCAACAAAAAGGAGTTAGCTAAATCAATAAAGACATAGAAATGAATAAGAAGAAAATAATAAATCCTACAACGTTTTGTTCTTACTTATCTCTGAGTTAATAGTATTCAAAATAATACTACTAATACGACCGTCTTTTATTTAAATAAAGAGTTTACAACTTAAAAGGAATGTATAGTATTATTGTAAAGATAATTATAAAGAAAGCCTGCCGCTTTCTTTAAGGTTTCTGGTTTTATTATTTGGATTAATGAATTATAATTAAATTAAAAATTTCCCTACTGCCTGGCTTTAAATTGTGGAAAATAAATTATACTTGTTGACCAGTAAACCAGTTAAGTTTAATTATTAACGCAGTATTTCGAAGATTTTATCCTTTAAAGTTATCATTTCTTATTATTAAAGATATTATCTTATTCTCTTGTCTATATTTGTTTGATATTATGTTAAGGTTAAGACTTCCACTCTTTTCCGTTCTAATATTCTAATAAGTTTATTTCCTGTAACATTACTTTTTAATTCTTTAAAGTTATTATTATTATTTACTATTACAATTATTTTTCCTATTATTTTTTGCTCGATTTCATGTTAATGGTTATGTCTTTTAAAAAGTTTTATATAAGTATGCCCATATTTTCTCTCTGTAACATTGCTATTTCATTCTTTGTTTCTGCGAACTGCTGCCTTCGATTTAAACTTCAGCAGCTTGTCGAAAGCGAATTGGAATGTGAGTGGGGTTGAGAGTTTAAGGGGTGAATCCTTCTGGGCCCACCGCCCCAACCCCAATATATGTACCTTCCAATGCCAGCGAAAGGGCTGCAATTTGTTGTGACTGGCGTTTTCGCTTAGGCCTCACCAGCTGAGCCGAACTCAAGACATGCCAGCGTGGAGGAGCCGAGCTGCGAGGTGGCTCCAATCCAAGCGAACACCCATCGCCCAGTACTCGACACAGCGCCACCCCCTGTGACCCACTAAGAGCTGTCGGGCCCCGTGGCAGCGCCAACCCTGCGCCTAGCTCGAATTTGTGAAATTAGGTCAGTTTTGTGTCGATGATCCTTTAGGCCACCCCGAAAAGCAGCAACAAATGCACCAACACACACACACCATCGAATCGAAGAGTACATAGAGAGTGAGAGCCGTCGCGAGAGACAGCAGAGAGAGTGCGCAGTGACACGGACACGGACACAGGACACACACAATGCAGGCTGAGGTAAACTCATTCACTTTTTCGCCACTCGCTTCATTCGTTCCTTGCGATTTTCACTCGACTGACTTCGTTTACTACACATCCCTCCCCCTCCCCCAGGATTTCGGGTGGGCGTTTAGAGCTGGGTGGCACTGAGTGCAGTGCGGTGTGTCTTGGAGCCAAGGTGCACAGGGAAATAAGGCAGGAATTTAGCTACATTTTGTATGTACTTCGAAGGTGAAAGGGTCTAAAAGTTACTTTGAAAAAGGGTAAAATATATTATTAAATTATAATTGAAGCTTAATCTTAAAAATTTGATTCCTTATCGTTGATAAAATACCAAATATGATGCAGGGATTTTTCCTATTAATATTTATTAAAATACTTTGCTCTTTTTCAAGTATAACTTGTATTGATAGGGGGTTGTGACACTGCATTCTTGCTTGCATTGATAAAGTAATGTTTCGTAGGCTATTAACAATTTTAGAACAATTATTAAATTTAAAAATTAGACAGAAATAAGAAATAAAGCGAAACAGAAATATAATACCAAAAATGTCTTACTTTTAAATACTGGAAGAGAAAATTGTATCTAGAAATTAAAGTTGATATTACATTATAAATTAATATAACTACATAAATATGAATAGATAAATACTAAATAAATAATATAAATTTAGTAAATAATTATAAAAAAACAGAAGTATATGTAGTTCCCTTATTTTAAATAAATGAAACCATTTTAGTGTCAAAATACATTTAATTAATTTTTGTTTTAGGGGTTTAAAAAATATACTCTTTTGCTGGGAATTAAATATGCTTTTTAAACATAGTTGGCATTGATGTGTTTTTTTTTTCAGTGCATTTCAAGCCCAACAAACAAGAGCGAAGGAGAGAGAGAGAGAGTTCTCACAGGGCTGAGCCACTTAATTGGCAACACTTGGCACACAACCAGCGAGCCTACGAGCTACATTGTAGCTTGGGGTAGCCAACGGTGGAAAATTGCAGTGGAGGCGATGGAACTAGCATGTCGTGCTCCGCAATCGGAATTTGATTTCCCAAGGATTTCGATCATTTTTCCATGTCGACGGCGATTTGCATAGACATTCGCCACTCCGGTACTCCCACCTTCTCGGCCAGCTCTGCGACTATCAATTTGGATGTCAGCCCACAAAGTCTCAAGGAGCAAGGGATACAGAAAGGAAAAGTGAGCGGAAAGTCAATTGGGCGGCAGACAGGGACAGAGAGATACATAGATAGATGGATGGATGGATAGGCACGTCAGGCTAATTTATTTAAATTAAAGCATACAATTATGCGCAGCCTCGTTTATCGGGTCGTTTGTGGGTCGTCGCTGGGATTTGCAATTGGCCTTTAATTAAATAGACACTGGTACCTTGTGCCCTGGCGGATTGTCAGTTCTAAGAAGGTCTTGGGGTTAGTCTACAAATTAATTTAATTGAGTGCGAACATCTTGCTCGGTAGAAAAGATTTGTAACATTTTCGGTAGGGATTAGGTTGTCGGGCTGAATATTTGTAGGTAAATTCTACAGAAGCTACATTTATATTGACTGCTAAAAGAGGTTTAGCTATTTATTTATAATATTGATATATTATTAAACAAACTTATATGTATTTGAACGCTTCATTTAAAAAGAATTAGCAATTTTTTAGCATTCAGATATATCCTCCCGTATATTCTATTTATACTGTTTAATAAGAAATCGCATATACCCTCAACTCGTTCCCACTAATTAGCCTATTTTTCGCCACTTGCCTTGTCTATATAAATTCCCCTTATTTGTCCCTGTCAGAGTACTCGTAAAATACGCTGCTTAAACTTGACATTCTGCAGGCCACTTCACGGGCTGAGGAGCAAGTGCTGCATTATTATATCTGTTTTATGTATGCACTAAAAACACGGACAACGCCACCGAGTCTGCCATATTAACTGCAGCTTGGAGATATGGCGGAAACCGAATGTGTCTGCCAGGGAATAAGTACGGTTTGACTGATATAGCCCGATATAAAAATGCAGCAGCCGACTCACCTATTGTCCTGCACTACCCAATATGCCCAAAAGTTGAGCACTTTTGGCCAGAATATTCATGCCGACATTAGGTCTAATGGCGAGTCCATTACATTTGCGTTCATTTGTCTCTCGGAAATTACGCATACGCAGCGTAAACACGCAGAAGCAACAAATTTTCGGGAGTGCCGTTCGCTTGCCGAGGGGCTTTATCTAAGCGGCGATTAATTGCAGGACATAAATCGGGCTAATATGCAGAAGCAACAGAAAAGCAGAAACACAAGCAGGCCCCCTAATGTCTGCCCCCAGTGGCAAATAAATCTCGTCGTCTTACGGAATTAAAGAGCTACTTACGCACAAAGATGTTGCCAATCAAAGTGGCTGGCAGGCAAAAGACAATGACTAGGATGTCCGCAATGGCCTGGCGTCGTGGTCGTCGTCGTAGTGTGGCGAAAATGGAAATTTTTATTTCAAATTAATGGGGTTCATCTGAGAGATTTAGTGGCCACACCCACCAGATTCACGATGAAGTAGTTCGTCACCGTCCGCATGCGAGGCGCCCGCAGTACCACCGCAATCACGAAGCTATTCCCGATGAGGCCCACCAGGAACACAACGATGTAGGCCACACAGTACACAATGGACATGGCCAGCGAATGGCGGTACAGCGAATCGAATCCAAAGTCCACGCTCCCGTCCAGCTGCTCCCATCGAAGGGTGCTGTCGTTGTAGGACTTGGTGGCCGCCGCCGCCGATATCAAGCTCGTGGTGGCCGGCGACATGCTCAGCAAGTTGGCGTAATAGGTGGATGAGGTGGCATCGGCAATGGCCAGCGATCTGACTCCCGTTGCCGATGCTGTCGTGGTGGCCGCCGTCAATGTGGCTATCAAAGAACTGGCCGCCGGTGCCACCGTGGCCGTTGCCGTGGTCAAAACCGTGCCCAGCAGAGTGTCCATAATGGCGCCGTTATTCAACTTGATGGTACTCGATGCGCTCGAGGAGCTGCTGCTGCCGCCGCTGCCGTTGCCACTGCCGGCGGTGATGGTGGTGCCATTGGAGCTGCTCCCCAGCAATTCGTTGAAATTCAAGAGGTTTTGCAAATCGACGAAATTATGCGTGAAATTATTATAGTCCCCGGCGAGGGCACCTCCGCTCTCTTCCGCCGTCGCCTCCTCATCGACCATGGGCCAGGGTCTGGCTGGCGGCGCCATTGTCGCCCTGCTGGCTAATCTAGCCTCTGTTCCCGTCGCTGTTGCCGTGCTGGGCGTTGGTGGCGTTCCCATTGTTGCTGCCGCTGCCGGAGTGTCGCCACTTGTGTGGCTTTTATGCTTGCGCTTGCGAATCCGCCCGCTGGCTGCCATCATCCGGCGTCTTGATTAGGCGGCTGACACTTTTAGTGGCGCCTGGGATTCGCTATCCCCTCGATTCGTATCTCTCTCGATTGCTTGCTTTGCTGTTGCTTAGAAAAGGTCTATAAAAATGGCATCGTCGCTTGGCATTTTATTTCGTTGGCGTTGTCGTAGGATATGCAGGAAGTTGCGTGGCTTTTGGATTAGAGAACAACTTTTAATTAACGCAAACGCCCACCATGTGATCCGACGGGGGGCTGTGTTTGTGATTGTTTGTGGACCCTGGAGTTGCACAACAAATGCAATTTTCTCGAAACTCGTTTCTCCCCAAGGTTTCTGTTCTTCTGTTTTTTTTTTGTGGGTAAAATCACCTACAACAGTTTATTTGCCGAATGCGAATGCGGAATGAAATGGCTCGGTCGGTCGTTCGTCAGTTGGTTGACGTTGCCTTGGCTGGCATTACGAAAAAGTCGGCGGCCCAAGGCCTCGTGTGCATATTTCAGATAAGGCCAAATGCTGGCTGCCTGGATAAATGGTAAAGCGGAGAGCGGAGAGCCTGGCTCAGGGACATGGTCACAGCCGCCGTTCCAACACATGCGCGTCGCTAATTAATTTTAATGCCGTTTCTCCCATTGTTTGGCAGCTGGTTTTTGGCACAATTGAAAAGCCACCCAGCGTGCACTTTGACCTCAAAATAAAATAAAATAAAAAAAAACAGGCAAAAAAGAAAACAAAAATCGAACAAGTCGAACAAAAATCGAGAAAAACGAGCAATTGAGCAACTCAATAGCAGCGCATAAAAATTCCATTAAGCACAACTGCCAAGCGCACGCAGCTCTTCGATTGAGTGCCGAAAAATTGCCAGTAAGCATTGAAACAATTGCTAACAAACCGAAGCCCCGAAGCCAGCGCGACATTCTTTTGTGCTGGCCCCTCCATGGGAGTGTCTACATCAGACAAACTGGCGACTAAGGACCCCTTGGCACACACAATTCAAACTGTCCAAAACACGGCACAAAAAAGTTGAATATTTCTTGGTAATCACTGGTAGGGATTATCCCAGATTTAAAAATAATAAAGGAGAGTAAATACTTCTCCCTTGTGGCAGGTGGAGTTGACTTAAATTGATTTTTGATGGGGTTTCCTGTATAATAAATATCTCTTCAAATGTCTGTGTGTTTTATTTATTTAATAAATTTGTACGATAATATCCTATGTATCCTAAATATCCTATGTTTAATAATAATTAATTCGCATGAAGCTGCATTTAAGCTGTGTTTAAATTAGGATTTTTAAAACCTGAGTTTGTCAGTCAACTTTAACCAAAAACAGGTTCCTATCTCCTATCATTATTACTATCACAAAAAGTCTGAACTGCACAGAGTTCCCATAAACTATAAGCTACATTTTAGTTATAAAAAAAACTCCTCAGTTTTTGCAACTGGAAAACGTGCCATTCTAAACTTTTACTGCCAAGATAATAATCATATTTCTCCGTGTAGTTCCGCAGCTGGCGCTCCTTTGGGCTTTTCTTGGAGCGTGAAAGTGCTTGGAACCTAATTGAGCTTACATGCCAGCCTGCTGGCCAACTCGCAGAAAGATGCCAGCTCCGATAGTCCTTAGACTCGAGGCTCTTGGGTCCAATGGGGCGTAAGACCAAATGTTCACAGCAAGACCCAAAAGCGAATAAGCAAACTAATTTAACTGTCAGCGATGGAAACTGCAAGCCAGATGCAACTCCTCCTGGCAATCGGTCAGCTCCCAGGACGACCGACTCCCACTGCGGCAGGTACACCAAAAACATAACCAAAAGCAACTCGAGCACAAACACAAACACGCCCCCGGATAGTTTAGCAAAAACATTCGAAAGGTTAAAAAAGCCAGTACGCGTGGTCGTCGTTTCCGCGATGCGATGCGTTGTTGTGGGTCTCCGATCCGCTGGAATGGATATCAGAGTTATCCGCCCCTGGGGCGACCGCGTTGTCAACGGATTCGCGTCTGAATGAGGACTGCAGGCACTGACACCGCGGCAGCTCGCTTTTCAGGCCAAAGCGAGCCGATAAGAGCCGACTGGCGGGATACGACCGAATGTAGGTCCCTGTTGCCAAACCGCGCCCGCCTTCAGTGGCCATTGCCGCCGTCACTTCGGCTCTCGGTTCTTGCCTTTCGGCTCAAAATGGAGAGTGGGAGGCGACGGCGCCCACCCACTCGGACTCGCACTCGGAGTCGGGCGCTCGCTAAGTCGTCCTTGTCGCCTATGTATGTACTCCGTGAGCGCTGAACCAACGGCCCTCAAATGCAATGACAGAGCTCTCCTACATATATGTTAATGCCGCTCCCGTTACGGTTCCCGTGGCCCGTTGTCCGTTGCCCGCTGCCCGTTGCCCGCCGCCTTTTCGGGGGCTTCTCGCAGGCTTAGCGTACAACTTTGTAGGCTTAAAACTGAAGGACCACATTTGGCAATATCCAAGGTTGGATCGTTGAAATGTCAGGGCGACACCGCACTCGACTCGCCGGCCTCGGTCGGCCTCCTGCCCATGGGCAGCAGGATACATCATATGCTCATTTCGGGCCCCTTTCATAAATACGTTTATTATGCCATTTGCCTTCTTCCGTTTTCGGCTGTCGATGGGATGGCCCATTGTTCATCGTCGACGACGTCGCGTGCCTGTGGCAGGAAACAAAGAGCAGAGCATAAAGAGCAACAAGAGAGGCACACGGCGTATACGCAATTTCCGTGTTGCCTCAATTATGCTGGCCGCTATTGTTGGTTGTGTCAATTGCTTTCGCCTGGCTGTTTGTTTATGTTTATGTGCAGCCTCTTCCTGTCAATTGCTACGGTGCAACTTAGTTTTATTGCGGCGCTTCCTCCGAGAAGAATAGCGCTCCTTCCGCTCCACGGACGGACAACATCTTGGGGCTTCTCGGCTAAGCTGGGTCGACAATTAAAACTCTGTCGTCCGAAACAATAATCAAAAGTTTGCATACTTTTTGTTTGAAGTTTAACGGCAGTTTTCAAGTTTGCAGCTCGGCTCGTTAGCATTTATTCTTGGTGGCTCGAAAGTTGAGCCCTGTTGCTCAAGGCTGTGCAGGAACTCACTCGTTCACTCACTCACTCTGCTCTCACTCCTCTCACTCTCTGTAGGAGAGTTCAACCCATCAACCCACCCCGAGGGTCGATTGAGCGCAGGATGCGCGTGCGTTTGCAACAGCTGGCTTTCCTGCTCAGTCAGCGGCCAAAGGTTCAAAAACCTTGTGTTTGGTTCAACACTCACAAACATTTGGGCACTCGCCAGCGTACACTGCGCCGAGTCGGGGTCGAAATTCGGGTCCCATTCACAAATTAAGCGAGAAGGAGGGTTGCAAGCAGCAAGTAGGTAGAGGAACATTGTAAACCGGCTTAGGGCGACATGGGAATATATGGCTGGCAGATGGTACTTGGACAGATCGAATTCTGGGAAGCGTCCCTAATGAACGTGTAATATATATTATTTCAAACGTTATTTATTATTCTTCGTTTATAGTTTGTATGAATATAGTTCCCTAAAAAGGAATTTATATAAACAAAATATATTAAAAAGGATAACATATATTTTAAATAATTTAACACCTACTGTAAGTGCTTCATTATTCGTTAATTTATACCTAAATAAATTATAAAAATTGTTTAACAATTAAAATGTATTTTACCAACACCTACCGTTGAGTTTTTCTTTATTTCCTGGATAGTATAACTTACAGTTTTATAACTTAACGAAAAATATCTACTCTTTACAATTTATTTACTTGACAAGCTACGTTTCTACGTGCAAATATCACGTTTTTGACAATAAATCAATTGCAGCGCCATTTCCTCATTTTTTACATGTGTTTGATTTTGGTACTTAGTTCGTACTTGACTATTTTACATGTATTTTAGATACTTAAAATAGTTTATTTATTTTTAGTTTGCGATTAACATTTATGTTTTTATATATTCATTTTTAGCATAATAAGATTTGTATTAAATCATATTAGTATGCATTTATTTACTGAATTATAACAAAACTTCTTTATAATAATTGACAGCTCGGTGGTAGCTCTGGTAGTAAGCATCAACGAGTTGTCCCTCTCTCGAAAATTCCACAGTCGCTGTCTCGCTCTGGAAATTTCCAACTTACACTGACTCACATGCAATTGTATTTTTTTATTGTATGAACATAGTAATTAATATATTAAAATTCAAGGCTGTAGACATAGTTAGATAGCTCTAACTGTTATAGGCTCTGAGATCGAGAGATGACTTGCCTGGTACATATCACTCTGGTCGGCAGAAGTCTCCTTCTGCTTGCCTTAGTTGAAACTACGTTATAGTAACCTGTAACGCTTGGGTATAGGATGAAACAATAAATAGTATTCCAAGTAACATAACTAAAATGAATCTAACAAAATAGCGCCTTATTTTCTTTTGATATATTACTTAAACCTACAAATTATTAGTCACAAGAAGCAAATATATGGAAAGGCAAAGATACTTGCTTCCATAAAACATTTCCATTGGTACACGAAATTGTATGCAAGGCAAATTCCAGAATCCCTGAGAAAATTTTGTAAACCTAACAAATTATATTACGTAGGGGAATATCCGGTTTTACAGATCAGAGGGTAGTTTTGTAGCATGGTGTCACTCTCCCCTGTTGAGGGAACGTGTGAGAAAGCAGGCCGCCCGAGTCACGTATCCGAAAGATACAGTATTGCCTACCTACTCACTCACCCTCGAATGCTTAATCCCCGACAGACTGACAGATGGTTCCCGAAGCGAGCGCGTCGGGTATAAATAGAGGCAACGAGGCCAGAGAACGGCACTCTCAAAAATATAGTGTTCAAGTGCAGTCGTAGTGAAGAAAATAAGTCTCAAATTAATACAAAGAAAATTTCCCTCTTGCTGGCTAGCAAGCAGTACTTAAAAAAAGATATGGAAAAGTGTAAAAATCGCAGTGGAGGAGGTGCCGGAATGACGGAGGGGCCCACGTAGTATTTCATGGCGTTGGGCAATATTTGCTCTCAAGTTGGAAACAAAGAAACCAGATCCCCTGGAAACGTTGCGGATTAGTCATCATCGCATCGGGGAATTTCAAAAATGCGACAGGCAGTTGGAGGAGAGTCAGAATTTCGCTCGATTTTGGCTAGAATGTGACCCCTATCTAGGCAGTCTGAGGCAGATCCAGGATACCACACCGGGACCACACTCTCTGAGTCGAATGGCGATGGCCCTGACCTGCGGATTGGTTTAAATGGGATAGGAAGAAGCCAGGTACACACACACAGCAGCGAATCCAGCGTGTTCTCTTTTTCTATTCGTAAGCACAACCTAAGCATAATTTGTTCATAGTTTTAGAACCCACGAGAAGACAGTTCTATGGCAAAACGTCTTCAAACGTCACCCGTAGATTAAATTTTTCGCTGCAAATGGCAGCAATTTCAACACGTTGCGTAACGAGGAATACTTCCCCATATTATTCCAAGTCGAAAGTTCTCGATTCTCTCTTTGTTCTTCAACCCCCCCCGGATTAAAAGGCCATCTATATATAGCATATAGCTCAGACGCCTCGGGCAAACGTTACACGTAGTTCCATCTCGCTCCCACTCGGGTATACACGCCTTACAGTATTCAGACCCGCTTTACATACATACATATGTATGGTAATTTGACGTGGATTTCTACATACGTATAATATTCAGCCACCCCATACATACATGTACATACATATGTGCGAGCGTGGGCAATGGCAGCTGCGCAAAAACTGGATGTGGCGTAAATTCCACTGCTTGCCTTCCCTTCCCCCCCATTTTCTCGATGGAAAACTTTCCAGCTTGACGTCTTTCTTCATGTTGTTTTCTGTCGCTTCTATTAGGCACTAGCTTGTAGTCGACTTAACCATTTAACTAGCGTTAATCTTACTTGTAACCATCTCTATTTGCAACTCTGCCACATCACTTAACCAGCAATATGTATTTCTTTCTCTAAACTTTATAGTTGGGCGTTGAAAGTTGATACGCGAACGTGAAAATCGCGTGATACCCTGCGCCAGCCTGGGGCGGCATATGGCCAGTTACCCCAGTGCTGCTGCGTTTGGCAAGGGCTGCGTCTGCGACTGTGACCGGAAGTGCCCTGGGTGGCATGTATCTGGAGTCTCGTGGTCGCGGACAAAGCTAGCCAGGGGTGCGGTGCTCACGATTCAGTCAGTGATTGATTGTGCGGATTGTGTTATAGGAACACCGGTGTATCGACTTCTCTTCTGCTCCACTATGGGTGAGCCCTACAAAATGGCCTTCTATTGCTTACTATCATCATCGAACAAGTACCAAAAGCGGGCAGACAGACATACATATATGACTCTGTTCCAACAGCGATCGATCGGTTGAGCTTGGCAGTATTGGCGTATTGAATCTGTTCAATGACACATCGTCTATGGATTAGGAATCGAACCAGCGTCTCTCGAATACCAAAATCAGTTGGTTGTAAATATTAATTTTGTTCTTATATCCTTATATATTCTGTTGTAAAGTGAAACCGGAAGACAAATTCCATTACCAACAAAATGTGTCACAAACATATGTTCTTATATACCAGATACTGTTCAAATTTTTTTTTGTTTTCTACACTTCACTAAATAAGAATTACTTGTACCGATGTATACTTACTTGCTTGTCGAACCAAAAACAAAAATGGAAAAAATTAATATAAAAAGAGCGCCTCCTTAATGGAAAAAAGCCACAGAAAAAGAGAATAAAAAAAATTCTAAGATTCCAACAATAAATTTCGAAACTCTTGCTCGTGACATTTTTTTATTTCAAGCTTAGACCCGATTTCAGTTAGATCATCGTACTCTTACGTAGCGTTACCACAATTACCTCACGAAGGAAGGGTTATTATCTCATCCAGCGAAAATTTCTGCGATTTACCTGCAAACTGCTCCGATGTTCCGAAGCCATAATGAAAATCTGACCAAGTATCTGCCTGTAAAGGAAGGGCCATTGATCTCTGTCTAAACGCTAAAAGTTTGTATTGGAAAGACTATATAGTAAGAAAGTTCAGCGTGAAAGTACGTATATTTATTTTTCTCACATTTTTAGGACATGAACTACGGAAAGATACGATAACTTAATAATAATCTATCAAAAAAAGCATAAAAGATATGATCTACCAAATTACCTTTTTACAACAATTAATATTAAGACTACTAGAACAATATAAAGCTGATAAAAACAAACATATCCTAATAAATATTTCCCATATAGGTAAAAAACATATATTATAATAATATATTAATTCAATAACAAGGTAGGGATTGGTAAAAATGGCAAACTGCTAAAGAAAAGGTTAGCCTTCGTGGCCTTCGTTTTATACTAAAAATTATTGAAGATCATCCTTATAATAGGTAGGATATGGTAAATTCGTTCGCAAACATGGTTATAAAACATGTGTTATAAATGATCGCTCACATGGCCTTATATTAATAGTATTTAAAAGGAAATAGGTAGGAATCGGTATAATGTTGGTCTTATAGGCTTTATATAAGTTTTTTTTTAATTAATAGGTAGGAATTGGTAAAATTTATCTTCTTTGTGAAGGTAATTTATTAAATGCATACTTAGGTAGGAATTGGAAAATATACTGACCTTGAAAACCTTATATCGGTAATATATTAAATAAGTATATATTGTGTCATACATGAATCTAACTTTTAAGTGAATGGGTAAGAATTATCTTAGTTTTATAAATACACTGAATACGGTTTAAATAAATGGGTAGGGATTGGTAAACAAATTATTAACGTGTAAATTATTCAAAAAATTAATTAACTTAAGTAGGACTTATGAAATGTGTCTCGAATATTATCGTAAAATAGTCATCCCTTTATAGTCTTTTGAGTGCAAATTATTAACAAAAATATGTAGGATTTGAAATCGCATACCCGACATGGTAATATTAAAAAAAGGTATCTGGTAAGAATCCTCTTATTAATTGTGAACTTTATCTTAACAATAAACGTTAAGTCAACATCCCTTTACGTATAAAATGTAAATTTTATAAAATGGTTAAAAAATGGATAGGTATGTCTTTATAAAAACATAGCCGACATGGCAATTTTTCATTAATAAATACTGCTAAAAATCGTTTGAAAAATTTAGATAAATTAGGTAGGGCATCTAAAATGCATCTCAAGTGCTATCGTTCAATCGACATCCCTTTAGGGTTCTTGGAGTGTAAATTATTAACAAATGAATAGGTAGGGTCTGATTAAAACATAGCCGACATGGCAATATTCTGGTATTCAGTAATATCCTCTGCTAAAAATCGTTTGAAAAATTTTAATAAATTAGGTAGGGCTTCTAAAATGCATCTCAAATATAAGCGTTCAATCGACATCCCTTTACTGTTCTTCGAGTGTAAATTATTACCAAATGAATAGGTAGGGTTTGATTAAAACGTAGCCGACATGGCAATATTCTGGTATTCAGTAATATCCTCTGCTAAAAATCGTTTGAAAAATTTTAATAAATTAGGTAGGGCTTCTAAAATGCATCTCAAATATAAGCGTTCAATCGACATCCCTTTACGGTTCTTGGAGTGTAAATTATTACCAAATGAATAGGTAGGGTTTGATTAAAACGTAGCCGTCATGGCAATTTTCTGGTATTCAGTAATATCTTCTGCTAAAAATCGTTTGAAAAATTTAAATAAATTAGGTTAGCCTTCTAAAATGCATCTCAAATATAAGCGTTCAATCGACATCCCTTTACTGTTCTTCAAGTGTAAATTATTACCAAATGAATAGGTAGGGTTTGATTAAAACGTAGCCGGCATGGCAATTTTCTGGTATTCAGTAATATCTTCTGCTAAAAATCGTTTGAAAACTTTAAATAAATTAGGTAGGGCTTCTAAAATGCATC